>LR812520.1:55447092-55532092 GCA_903798195.1 Danio kyathit
GGGGGCGGAGTTGAAAACGGAGCTGTCAAGTCGGACACTTCAGGGCTCAAAGTTGCTTCTGATCATTTATTTATTTGTTTATTTATTGCAACAACAACAACAACAACAAAAGATTTATAGTACACATGAAACAGAATACAGTCTCTACAAACTATAGTTCATTTTTAAACAAGTGAATTATGAATTAAATTTAAGCAGCCTATACTGTATAACAAACGCGTGAGAAATAAGGGGAAAACGAGAGGGCACATAAAAAGGAAATAAATATCCATGAATAGGCCTATCAAACAAAACAATAAGCACAAATTCTTGGAGTTTAAACATCAGTCTTTGGGCTACTAGATGTTGAATGGTATGTCAATACTGTTCCAGTGCTTGTTTGAATATGCTAAAAGGGGTTTACATTTATTTACGTTTATAGATATAAAACTTTTCAATATATATTAGTGTAAAACCTAAATCAAGGTGTTTTGATTAAGTCTTAAACAATAATTAAGATTATTTTGGATAATAAAATCAATTTTTAAAAAGCACTTAAATCCAAAAAGATTGAACAAAAGGACCAAAATAAATGAGCTACACTTTAAGTAGAAAATACCCAGAAAGAGCAGGTACATCAATGTCACTTTTAACATTTCCGCATAAACGGCTTAACAGGAAACAAAATATTTTAGAATCATATATTTTTATATTTAATAAAATATATTTTTTTACTTAATTTGTTTTGAGTTCATATTTAGGTTATTTACTAAAATATATCATTTAAATCGTTTATGGAGCTGAATACAGTAGTCTGTATAAAAAAGGCAGAATTAACCTGTGCAAACACTCTAGACATTATGAACAAATCATTTAACAAAAGATGATGCCGCAGTAAAATATTTGTAGTCTTTTAATAAGCATGATGTGTGCAGAGAGGGTCTGAAAAGTTAATTGTTTGTTTTGAAATTTGTGAGACGGAATTTGTCCAGTAATAAACGCGAAACACACGTGGTTGTTGTCATGCGGTGAACTCGACCAATCGTGTAACATCAGTGTCGTCATCGCAGTTCCAACAGTCGCTCTTCAGATGCTGCACAGGCTGAATCAGTCATCTGATTTCGGAGAGCTGTCACGGAACTTTGATGCCACATGTGAAAGTCACATGGCTTGGCGCAGCATCAATCCGGCCAACATTTCTAACCGGCATGCACCGCTTTAAGTCGAACGCACCTAAAGGCATCGTCATTAAGACCCTGCCCATAGCATTTGCATCACTTTGGCTCAGCCCGTGCTCAAGAAGCAAAAGGTTCATTGTCCCTCATAGCTGGCCTGTTATAGTTTCGAATGAAATGATATAATTAAAAACCAAAGAATTAGGGCTGGGCGATATGGCAAAAAATTTTTTAGATTTTTTCATAAAGTTTGACCGATTTCGATTTTTTTTTTTTTTTTTTTTTTTTTTTTTTTTTTTACTGTGTAACTTTAGTCAACTTAAAACATTACAACAACATGACTGAAGTAACAATCTCTTTATAAGTAACTTGAAAAACCATCTGGTTAAGGAACATGCATTTTTAATGGCCATAAATTGGTCAACAAGGTGTAGCCTATTACATTCCTATAGACAAATTCCTGCTTGACGTTTTAGAAAATATTTGTGCGTATAGCTACACCACCCAGTATATATTAAAGATCACCGTGAACCACAAAAAACCCCACAGAAACCTGTTACATATCTATCTATATTTAAATGTCTATCTTATATTTAACTGAATCGTAACAGCCTATAGCTGAAATGTTGAAAATTGCTCAATTTATTTTTATGAAACATTTGTCAAAACGTATTGATATTATTTTGGAGTAAAAACAATACCGACATTTAAGAATCCATATTTATTTTATTTATTCATTCATTTTACTTGTTTATTGGTGCATATATGGGTTATGATTTAATTCATAGCTACAGTACCTTGAACAGCTACTGTGCCACTCCGCAAAGCTTTCAAGCAAAAGTCCAAATTAAAGAAACATTTGACTTTCTGCGGTGACAGCCGACATTCACAACACGCCGTAACCGTCCTTCAGGTGGTGCGCAGGTATAAAATACAAAACCAGACGTCTGGGCTTTGAATTAGGTGCAATTATTTCCTCGTTGTTCAAAGAGTCTGCAAGTTTGTGTTCCATGGATATATGTTGTTGTTGTTGTTGATTCGATGCGAGGCAGAAAAAAAGCTTTCAGCAGTGCATCTAGTTGCTGGTAAAGTTCTCACCCAGATCAGAGCGATCTGTGCTACCGAATACAGCGCAGCATGCAATAAACTCACGCTCAGTCAGGCGAAGTAAAGGTCTCATTGCCTATATGTCAATCAAATTAATTAAGCTCTAGCCACGAATAAAACTTTTAGCCTATTTTATTATTTTGTGTAATGTATATAGTGGAATTAGGGCCGGAGCAAGCTGAACTGGCGCTCTAGGCGAACAGCAATCACGTCGCCCTCAACCCGAAAGTGAAATAGAAACTTTCGGTTTGCGGATGAAAGAGGACCGGGAGGGGGTAGGTGTCGTGGATAAAAGTAAGGACCGGGGGGTTCTCGCTCACTATTCTGCCTAGGTCGCCTCTATGGACGCGCTGGCCCTGAGTGTTAAGCTGGATTTATACTTTCGCCTGGTGCCACATCGCGCACCTCCGCTGACTGCGCGCGCACCTCGCGACAATATGTAGCGCGCTTGCGCTGAGCCAGCTGTTGTAGCTCATCAACAGAGCCGCGACGTCAACACACAGAATCTATCAGCACAATTCAGCACGGTTGTCTAACAGTTTAGAACGGTTTGGCACGATAGTGGAAAAGCTGCGTTAATATTTTTATTTTAAAAATCGCGATACCTCGATTTTATAAAAAATTTAATCGTCTTAAAACATAAATTCGATTAATCGAAAAAATCGCCCAGCCCTACAGAGAATATAACTTTTAAGTTATATGTATATTATTGTTCATTTGAAACTAGATTATATACATTTATATTTCCACGGTAGTCAGTGTCATTGTTGCATTTAAAAGGGCATAATTAAGCAAATTACATTTAATAAAACTTGTCATGAGCATGCATCAAATCTGTGTATAATGTCAAGATTATAAAGACTGTCATCACAGTCTTATTAACACCCCCTTCAAGTAAAATATTTATCTAAAACCACAAGTACCTAAAAGCTTGAGCAGCCTGACTCATGACAAACAACATCTTGATTGCATTTCTTTTATCATAGTTATTTAGTTAGTTTTACCCATCAATTGCTGATTGTATTTGTGGGGCAGATTTAGCGTAGCTGTGCGTATGTCTTTTTATAATGTGAATATTCAATGGTAATTTGTTGTGAGGACTCAGCTGTTGATTTTGTTATTTGTTTTAGATCAGTGGGTCGGGAAGAGGAAATGTGTTTGCGCTGCACTTTGACTTTCACTGATGAATGTGCAGTGCAGGAGGATTAATTAAAAACGAATTTAAAATCGGAGGACTCACCTTTAATTATCATTTTGAGTGCTCGTCTCGCAAAACACACACTGTCTGTGGGTGTAATACGGTCATAGTTGCTGTTAGTTCATAGTAAGGACATCACACACCAAACAAAATGCTCACTCCGCTGCTTAATACTAAAAAACTAAGAGACATCAATCAAAAGCGAGCTCTGTTATCCCACCGAATGTTCTTATGCTGTTCATTTGAAAGTTTTAAATAGCTTCAAAAGCTCTTTTATATTTGAGTTCGGCAAAGAAGTGTTGTCTTATCAAGAGCAATATTTCGCTGACAACTTCAATTTCAGCCTGTTCTTCACACAGAGATCTATTCTAGGCTTTGGAAGATCTGAAATATAGCGTGTATGTGCCATATGGACTGCTTTTATCATACTTTTATGGTGCTTTTGAAGCTTCTTTTCTCATTCATTATTCATAACTGCATTGAAAACAGTGGTCAGTACTTTATTCTAGAACTTTTGTGTGTACATGTGCGTGCGTGTGCGTGCGTGTGTGTGTGTGTGTGTGTTTTTGTTTTATAGAAGAAATTTTCATACAAATGTCTTTAGAAAAAATGTTGGAATGGCATGAGGGTAATTTAATTATTACAAATGTTGAATACTCATGTCTTTAATTGTTTTCATACTTAAGTGTAATTTAAATTGAAAATAAATTATTAAGACATTAGCAAATACAAACAACATTGGGGTCCAAAAAACAATTATATGGACAAAAATATAATAGTACTAATTATTATTATTATTGTTGTTAGTAATAAAAGTATCACAATATAAAAAAGGATTTATTATTATTATTATTATTATTATTATTATTATTATTATTATTATTATTATTATTATTATTATTATTATTATTAATGCATACTAAACATTTTCAATAGTATAGTAGCCATACTTGTAATTAGCTGTTTCCACCAGTTAATTCTGCCAATTTTCTTTTATTTTATATATTTTTTTTTATTTTTATCTTGTTTTATTCATTTATTTTAATTTAATTTATTTTACTCTGTTTTTTATTTTATTTTAAATTTTAAAATACAGATGCAGTTACATGACAAATTAAAATAAATTAAACTAAAAAGTTCAAATAAAATAAAATTTAAATTAAATTAAATTATTTTAAAATAAGATTTAAATTAAATTAGCATTAAATTAAAATTAATAAAAATTAAATTACATAAAATGTAAATACAATTAATTAAAATCAAATTAATAAATGAATTAATAAATTATAAAAACTATTTAAATATTTTTTTATTAAATAAAAAAATAAAAAAATAAAATTTAAATAAAATTAATTAATATAAAATACATTTAATTAAATTTAAATTAAATGTAAGTAAATTAAAATATTTTTTTTAAATAAAATAAATTTATTAATTTAAATTAAATATTTTTTTAAAAAAATTAAACAATTTAAATTGCATTGAATTACATTTACATAAAATTTAATTTGAATAAAATTAAAATACCTTAATTTAAATAAAATAAAATAAAGTGAAATAAAAATAAAAATAAAATAAATTTAAATTATTTAAAAATATATATTTAATTAAATTTTTAAAAATCTATAAAATTAAATGTACATAAAATTTAAATGACAAAACTAAATTTAAAATGACATTAAATTTAAATAAATTATTTTTTTAAATTAAATTAAATTAAAAAAATAATTTAATTAAAAAAATACTGGCAGGTGCGACAAAATGTTTCAGGTCTTGTTTATACAGGTTTGTACCAATTTACTCAATTCTTTAATTTATCTCTATTAAATTATAAATAAGCATCATTTGAAACTACATTACAAAAATCTTTCTGAAAACACAATCAAAGCTCAAAAGTCTCACAGTAGGCCTCTCAGGATGTGCAAAGCACCAAGCATCAAAACCTTAAACACTTTCTCTCAGTTTCTCCGACTCATTGCTTTCCATCCGGCCTTCAGACTGGAGCAGCGACCCCTGTTCCTAACTCCAAAACTCTGTGTCCCAAGCTGACAGTCCTGAAGAAGTGCTGGTGTGTCCACAAGAGAAGCAGTCCACACTGTACAGCGCAATCACATCCTTCTCTTATAATGGAGCTGTCAAACCAATCAGCTCCAGAACCCAGAGAGGAACGACGGTGATTGCGCTAGTCTTCAGACGAGGCTAAGAGTAGACGGAGGAGAGGAATGAGATCAGCCAGCGGAGAAACAAGCGTCGCAGCAGTGGTTTGAGACGTTTTGTCAGACGTAGCGAAGAGAGGAGATTGAGAACAGTGGAACAAGTCTAATGACAGCCATCAGAGTGAGAAAGAAAAAAAAAAACAGACAGGCTGCAGGATAAAGAGAGTGAGAGACTAAGTGTAATGTATGAGGAAAACAAAAGACAAAGAGAGAGTGAAAGTTGTTACTCGGACATGGGGTGGGGTGGGTTTTAGCTCATTTTGAATGGGAGTCAGTGGGTAGTGCTTTGCTTTTTGTACACAAAAAAAGTAGCAATGTTGTTTACCAAGTGAAGTATGTATGTGCCTTTTAACATTATTTACTTTTTAGAGAGGACTGTATTGGGGTGAGATGAAGATGAAATAGGATCTGGGCAATATTAGAAGGAAATGATGGTTTTGACAATCGTCCTCTATCTCAGACTGATTGAAAGTGGGAAGATTTAACATTTAACATGTTGTAACTGACAAAATGTTAGTCAAATATCACGCTGCAATGAGCTAAAGGATTTAAATGAAAGGATTTTAATGCTTCACGTTAGGTGGTTCTTTTTTTTCTCGGGGTTTTCACATTTAATTGACAGGACAGTAGAGAATTGACAAGAAAGCATGGGAAGCAGAGAGAGGGGAAGGATCGGCAAAGGACCGCGAGGTGCATGTGTCGATGCCCTAACCACTACACCACTGGCGCCGACAAGATTTCACAGTTCTTACATGTGCTATGTGCTTGCTTGGGTAGGAATAAGGATGTTTTGACTTGTGGCAAACCTAGTTTTTTTTTTACTGCTGTTTCCAAACCCTTAACCTCTGGCCCAGATAATGTACAGTCTCACACTGATGTTAGCTGGTGAGTAAGTGATCATATTATTATCTGACTCTCTGCACACCTCACTCGTCTGGAGGAGCCTGGAACAGCTAATTACTGTCGGGTTCAGGAGCCTGAGGAGGAGGCCATCGCACACAACACAATGAGAGAGCAGCTCTTACATCAGTTCAGCGCAGTGTAAGAGAGCCTGAGCCGAGAGTGAGAAAAATATAGAAATGCTTCGTAATGCCTTATAAAGCTTTCATACACTCTTTCAACATTCACAAGTACATTTAGACAAGAAGAGGTTGGGACAGATCATACAGTCATTTATTTTACACATCCTAACAAAGAGCACAATGTATGTTTTAAGACAATCTGAGCGGATATAATGGCCTTTGCAGTTCAGTGATGTCACAATGAATTGCTCATGTGAATTGGCTCTTTTTAGTGATTCAAAGCCATACTGAATAATCAGTAATGTAATGTGTATTTATATAGCGCATTTATTGTGTATGGCCATACACCCAAAGCGCTTCACAATCATGGGGGGTTTGTCTCTCCACACCACCACCAGTGTGTAGCATCCACTTGGATGATGCGACGGCAGCCACAGGACAACGGCGCCAGTGCGCTCACCACACACCAGCTATTAGTGGAGTGAAGAGACAGTGATAGAGCCAATTCGGTGGATGGGGATGATTAGGAGGCCATGATGGGTAATGGCCGATTAAGGGACTTTGGCCAGGACACCGGGGCTTACACCCCTACTCTTTACGAGAAGTGTCATGGGATTTTTAATGACCACAGAGAGTCTGGACCTCGGTTTAACGTCTCATCCGAAAGACGTAGATCAGTATAGATGAGCCGATTCCTGAATAAATGAAACTGACTCTGAGAAAAAATTAGTCAGTTGTTTTTAGTGAATAACAACTACACAACACAATCAGTAGTTTTTAGTGAAAAACATAGTGAACTAACACTGCAGACCAGTGGCCTCATGTATCAAAAACTTTGCGTACTCCAGATTTCATGTTCATGTTTGAATTTACTAACCATGAAACTAACCTGAGAATGTGCGTTGGTCCACGCCAACTTCATGTCTGGCGTACATGTATTTCTTGTGTGTGTTTGTTTTATTTCCATTGGCGACTCCTAGAGGCAATTATGTTAATCATATATGGGATACGGGATCATCCACATGTCTAGCAGGTATTTAAGGTTTCCATACCATGCAGTTGACCAGCCAAACATTAAAGCACAATTTGCAGAGATCGCCGGTTTTCCCAATGTAATCGGAGCGATCGACTGCTTGCACATTGCTATAAAGGTGCCATCTGAAGACGAATTTGCATACTTGAATCGGAAACATTTCCATTCAATAAATGTGCAAATAATATGTGATGCTCAAATGCGCTCAAACAGCATGGTTGGGATGAGGCTCCAAGGTGGCAGGGTGAGGATTGGGTGGCTTCTTGGTGAGGGATGTATTTAAAGATATTATTCCAGCTAAGTTTTTTTTATTTTATTTTATTTTATTGAGCGTACTTATTTAACTGCATATCAGGAGACGGTGGTTATCTATTAAAGACGTGGCTGTTAACCCCCCTCAACAACCCACAAACTGACAAAGAGGGCAGATACAGCGATGCCAATTCTGCACTCAGTCAGTTGAGAGTGGGCGATTGGACAGCTGAAATGCCGGTGGCGCTGCCTTGATAAGAGTGGAGGGGTGCTGCTATACCGCCAAAACAAAGTGTTCAGCTAATACATCTGTGTCTCCCACAGACACGGATACTACTCCAGACAGTACAGTGTCGCCCACAATTGAGGCAACTCTCTCCTCAAAGGGTGTTAGTTCAGCATGCCCTGTTCCCCCGCCTCTTCGGTCCACACTTTGACGGTGCACCGCTGTTCTCCTCTTAACCTGCACCTTTACATCGGAGCATTTCTTTTTTAATTAATTTACAGTGCAATGTTCAGACCCCACTGTGTTAACCGCGTCAGCTAAACTCTCCCACTCTATTTTTTTCTTTTGTTTTTAATTCCGGAGGACAAACTTGCAAATAACACAATTTTTCTCCAGTCTACCTCCGATAGGAGCACCTCCAATTCACATTCTGTGAAGTTTCTCTTTTTGCTTGCTTTTGCTGTTGCTTTTTCGTTTGGTTTTGCCAAAGTGGAGTCATTACCATATTCATACGGGGAGGAGGCAGGGTTTTGCGCTCGTGCACGTGCGCTCAGTTTCACGTTAATTCGAATGTACAAAGAGAATATGCATAGGATTCCGCATACAGTTGTAAGAAATCAATCTATGTTAAAAGATCAATTTAGGAATTATTAGCTCAGATCAATGACTCGGATCCTGAAGATTCGAATCATTGATTCGACTCAATTGAGTCAGATTGAATCAGATCAAAGATTCAAACTGTGTATGTCCCGCAAATGGAGACATCACATTTATTAATTCTCGTCTATATTATTTTCGTGGCCAAGCGATAATAACATAACACGGAATAGGGTTAACTTTTAGCAAGGTAACACGATCTTTAGTTTGAGGCAGAGACTTATAAAGCACAGAAACAATAACACGGTTCTTTCAAATGAGAAACGAAGATTTATTGAACTACACTATTCGATACACGAGGCTAACTACGTAGTAATCAAAACAACAAATAAACAAACAAACAAACAAATGCACACACACGTTCACACACACACACACACACACACAGGCAGTTCAGAGGATGCAAAATGAATTGAACAAACAGTCCAGCCGATCTGTTTCGTACCAGATCTTTGAATCACCTGAGAAACCACAAAAAGCAGAGAATTGACTTATCTTTAACTGCTTAAAAGCATATGCGCCCGATCAGCTAGAAACGACAGTTATTTGTGTTACTTGTGAATTTGTTGAAGTCTTCGGGTTGGTTTGAAGAAACACGTGGCATAAGCGTGGCTTCTCTGTGACGTCGCTCGCTGGAACTCACTCTGGCGTGAGTTGTTGTCCTGGGTAACGGACTCCGTTGAGGCTGAGAGTCAGTTTAGCGGAAGTTTCAGCGGTTGCGAAACTTAGGATGTGGATGAAAGTTTGGGATGTTGGCCTAACCGCGTGGTGGCGATTAGGGGCGGAGAGGCATCGGCGGCGTCTGCCGGCGTGATGCTAAGAGGTTGCGCGCATGGTTGACGTAGCACGAAGGTTTTATAGGCTGGCTCTGAGCCATCCCTCTTGATACTGTCGTCCAATGAACGGCAAGATGAAGGGCGGGGCCACGCCCCGTCCCAGCGTAGGCAAGTTTAATAATTAATCCACTACAAGAGACTTAACGTGATAAACTCTCTGGTAAGATTGTAACTATCTGACATCAAACGTTACAATATGGATATAGTTCGTATCACAAAATTCTCATTTACAGCAATGTATTGCAAATAAAAAATAATTCTGTTCAACACTAAGCATGAGGCACATCAAACAAATACAGATCATTTTAGCCTATTTCAGGGGTAAAACCACACATTATGAACCTGGTTGGTTGAAAAACACAGCACATCAATACTTATAAATGTCATTCAAAATATAAAATTTTGCCTTGGTTATAACATCTATACGAATCGTTTTCCTTAAGTCTCCATCTCCTTTCTTTTGTCTCTGAATTCTGTCCATCTCGTGGTCGGACGCATGGTCATCCACGTGAGGGTCATCCAAGGGTCTCGTGATAAGAGAATTTGAAGGGCGTCTTTGTCTCGTTGGTTAACGATTAACCAAAATTAGCTGCAGCATCTGTCCGAGTTAGGCTTGCTCTCCCGTTATCCTACTCTTTAAAGAAGCCCTGGAGCGAGTAGGGCCATTTGCACTTACATTCCAAAGCCTGATTCGAACTGGTTTTGACCAGTGAGTCTCTACATTCCCCCTTTGCCAGGGGATGTTCCCGGTGTGAACATCGGCAGGCACTGGAACAAACAGGCAGAAGCAGAGAGAACAGGCAAACACAAGACACAAACAACGTCATCACTAACTGAATCTTGGTGCAGGTTTTAGGCGCGTTGGAATGCTCCGGTTAACAACACTCATGGTGTGGAAGAGCATGGTTCAGTTTTATCAGAATTTAGGCTTTTACGACTAACCGAGGTATTGAAGGCTCAACGAAGTTGTATAGGCGGTATCTCAATCTGTAAAGAATTCAATCTTTGGTTAACGTCATCGCATCTAAGCACGCACGGGATGTGGGGTGTGTACTTTTGAACCACTTTTGGATGGCCTTTATTCGCTCGTGGCGGAAGAAGGCAGGTGTCAAAGTCAACGTATACCCTACGATGCTGTTTTAACGAGAGTCGAACCAATAAATTTCATTCTTTACCCTCAATCCTCTTTTCTGTTCTGGATTGAAGATGAAGAAATGTGGTTAACAAATCTTTTGAGTTTTCGCCTAAAACGTGTCGTCAGACAGGTGTTACAACGTTAAATTATCAACACAGTGATCGCACCTTCAAGGCATTGATCCGTGAGGCTTGGTGAAAGGAGTCAATCCTAATTCTGAGCTCTGGGCTTAAAACATCATCTGTGGGGGTTCCCTGATGAGGCAAGAATTGAAAGACAAAGAGTAAGAAAGAAGAAACTGAGACATAAGGTCATTGAGTGAGGTTTAGAACAACAAACTAGTGTCACATATGTGTAATGGCTCCTCTCTACTAGAGACTGATCCTAGAAGTGCAGTGGAGGAGAGAGTGTATGTATTGGGTTTAGGAAACATAGCTAAGGCTAGGTGTCTTCCTAAAATAGCACAAATAAAAAAAAAAGGTTAGCGTTATATCAAGAGCTTAGGATAGTGGGTCTGTGTCAGCAGCTTGGCTCCTCCCCCTTTCTGGTCACTTGGAGTTGAGGGACTGGAGTTGGCATGGCACAGGCAGGATTGGGATTGATTCTGAGTTCAGCGGGGTGACAAACGACCAAGACAGCACTCCTAGGCATTGGAGGGAGTTCGTCCACAAGTGTTCGTGTGATGCAGTGATGACCTGAGGCATCAGGTGTTGAGTTAGCGTCTAACTCTGGTGTTCAGGTACAGTCTATTGCATGTTTGAAGTTATGGTGCTTACAGGTCTCTGTAAGTGAGGTGCAGACGTGCTGCTTCGTGAGGTCGTTGCTTGTCAGGCAGAATCGGGGTCTTCTTTCCTTTCCCACTTCCGATCCTCTTCCCTTCGTCGGAAGAACTCTTTCAGGATCATTTTCATCAGTTCTTGAGGGTCAAAACATGGTGATGTTTTCCATTCTGGGGATTCAGTTCGAGCTCGATCAGCGTGGAATCTTTGTGAGTTGTTTCGTCGACCTCTTGAGCTGGTTGTGTCAAGGTGATGGTGTTTTACCTTAGAGGTATCACTGGATTCCCACGAGCTTGTCCCCCTTTGGTTTGCAAATGAGGTGGACCTGTTCCACGGTCTCTCCCGGTGACGTTCAGGTGAGTGTTGTCGTCCAGGCGGTCCATCCCAGTGGCTGTTCCACTGTTTAGGTCTGGTGTCAGCATGACGGTCTCGTTGTCTGTTGTAAGACGACACATTCCACTCACTGGGAGGTAGTTTAGCGTTGTCTGGGCCCTGGGCACCCTCAAGGGCCAGATCTTGACTTTGAGTGTTGAAGTCATAAACAGCAGGGATTTTGGCACTCTTTCCTGGAGTCATCTTTGTTTGACGTAGGCTTTATGTGCCAAATCTCGTAACTGCTGAGTGTTCATTGTGTGGGGGCATGCAAGAACCCCAAGATGGTGGCTTACTTCAGGATGGAGATTTCTCAGGAAGAGAATTTTGAAGTTCAGGTCCTCTTCCATCTCAGGTTCATTGCGGGTGCCGAAGTAGGCTCGTCTGAGTCTGCTGTAGTAGGTTTGAGCAGACTCATGGCGACCTTGTTCCGTCTCCAGGGCAGCTGCAAGTCCTTGTTCAGACTCTGGGTCATCAAACTCTCGGATGAGGGCTTCTCGGAGGAGAAGGTAGTCAGTCTTGGTGTGAGCAGGCTGACGATCAAGGAAGCTGCGTACTTCAGGGCTGGAGGTTGCTCGGAGCAAATAAAGTCTATCTTTGTCAGTGACATTGGGTCTCACCTCCAGGTGAAAGTCAATGTCTTGCAGATAGGCATGAACATCTTGGCTACCTGGCAAATTCGGCGTGAACTTGCCCAGGTTCTTGACTAGCTTGTCAAGGTCTCTGAGGTCCAGGCCACCTAGTGATGCGTGGCTGGCTGGAACAGAGGGAGCTGGTGAGGGCTTTAGCAGTGACCCCTCAGCTTTCTCATTGCGTGACAGTTCATATGCATGTTTAAGTTCATCTTTAATGCTGTTGGACTCTTCTTTGATGTAGTCCAGCTGCTGTGTGAGTCATCTGATCTCCTGTCTTGCTTCAAGCAGGTGAGCTTCGAGGGCTTCGTTTCTGCTGTTCTTGTCTTTGGAGTCAGCATTTACCTCTTCTAGTAGCTGTTCGACGTACTCAAGCTTGTTAGCGACATCAGCATGGTCGGCTTTGGCTTGTTCCATTTCGTGGGTGGTGGCGTCTAGAGTCTCTTGAAGTTTATCGATCTCTCTGGCAGCTTGATCAGTCTCATCTGGCTGTTCCGGTCGTTCCTGAGCCTCCAGTTCGAGCTGGTTGATGCGGGTTTGCATGCATGTCAGCTGGTGCTTGAGCTGGGCGGAATACCGGTCACTCAGTTTGAGGGTGGCGATGAGAAGGTGACTCAAGGTGCCTGTGATCTTGGCTAGGTCTTTGTGATTGTAGCTTTTACTTGGGTCTTGCTTCATGAGGCTGTTTAGGTTCTCATCCAGCTGGTTCTGTGTTAGGTGCTGTAGCGTTTCGGCGGCCTTAGGGAGGAGGCTGTCCGTTGCAACACTTAGCCATGTTTCTAGGTCTTTCCAGTGGCCAACAGGGTCTTTGGGGAGAGCCATGCTGTGCGGCGGTGAGGGGGAAGACCTAAAACTGACACTGACACAGACCTAGGGGAGAGAGAGAGAGAGAAAAAACAAAAACAAAACAGATGGCAAACAAAAGTGTCTGGGTGTAATATCGAGTGTGAGCTACTGTTGAGGGTGGAATAACAGGTGGGTGTTGTTCTCTGTGACTGTGATCCTCTGGGGGGCGTGCGTCTAACTTGTAGTCTCTGTGGGGACAGTCAGTAACACACACAGTTAGGACAGCTAGAGAACAGAGGAAGAGAAGAAGACTGATAAGGAGTAGGTTGATAATTGGCTGCTTCCAGGCTGGAAGTTGGAAATGGGGAGCTCTAAACACCAGGACTATGATTGTTATTCAATTTCCTCCGAGGTGAAGGAAAGTGCAATAACAATGACAGTATTGGTTTCTTACTCGTTAGGATTGACACCATACACCAAGTAGACCACTTTGGATGCAAATCTAGAATCAAATTTGAAAACGCCTGTCTTCCGGTTGATCCGTTTCGTCATTGATTGGGTAGTGTCCTATGGCGAGAAAGGGTAGAGAGAGAGTCAGATCATTTAAACGTAAAATGTTTAAGTCTTACAAACATCTTGTTAAATGTTTCAAACGTTCTCTGCTTTCATGGTTCACACAGGTACAATCCCAAAATGGCAGCGGTAGTCAACTCAGGAAAAGACAGTTAAAAGAAAGAGTAGAAAGTGGAGCGAGTTTTCAAATTACAAAGTTGACAAATTGGTGGCGCTGTTGAGTCAATACATCAAAAGGGTTGGTTTGTTGTGTTATCAAGATAACTAATTAGCCTAAGTGGAGAGGAAAATCCTAATTTTCCTTCGGGTTTGGCTAATTGGAGGCTACTGCGCTGGTAGGTTAAGTTTAATGATGACTTGAGTTTAGTTATAGCCACTCATAGGCTACACTGTCCCATTGCATCAACCAACCACCAGGGGGAGCACTGTCCTGTGAGGTAATTTAAAACCTGAAGGATAAAAAAAAAATTAAAAGTAGAAAAAAAAACTTGATTGCGAATTAATTTAAAACTAATTCAAATTAGTAATGACATCAAGTGATTAAGAAATCTGATTTTATTCATAAACTTGATTGGGAGCCGCTATAATTAAATTAATCAATAATGGTTATAGAAAAGGGACACCAAACACCAATTAACTATTAATGAAATTAAAATTTCCAAATAGTAATAAATGTTGGTTGAGACTAACACTCAGTGATGTTGTCATTAAAGTCATAAACACTATTATGATTTAGTTAATCAGCAAGCATTCCTGCAAATCATAGTCATGAGAATAAATCAATTTCTTAATCAGTGATGATAGGGAATGGTAATATTCCTAATGTCATTAAATTTGATCAAAAGTGTTTATTTAAAATTAATCAATAACTGTTATTGAAATGGGGCAACCAGTCATCAATAAACTATTAAATGAAATTAAAATTCCAGAATAGTGATTGTGTTGGTAAAGTCCCAGAAACAATAAATGTTATTATTAAATTAATCATAAAACACTGTGCTTATAAATCAACTTCAAATATCAACAGTCATAGGAAATGTTTGTTCCTATAATGTTGAAAAGTTTCAGAAAAGCAATAAACCAGTAATTAAGCATTTAAGCATTAATTTGATGATTAAGCAATCATAAGCATTACGTTATAGTATTGTAGAACAAACTATAATTCATTGCTAATAAACCAACAACTCATGAGCATTTGTATTGATCAAACAGGCCAGGATAAGCGGGAAAACATTTGAGAAATGTGATTAAACCAGCGATGAATCGCATTCAATGAGGGTTTATCAAATCTGCATTGGTCAAAGCATTTTCCAAGAAAGGGGGAAAACTGAGAAATAAGGCAAATAGCCTATAAAGCAGGAGAAACGAGACTAGAATTCTCGCTAACGTGTGTTAGTTTGTCAATTCAAACACACTGCATTCAAACCACAAGAGCGCTAAACACTAGCTTTTAATGCTATAACCATACCACACAATTCAATGCAACAACATGAGCTTCAGTAAGCTTAGCCTTGTGCTAGCGTCTACAGCAGATCCACGTGCGGAGGACTGCGCCTGCGCACATGAAAGCTACTTGTGCTAATGCTAACAGCAGATCCACGTGCGGAGGACTGCGCCTGCGCACATATTCCGGAAAAGTCTCTCAGGACTTCCGTTGCTATGGCAACATACACAGAGCGAACGCATTCATGAACACACATTAACACAGATAATGTCACATGTGAAATGGCTGCACATTTCACAAGAATGGAGCACTATTGGATCACGGCGGATCAGCGCTCTGTGTCAGGACTTTTCTCAGTCAAAGACACGCGTGGATTAAACCACACAAATAACTTGATCAAGTAAATTTCTCCCGTGAAAATACTCACAGCCGCTCTTCCCGAGCGCAGCGCTGGAGTTTCGCTAACTCATGCGTTAGTGAATCAAAAGTGGCAAAAAGGACAGTTAGCTACTCTGTGCTTAATTTTGACCAGGGGGAGCTGCACAGTTAGACTTTAAAGCTGGGACACGCACCTTTAAATCTAACGGTGGAAGGCCTTTAGGAGAAGATAATAAGGAGCATCGCTTATTATTTCTCTGTTCGCGCGCTTTTTCAGCGGCTTTGTCTCGTGGACAAACTATTCTGCAGTTCGCTTTCTCAGAAGCGCTCGAGATGCATTCATGCGTTCGGACCACAGTCTATGGTTCAGACACGCTGGGTAGCCCAATGAATCGAACAGTAACACAACACCTTTGATTCTCTGTCTCTAATCTATTCTTCCGGACAAAAATAGAAAAGATAAAAACACTATTTTGTGCTAAAAAGTCTGTTCAAACTGCCCAAAAATCCTCCACCATTGAATGTAAGAAATCAATCTATGTTAAAAGATCAATTTAGGAATTATTAGCTCAGATCAATGACTCGGATCCTGAAGATTCGAATCATTGATTCGACTCAATTGAGTCAGATTGAATCAGATCAAAGATTCAAACTGTGTATGTCCCGCAAATGGAGACATCACATTTATTAATTCTCGTCTATATTATTTTCGTGGCCAAGCGATAATAACATAACACGGAATAGGGTTAACTTTTAGCAAGGTAACACGATCTTTAGTTTGAGGCAGAGACTTATAAAGCACAGAAACAATAACACGGTTCTTTCAAATGAGAAACGAAGATTTATTGAACTACACTATTCGATACACGAGGCTAACTACGTAGTAATCAAAACAACAAATAAACAAACAAACAAACAAATGCACACACACGTTCACACACACACACACACACACAGGCAGTTCAGAGGATGCAAAATGAATTGAACAAACAGTCCAGCCGATCTGTTTCGTACCAGATCTTTGAATCACCTGAGAAACCACAAAAAGCAGAGAATTGACTTATCTTTAACTGCTTAAAAGCATATGCACCCGATCAGCTAGAAACGACAGTTATTTGTGTTACTTGCGAATTTGTTGAAGTCTTCGGGTTGGTTTGAAGAAACACGTGGCATAAGCGTGGCTTCTCTGTGACGTCGCTCGCTGGAACTCACTCTGGCGTGAGTTGTTGTCCTGGGTAACGGACTCCGTTGAGGCTGAGAGTCAGTTTAGCGGAAGTTTCAGCGGTTGCGAAACTTAGGATGTGAATGAAAGTTTGGGATGTTGGCCTAACCGCGTGGTGGCGATTAGGGGCGGAGAAGCATCGGCGGCGTCTGCCGGCGTGATGCTAAGAGGTTGCGCGCATGGTTGACGTAGCACGAAGGTTTTATAGGCTGGCTCTGAGCCATCCCTCTTGATACTGTCGTCCAATGAACGGCAAGATGAAGGGCGGGGCCACGCCCTGTCCCAGCGTAGGCAAGTTTAATAATTAATCCACTACAAGAGACTTAACGTGATAAACTCTCTGGTAAGATTGTAACTATCTGACATCAAACGTTACAATATGGATATAGTTCGTATCACAAAATTCTCATTTACAGCAATGTATTGCAAATAAAAATAATTCTGTTCAACACTAAGCATGAGGCACATCAAACAAATACAGATCATTTTAGCCTATTTCAGGGGTAAAACCACACATTATGAACCTGGTTGGTTGAAAAACACAGCACATCAATACTTATAAATGTCATTCAAAATATAAAATTTTGCCTTGGTTATAACATCTATACGAATCGTTTTCCTTAAGTCTCCATCTCCTTTCTTTTGTCTCTGAATTCTGTCCATCTCGTGGTCGGACGCATGGTCGTCCACGTGAGGGTCATCCAAGGGTCTCGTGATAAGAGAATTTGAAGGGCGTCTTTGTCTCGTTGGTTAACGATTAACCAAAATTAGCTGCAGCATCTGTCCGAGTTAGGCTTGCTCTCCCGTTATCCTACTCTTTAAAGAAGCCCTGGAGCGAGTAGGGCCATTTGCACTTACATTCCAAAGCCTGATTCGAACTGGTTTTGACCAGTGAGTCTCTACACAGTGTTTCATACATCAGATTTTTTAACTGCATACGCACATTTACAGCTTTGTCCGTACGCAATGTTTTAGTATGAATTCTTCGTACATGAAGTCTTTGTACATGAGGCCCCAGATGATTTCTGAATGAATTAGTGCATAAGAACAAATAAGTCTGATTTTAAGTGAATCATAACCATGCAGTACAATCATTACATGTCTTCAAAACCTGAAAATTATTCTCATTAAATTACTTGGTGTAAATCAAAACCAAAGCGATCAAACAGTGTTGGGCCAACTGATTTGAATTAATTACTCAGTCAGAACAAATGAGTCTGAGAATCATTGATTCCTTGGTTGATTCATGTTAGTGATTCAAAGTCATACTGATCAGTAAGTGTAGATTAGCTGATTCCTAAATGAATTACTGTCTCTGAGAAAAGAAAAAAAAGTCAATTTGTTTTTAGGGAATCATTCTGTACAACACAATAAGTACATTCCTTATTTGATTCATTTTAGTGAATCAAAAAAAATACTGAACAACCAGTGTACTCCTGGCACGTCGGCAACTAGCTCTCTACAACTCTCAAATGGTCGGTCACCTACTAAAGCTAAGCAGTGCTGCGTGCGGTCACTACCTGGATGTGAGACCACATGGGAAAGCTAGGTTACTGCTGGAAGTGGTGTTAGTGAGATCAGCAGGGGGAACCCAACCTGCGGTCGGTTGGCCCTAACGCCCCAGTATAGTGAAGGGAACTCTATACTGCTCAGTGAGCGCCATCTTTTGGATGAGACGTTAAACCGAGATCCTGACTCTCTGTGGTCATTAAAAATCTCAAGATTTCTTTTGAAAAAGCATAGGGGTTTAACCCCGGCATCCTGATCAAATTTTCCCACTGGCCTCTGTCCATCAAAGCCTCCTAACCATTATCATATCATAATTGGCTTCATTGTCTCCTCTCCACTGCAATATGGCTGCCGTCGCATCATTTAGATGGATACTGCTGCACACTGGTGGTGTATGAGGAGATCCCTCCCCAAAAAAATGTGTATAGTGCTTTGAGTGTCCAGAAAATCGCTATATAAACTTAAGGAATAAGTATTATTATTATAACTCCATCAGAATGAAATACTCTGAGTCACTTCTTTTTAGTGAATCAAACCCATAAAGTACAACAATTAAACCAACCAATTCTTACAAAAAATAATCTCACCAGTCAATTATTTTTCATCAGAATCATACAACTACTTGAGCCAAGTTTGCCAAAAGTGTTGTAAGTCCAAGTAGATAAAAAAAAAAAAAAAATCCATCAGTAATAATAATGAGAGAGAGACAGACATGCAAATAAATACAAATTATAAAGGCTGATATCAGTAGATGTACTGAGAAATGTACAAATGAACTAATAACCTTTTATGAGTCGCATGACCACCACAGACAGGGTAGCCAATCACTTCCTGAACAAATGATTCATACGAGTCAGTTTTTTTTAGCGAATCAAATGCATAGTCAATCATACAGTAGTAGTCCAATCAGTTCCTGGAGAAATTACTCTAGGTAGTTTTTGGTGAATCAGAACCATTCAGCACATGCTTTCCAATTGATTCCAGAACAAATGGCTAAATCTTTTTTTTTATTTATTATTCTTTTTTTTTTTTTTTTTTTTTGTGGTGAATCAAAACCATCTAACCAATTAAATTGCTCTTACAAGTCAGTTTTTAGTGTATCAAAACTGGACAGACAGCCAGTAAAGTCTGTGTGACAACCGCTCAATTCTTTAAGTTGGTTCATTTTAGTTAATTAAACCATAGACTTTAGTCTAACTAATTAAAAACAAATTATTATTATAAGCCATATTTTAGCAAATGAGAAAACTAAAGGACAATTAGTGTATTCTAACCAGTTCCCAAATATAGTAAAAACATTGTAACATTGATTGTGAAATTAGAAATGATTATTTGTTAGTATAGGACAATCTGTTAATATTCTGATACAACAATAATCCAAAATCAGTAGATATCTTGTGAGAAATGTTTTGTAAAAGTTGAAATATGGTTTCTAATACCGAATAAAACTTTTGCTAATCAGTTGCTTGTTAAAGTTAAGCCAGTGCTAATCCCTGGCTGATAAATGAAGAGTCGTTTGGCCCCGGATCTGTCTGTACAGATTTCTGACTGGACAAAGAGGCCAGCCGGCAGTGGATAATGAGATTCAGAGCTGTATATGCTGGGCAGATCCATCTTTTCTCTAATTATGCAGAATACTCTTCATTACCGTGCGTTCACGTAGCCTCCTGCGAGGCCTGTGGCCTTTCCCTGAGAAAAATATTCAAGATTCATCTTCCCATGGGTAGGTGAAGTCCTCTCTCTCACTCACCTTACAGGACTACCAAACATCTTGTCCACAAATTTAATATCTTTAAACTTTAAATCATTTCTAACTTATTTTAGTCATAGACTTGCTACTCTACCAGTAAGCGAGCAATATACAGTATAAGTAACCAATAAAATTGAGGTCCATAAAAATTTGGAGGAAGAAAAATGATCTTATGCTTACTAAGGCTACATTTACTGTATGTTCTAATAAAATAACAAATTAGATCTTTTTTTTTGTGTTCTAAAATATGAAAATAATGATATTTTTATGTGATGTAATGCTGAATTTTCATTCTCACACAATTTCTCATAAATCATTCTAATATTATGATTTCATACTCAAGGAACATTTAATCTTTTCTTCATCTAAACGTTAAAAACAATTGTGTTTATTATTTTTGTGAGGCATCACGGTGGCGCAGTGGGTAGCACAATCGTCTCACAGCAAGAAGGTTGCTGGTTCGAGCCCCGGCTGGGTCATTTGGCATTTCTGTGTGGAGTTTGCATGTTCTTCCCGTGTTCGTGTGGGTTTTCTCTGGGTGCTCCGGTTTCCCCCACAGTCAAAAGAAATGTGGTACAGGTGAATTGAATAAAAACTAAATTGTCCGTAGTGTATGTGTGTTGGGTTGCGACTGAAAGGGCATCCGCTGCTTAAAACATATGCTGGATAAGTTGGTGGTTCATTCCGCTGTGGTGACCACTAATGAATGAAGGGACTAAGCCAAAAAAATAAATAAATAATGAATGAGGGAATTATTCTTCAAAAAAACATCTTCAAAAAAAAAACCTGGATTTTATGATGTGAAAGAATCTAATGATTTCAACTAGAAATACTTTTGAAATACATTAGAAATCAGTTTTGAAATTATTACTCTCCTTGAAATAATCCTTTAATACTTTAGAAATCTCTTTTGTAGTTATTGCTTTCCTTAAAAAAAATAATAAGAAGAATTTTTTGAGTGCACTAGCCTTTTACTTTCACTTTTAAATTGACATCAACCTAATGTAAAGAAAGTGACTTTCTATAAATTAAGTTAATGTGAATTCAAAAGTCAAATTAAAAAGCTAGTGCATTCAAAAAGTGGTAATTAATATTTACTGCACATTTTACTGTTAAGCAAACTGGAGTGGCTAAACTTACATATTATACCCTTAACCACCTTATCAGCTTGTTAAGTCAGACGTCAGGCGACGCAGCTTTCAGGTCCAAGTGCTCTATCAAACTGTATGGGATGCTCAACAAGTAGTACTAATAAATGTTTACAAAGCGCTGTAATACTTTTAAAAATCACGATCACAATATATATATATATATATATATATATATATATACACACACAGTTGAAGTCAGAATAAGTCCCCCTGAATTACTAGCTCCCCTGATTATTTTTTTTCTGAAATGTTTTTTCAACACATTTCTAAACATAATAGTTTTAATAACTCATCTCTAATAACTGATTTATTTTATCTTTGCCATGATGACAGTAAATAATATTTGACTAGATATTTTTCAAGACACTTCTATACAGCTTAAAGTGACATTTAAACGCTTAACTAGGTTAATTAGGTTAACTAGGCAGGTTAGGGTAATTAGGTAAGTTATAGTATAATGATGGTTTGTTCTGTGGACTTTCGAAAAAATATAGCTTAAAGGGGCTAATAATATTGACCTTAAAATGTTTTTTTTTTTTTTTAATATATAATAACTGCTTTTATTCTAGCCTAAATAAAACAAATAAGACTTTCTCCAGAAGAAAAAATACTATCGGACATACTGTGAAAATTTAAAAAGAAAAAAAAATTAAAAAGGGGGCTAATAATTCTTTCTTCAACTGTATAAACAATGCCTAATATCAGATGGCTAGATAGTGATAATGGTCCTAATAATGTCTAGAGACTGTTGTGTACACATGATTTTTGTACGAATTTCACTTTAATGTGTAATAAGAATAGAAAAATGGTCATTAATGATAATTTTCTCAATTCAAGTGAGTAGCGGCTTGGACCCGAAAACAGTATTCCATTAAGTTGTGACTTATGGAACTTGTGTGGATGTGGACTTGGATATGAATATAGACTTATGGGACTTATGTGACTTTCATAAGTCACGACTTAACAAGCAAATCGATGGAAAAATAAGGGGTGAATTAGAGTAATTCACAAATTTGACTCGACTGTCACTGCAACACTTCAGACTTATCAATGAGACTTTAGCTAAATAAAACTTTAGCTAAATTGTCAGAGCATATCATTGATTAATTGATTGATTGGTCTAATGCAGTGGTCCGTGGATCAATTGGTACCGTGCCGCACAAGAAATCATTAATTATTTTCGTTTTATTTATTATCTGAGTCTGAACGATCTTTTATTTTGAAAAATCTTTTATTTAAAAAAAATTACTGCATTCTCTCAGTTACACTTGAGCGCCCACATTTAACCTACGAGCAGCAAAATAAGTAAGAAACAGACGTCTTTAGAAAGTTTATTTGCTAAGGGAAAAAGGCCAAGTGAAGGACCCGCGAACTGCCAAGGAATAGATCCGCAACACATTTGTCAACAAATCAGGTGAATCTACCATGTTTGTGCAAGAAGATCAACTGCTGGAGATCGCAAATGACGACGGCCTTCTAGGGGCCATTTGCATATCGCATCTTTTCTAGAGTTCGCACAAGTTCGTTATTTCCAACGAAGGTGTGTGACGCGCTCGCGCCTTCCAGACGAATGAATGAATGCCACAAGATAAGAACTGACCAATCAGCTTCAGCTTGTATGGAATATACACATTTCGGTGGACTAGTTATCTCAGACAAACACAGAACACCCAAACACTGCAGTGCTTTGTAATTTTCTTCATAAATAAATCTTGTATCAGAGTTACAGCAATGTTTTGTCAGCTTGTCATCCTCTGAGAAAACGGTTGATGGTCGCCCAGCAAGCTACAAACCAATGCCACCCCCGGTCCATGGTAAAATTGTCAAGCGTTGACCGGTCCGCGGTGATAAAAAGGTTGGGGGACCACTGGTCTAATGCATAGACTAAAACTATCGACAACACAATCAGCCCAATTGCATCTATGAGAAAATGTATTCGGTAACTGTGTCATTTACTCCTAAATTGAATTAGTTAGGCATAAAATATGGGATAGATTCACTAACTGCGCAAAATACAAATTGAAACCCTAACATGAGCAAGTGTTTATCAGCTAAAAAGGTACATCGGGTTCTCTTTGAACTAGCAGTTAATGGTGGATTTTAAGAGAAATGGATTTTAAAGAGAAAATAGTCTGTCGCCTCTTCCGCTCTTATTCCATTTCCATTTTCCACAGCTCCTGCATTGCTTTTTCTTATTCCATCATTGACATTTCTCATTTTTGCTCGTCCCTCTCTCTATCCCTCTCTCTCTCTCTCTCTCCACTTGTCTTCATATGTGCTCATCCTCCTCTGCATCCCACTCTCTGCCGTCTCGCCGTCGTTCTCTCCCTGATTGTTTGCCGTATTGCTGTTATGATAATGGGCCATTCTCTCCATCTCTCCAATTCCACATCCCACGCTCTCTTCCGCAGCTGTCTTAGGCGGCCTGATACGAGGAGACAGTGAGAAACAGACATCTGCTGTTTTCTCTCTCTCTCTCTCTCTCCCTCTCTCTCTGGCACTCATAATCCAGTGCATTCAAATGTTTGACTTCCCTGTGTATTCAATTTCCTTCACGCCGCTAACCATGGCCTCATGCTGTACATCATTCTGGACGATGGAGGGGAGGGTGTTCAGTGTCCCGCGGACAGAGGGTGACCAGAGCCTTGTTCACCATCAACTCCGACTATGCATGAGAAGAGCGATAAAACAACTCAAAGACATTTACAATGTAAGAGCTTGTTTCTGCTGACAGCAGCCGTGCATAAATTACCATTTAGAGGCGAGAGGGGTTTTATTTGCGGGAAAAGTTTGGCAGCCTTTTTGCTAGCGTTATTGGCATGTTGTAAAGACATAAAATGGCATTTTTATATCTGGTCAAGGACGAGACGTTGCATTTTGCTGTCTGTAATAAATGACATTTGGAAAAGTGATTTTATGTACACTGAGAGCATAGTAAATGTTCAAATATGGATGATTTAATGTTTTCTTCACCTGTATCTTAAAATATATAATGTACAGGTATTGGCCCACTATATTTTCCCCTAATTTCTGTTTAACAGAATTTTTAAACATAATATTTTTAATAACTAGTTTAATAACTAGTTTCTAACAACTGATTTGTTTTACCTTTGCCATGATGACAGTAGGGCGATGCAGTGGCGCAGTAGGTAGTGCTGTCGCCTCACAGCAAGAACGTCGCTGGGTCGCAGGTTCGAACCTCGGCTGGGCTGGGTCAGTTGGCGTTTCTGTAGTAGGCTAAAATTGTCCGTAGTGTATGTGTGTGAATGAGTGTGTGGATGTTCCCAGAGATGGGTTGCGGCTGGAAAATCGTAAAATCGTGCTGGATAAGTTGGCGGTTCATTCCGCTGTGGTGACCCCGGATTAATAAAGGGACTAAGCCGACAAGAAAATGAATGATGACAGTACATAATAAAAGGGCCACGACCCCCCATCCCCCCCCCCCCCCCCCAACCCCCTCCCCCAGCTCAGCAGGGTGTTTCACACCTCTAGTTTGTAAAAAGTCAGGAAAGTGGGTAAGTCCAGCTTTGTTTAGGTGGGAGTGTTGAGTTGCGAAAGAAGGAATGGTTTGCATGAAAAGGGAGTTTCATTAAGTGAACTACAACTGATTTTCACAGCGGCAACACAAACACAGACGCAGGGGAGATAGACAGTAACTACGTTAACATGGACATCAGTAATCAAATTATTTGCCTTAATCTGAATAAAACAATGATTAAGGTGTTTACATGAGTTGCTTTTTGATTGTTCCTTTCATGATCCTGATTTACATGTTATAGCACATAATACGATTAATGGGTAACACTTTATTTTGATGGTCCGTTTGAGTATTAGTAGACTGTCTGCTTAATATCTGTTGATACAGACATTCAACAGACATTTAACTGACTATAAGAAACTTTGCAAGTACATGTCAACTTACACTAACCCTAACCCCAACCTAACAGTCTACTTATAATCTATTGAAAATTAGTTGGCATGTAGATGCAATGTAACTTATATTCAACAAACGGACCATCTAAATAAAGTGTAACCGATTAATGTCATTGCGTCACCACGCTCTCCACATTTCCTCCAGAGTTTCATGTAATTTTGGGTGTTTAATTCTTAATTTGTCGATTTTAACTGCAGTTTGGCATTTTCACTTTCATTCAGGAACATGTCATGCATGCCCCACATGACAATCGAGATATTGGATGCGAGGAACTGCTGGAAGAGTGTAGTTTTAATAGAATTTTTGAGTCCATATGGGAGAAAAAAAAGACTTTCGCATTTCTCGATAGATGCAAAGACTTGGAAAGTGCCGTGTGTGTATAGACTACCCTGTCTCAAAATGTGGCAAAAATCCTTTACGATGGTAATAGTTTGATTAAAGTGTTTACATGTTTGCATTCGGAGAGCAGTATTTACAGCGGATCTTTCAGTCCATATTATTGTAGTGATATTAACGTACTGTAAACGTAGTAACTAAATCATTTTGACTAAGGTATGTCTTTAAAAACTGAAAGAGTACTGCTGACGTACTGCTGATCACATACTTACCAAATCCGTATAGAGACAAGACAATCAACACGAACCACGTTGTTTTTTTTTTAAAAAGGAAAAGTGGCAAATCTGGATTTCACCATTTCCAGCTTCGAAAAGCTCTCGGGTAAAAAATGTTCCTTACAAACATACTTTTGTCGCGTGTTAGCAGACCACTGAAATCCACGCATGTCCACACGCAGTGGTGCTCTCATTGCGGGAGAATGGAAACAAAACCTTTGTTGCAGCACATTTATAAGCACAACACTGACGACCCATGTCTCCAAACAATTCTTCTTCTTCTACTTGTTTTAATTATGATTGGCAACACAACATGGCATCTCTCAGAACACTGTAACAGGTAAAAACAGTCTTAGAAGCTATATCATGCATACTGTATTAATGAAGTTGCACCTCATTCACAATAGAGTGCGCTGATTGATTCGAACCAAGTCTTTTTTTATAAATTTTTGCTGAAAACTCAAACGTCACTTTGTACCCGCCGGTACAACAACGGTCGCCAGTAAAACAAATCAGTTTAAAACTTTCATTCATTCCCCTCAGCTGTAAAGTTTTTAAATTTAGGGTAGAATTTGTATTGTACAATGTGCTTTTGTGTTTTATGTGTGACATGCTTGTATGCTGCAACCAAATTGCCTTCGGGAAATTAATAAAGACTGACTCACTGACAGACATCCAGTCTCCACACTGGAATTTACACATGGTCGTGACGTAGCTTCAAAATTTCTTATCAAACTGGATGAATGAATTTGCTCGAAATAACTAAAAAAAAAAACACTTTTTTTGTGAAATACATGTGTCCTAATAGTGTTTTTAGCAGCGTGAGACATCTATATGTCTGCCAACATCTCAAAAAATGTGTTTTGGTGTTTTGTGACCCTTTAAAGCACAGATGTCAAAGCCAGTTCCTAGAGGGCCGGAGCGCTGCACAGTTTAGATCCAACCCTAATTAAACACACCTGATCAAACTAATTGAGTCCTTCAGGCTAGTTTGAAACCTACAGGTAAGTGTGTTGAAGCAGGGTTTGAACTAAACTGTGCAGTGCTGCGGCCCTCCAGGAACTGGCTTTGACACCTGTGCTTTAAAGGCTTAACTAGGTTTATAAGGCAAGTTAGGGTAATTAGGCAAATCATTTTATAACGATGGTTTGTTCTGTAGACAATCGGGAAAAAAAAGTATTGCTTAAGGCTGATAATAATAATATTGACCTTAAAATGGTTTTTAAAAATAATAAAGTTGCTTTAATTCTAGTCAAAATAAATCAAATAAGACTTTCTCCGGAAGAAAAAATATTATAGCAAATACTGTGAAAAATTCCTTGCTCTGCTAAACATAATATAGGGAAATATTTGAAAAAGAAAAAAATTCACAGGAGAGTTAATAACTGACTTTAAGTCAGAGAGTTAACCACCACGTTATATTATCATTTAAAATTTCTTGTTGGCAAACGCATCAAATTTTGTAGTTTAAACTATAGTGGCAAACTATACATATTTTAAATGACAATTAATTAATATTTTGGCACTGCACTATTTTAATTTTGGCTTTTAATATAAAATCAAATGGTTATTTCTTTCTAAATATGCCTGATGAGTATATTTGGCGTATATATTATTATTATTATTATTACACTGAATGACATTTCACTTCTGGGTGTGTCAAATTATAGGATCATATTATGAAGTGTCTATTAAATGTGAACTTCAGAAGTTCACCAGGCACAATAGGTCATCCAAGTACTTTTCACATAGTGTTTTATGAATCTTATAAACTTTGTGGACATACTGTACAGCTCGCATATTGTTCATGTACTTTACAGTACAGAAGTAAGCATATTGGACACAGGGACAGTGTTTGCGTTGTGTTTTTAGGATTGAAGATTGATGGTAATTTTCTGCCAGGATATTACACGCCTGCCATTTTATTAGGTACACATGTTCATCTGCTTGTTATTTAATATATCCAACTATTTAGTCACAACAGCACATCTACAGTGCATTTAGGTAAGTGGACTTAGTCAAGACGATTACTAAATTTCAAAGTGAGCATCAGAATGGTGAGGAAAGGGGATTTAAGTGTCTTGGTTGGTGTCTTAGAGCATTTCAGAAACTGATGATCCACTGGGTTTTTCATATACAATTTCTAGAATTGATAGTGAATGGTCTGAAAAGGAGAAAATATCCAATGAGGAGCAGTTTTGTGGCCAAATATGTCTATTGATGTCAGTGGAAAATGCTCAAGACGGGTTCAGCTGCATAGAAAGGCAACAGTTTATACAACCAAGGTCTGCATCTCTAAACACACATCATGCCAAATGTTGAGGCTGATGAGCTCCAGCAGCAAAAACCACACCGGTAACACTCCTGTCAAAAAAAACAACAACAGGAAACTGAAGCAGTTTGCACTGTTTCACCAAAATTGGACGATGGAAAAGTTGTCTTGTCTGATGACTCTTGATTTCTGTTGTGACATGGTGGAGTCAGAATTTGGCATAAACATCATGATCCATCATGGTTTATGCAATGGTGGTGTTGGGGAGATTTCTTGGCACATGTTAGGCCCCTTACCAACTAAACATTATTTAAACACCACAGCCTACACAAGTATTGATACTGACCATGTCTATTATTTAATGACCTCAGTGTATTAATCACCTTGAACTGGTTTCCTGAACATGGTGAGTTCATGATACTCAAATGACCTGCACAACAGCCAGATCTCATCCAGTAGAGCCCGTTTTAGATGTGATGAAAAATATGCATCAACTGTTTGATTTTAGAATGTCAATATGGACCAAAATGTCTTAGGAATGTTGCCAGCAGCTTGTTGGTGAAAAACAATCCAATCAAAATTACATCACATTGACATTGACGTCAAAGAAACGTGTCAAAAATGCAAGTCAATTTGCTGTCAAAACCTTGATGTCTATGTGACATCCACACATTGAGGCCCCTTTGACAAACAAAATAATGACATAAAAAGTATTATAATGTAAAAAAAGTTTAATTGATCTAAAAGCTTCAATTCTAAAATAAACATGTACACTAGATTTTGAATCATGTTTGTAAACTACCTTGATTTTAAAACCATATCAAATTGACATCTAACATTGGCATCAAATACACATCAGACATCAGGTACAGGACAGACCTGCAATTGATTATTTTTTTTTTTTATGGCAATGTTGAGCCCTGGTCAAATCACATGAATTTGTCACAATTTCGGCACGATTTCCTTGACATAGGGTGTTGTGAGGATTTGTAAACAACAAATAGGCGTCATGACACAAGATTCAATTGTTTCTTCTTGTGTAATGTGGCATAGATCACGACAACCGATATCATGCCTGCGACGCCTCTCGACACCTTTACAGAAAGTCTAGTCTAAAGTCTAATTTTTTTTCCGTTTTTCACAACGAGTTCTGTCACGTGGGTGACACTGTGCAATAGGAGCACTTCATTTCTTAGTTATATCAGTGGGTGCTGCCGTTGCATTGCGTTGGTCAGGTAATTAAAAATAGGCTACATATTTACTTATGGGTGGATAAGATCAATCATTGGTGATCAATCACTTTAATTACCTTTTCTAAAATATTAGGTTTAAGCAAATGTATCTGACAGACTGGCACAAATATGCAGACATCTTCATTCTCACAACGAGTTTCTGAGTTTTCTCATCCTTTCAACAGACTTTGTTCTTCCGAGGTAATCTGGGAACATGTTCAGTGCTGCAAATACATTGCAATGCTTATTCAAATTTGTCATAAATAATGAAAACAGTTTAATATAGGCTTCTCTGAAACCGTGAATATTTCACTTTAATTTTATTTAGGCTAGATTATTATTTTATTTAACAAACCACCACAATCTCATGGCATGAAGCGCTTTACCTCAGATGTTATTCGTTATTCTTGTTTATAGATAACTGACCAACAAAAGATACAATAAAATGAAGTTAAAAATAATAGCAAACTAAATTTGTTTCAAAAAGATTTTTTCCAAGAAAAATATACAAACTATAATTTTGTTTGTGCCCCTCCAGTACTCAACTATACAGGTGGATTTTTTTTAATTTATTTTTTTAAATAAGGATTTAATGAATGTTTCACTGTGATTGTATCACAAATCTGTTAGATATTGGCACATTTTCTAATGTCATTATTTTAAAGATAATGGGCTCTATTTTAACGATCTAGGCGCAAAGTCTAATGCGCATGGCGCAAAAGCATTGAAGGCGTGTCCAAATCCATTTTTGCTATTTTTATTTCTGTTAATGAGTTATGGGTGTGTTTTAAGAATAAACCAATCAGAGTCTCATCTCACATTCCCTTTAAGAGTCAGTTCCATCGGTCCATGATTAATTTGCTATTTACATGGCAGACTTTGTAAGTGGAAAAAAATGCGAGAAAACAGTTAAACAGACCATCTGCAGCTCAAGGATAAAGAATGAGCCTTTTCCAATCAACCTTTAATTTCACTTTTTCTTTCTCTCTTTCGTGGAGATTAGCCTACATACAGTCATTTCGTTTTCAAAAAACGAAAAATAGTCAAAACTGTTTCTAAATTCAGTTCTAATTTCCAGCAAACTAATAAATGAACAATAATTCAATTCAATTCATCTTTATTTGTATGGCGCTATTACAATGTAGATTGTCAAAGCAGCTGCACATAAAAGATTATAGTAAAATAATAACAAAATGTAGTCAAAGTTATATCCAAATACACGTCCTATGCCCCATATGGTACAAAACCCGACAGCTGGACAAATCTAAGCTTGTTTTTAATAAAATAAATATAAATATGAATATAATAAATACTACTACTAATAATAATAACATTATACAAAAGCAAATTGTCGTGAATAAACTGAAAAAGCCCCCCGAGATGAAGAAGCCACGGAGGCAGGCAGTGGTTTTTATATTCATGTAGAAAGTAATAATTTTGGTAGTATTTTAATACTTTAATTCTTTTTCATTTGTAAAGATATTTGTGTATTGCTATTTATCAGATGATTTGTCATAAGGGAAATATTAACAAAAGGATTTTCTTTATGGAGACCTATCTAAAAACAATCGACAATCAATAATTCATTTAGTATAAATACAAGTTTTAGTAACAATAACTTAAACCGAAACATACCTTTGTACATGAAAGAGCAGGTTCTCGGTAACCTTTAAGACAAGCTCGTCGCATTAGAAACGACTCTTGCTTATGATGTCTGCTTCGCGGGCATTTCACGTTGTATGCGTCACCGTCGCATTTGTACACATGGTTTAAATTAATGCTTTTTGTCTCCCAAATTCATATAATAAAGAGAACAATAAAATAACGTTATTAATCGGTTGACTTTAAACGTTTCGTTCAGAACGATTAAAGCTGATCTTGTTTTCGTTTTTTGTTTCTGTTCCTTGAACTGGTTTAGAGCCCTGGCAGAAACACTTTGATTGACATTATCACTTTGTACATGTCATCAGATAGGAAAAGCCCCGCCCATTAGTGATGATCTCTCCCTCATTAGCATAGACAGCCCTGACTGAGAAGCAGTCATTTTGAATCTGCCTCTATGATAATGCATTAGCATTTTTAACTCCACCTTTTTTTTTTTCAAAATAAGCCTGCGATCTCAGTTGAATTTAAAGCGACAGTCACCGAGATGGCACAATTTGGATCAAAGGCTAAAATGGGCTGTTATAAAACATTATTTGCTGGGTGTTTTGATCTGAAACTTTACATACACACACTAGGGACATCAAAGACATATTTTACATATTTTAAAAAGGGGCATAATAGGTCTCCTTTAAATCACGGTCATTGGTCAGCTGGTATGTTTTATTCACACGGCATCAAAGTAACAGCATGAATCTGCCATGCACAAATGCCCTCTAATCCCCAAAACACTGTTCAGCAGCAAGGCACGTTTATTTATATAGCACATTTCATAAATAGTGGCTATTCAAAGTGCTTTACATAAACAGGAATAAAAGAGACAACTATAAGAACATAAAAATGATTAAAAACAGATCAAATGTGTTAAACAGGTTTTAAAAGAATTAAAAAGAAAAGAAAGACATAATAGTGCGATCTGTCTGACATCGCACAGTGCTCATTCAGTAAAGGCACAGCTAAACAGATGTGTTTTCAGTCTTGATTTGAATGTGCCTAATGTTGGAGCACATCTGATCATTTCTGGAAGCTGATTCCAGCAGTGGGGGCCATAGTAGCTGAAGGCCGATTCACCCTGCTTTGACTGAACGCTTGGAATTTCTAGTTTATATGATCCTAAAGATCTGAGTGATCCGTTAGAATTGTATTGAGGTCCTAGGCCATTTAGTGATTTATAGACAAGCAATAGTACCTTAAAGTCTATTCTGAATGTAACTGGGAGCCAGTGTAAAGACCTGAGGACAGGTGTAATGTGCTCTGATTTCCTGGTTCTGGTCAGAATCCTGGCAGCAGCGTTCTGCATGAGCTGCAACTGTCTGACTGTCTTTTTGGGAAGGCCAGTGAGGAGTCCATTACAGTAATCCACCCTGCTGCTGATAAAACCATGAACAAGTTTCTCTAACTCTTCACTGGAAACAAAGCATCTAATTCCTGCAATGTTTTTGAGATGATAGTATGCTGATTTAGTTACTGCTTTGACATGACTATTAAAACTCAGATCTGACTCCAGAATCACACCAAGATTCTTGACCTTATTTTTTGTTGTTTGACCCCTAGAGCCAACATAAAAAAAGAAAAACTAACTTGAAATGATGCACACCATTTCCATTTCAAGACTTAATCCCAGATAAACAAGATGAAACAGTAAAAATGTGATGGATAAATGATGATAGGCTGTACGTATATGTGGAAGAGATGTCATTTGCTCTGAATATCAGGCTCTTGTCTTTTAGCTCCAGTCTTGAATGTTAAACAGCGGCTCGTTGCGGTTGAGTCACACCGGCCTGATTACATGAAGATGTCACAGTGATTTTTACCTCATTCCGCTGTTACAAATGTCTCAACCGCATTTTTGTAGATTAAATTTGTTATTTTGGAAGACTAATTTCCCCACAGAACACAAACAGAACCTTGACCTTTAAGACGGAGAGACAGTGTGCCACGAATCGGAAATGCGCTTCGTTCCTCATTCCATTTATTATCCTGCTTGCGCTTAATTTTCAGTGTTGGTTGCTTTACTTTATCCACTTTATTGTCTCCGGGGCTTTAAAATCACACCCCTTATCTGCACGACGCACATTGTAATGCTGCCGACAAGGTCAGGAGAGCACCAAAACAAACATACAAGTCTAAACAGCATGCGAAGGACACAAAAAATCCTCTGGCTGATGAATTGAAACCCAATCAATACGTGCCATATGAAGAGGCGGAACACGTAATGCACGTGCTCATCTGAAGTGTTTTCCATTCTTGTATTAACAAGGCCTCCTGCGCTTTAGGTTTTCCCTCCAATGCCGTTACTTTGAAAGGCATCTCACGCCAAGCAATTTGGCTTCCATATTTTATCCTGAATTACCTCGCTGATGCCTCTAATGAAATGCGGTCTATTGTGGCAGGAAGACGAGGAGAGAGAGAGAGCAAAACAGTTTCTTTGGAATAACAATCAAGCTGTGTTATTTTTTTTAAACACTATTGATGACCTCGAGTCCATCTGCAACGAGAACGAGTAATCGCGGGGGGATTTAACACCAGACAGCTTCCGTGTGCATTTACATTAACATTTACTTGGCAGACATATGTCACGGCTACTTTAGAGAGAGAAAAAAAGGATCATAAAGTGCATTGTTGTTGCCAGTTCCTTTTGCAGGTTGCGGTAGCATAAAATTACTGGAGAGGATCCAAAGCACAGAAGTTGGTTAGTTAGCATTTTTAAAGAGTCTGAAAGACTGCCTAATTCCCTCACTGAGCATCAAGCCAAGGTTTCTTATATAATTCTTCATTTGAATTTTCTTCTTCAGACCTTTTGTCTTCAGAGAATTGTGAATTTGCTTGTAAATTGCATCAAAATGTGATCTGCGTCAAATGTGAATGCTATTCCCGTCGTGCTCAGTGTCTTTTTGTGTTTTCAACATTCGAGCTTGCATTGACTTAGCGCTTTTAAAAAGGCAAAAAATCACACAGAAGATATAAAGAGAATGAATTGCACACACTTTATTACATTTACAGCACTTTTTTTTTGTAAATGAAAGGAAAAAAAAGAAAGTTTGAAACAAAAAATGCCAACCAAAAAGGAAAATTCTGCCATCATTTACTAACTTAATTTGTTCAAAATCTATTTGTTTATTTTTTCTGTTGAAAACAGACTAATATATTTAGATAAAATGCTAGTTGCATTGACTTCTATAGTATTTTCCCCTACATTCTCAAAAAAAAAAAAAAAAAAAAGGTACACCGTGGTACAAAGACACTGTGGTCTTGTACCTTTGAAAAAATTCTGCCTTGTATGATACAGAAAAGACCTCTTATGATACTGTTCTGTACCTTTTTTTAAATGAAAATACACAATTGTTCCCATATAAAAGGTACGAAAGTGTTGAACAACTTTTTATGAAAATAAATATTACTGGAAAGGCAAAGTGATTATATGAGTAATTTCTATATTAAAACATGAATCATCACTTAAAAGCATGTTTATACAAACTCATAAACGATAATTATTGAGTTCTATAATACAATATTACAAAACAACTGGTAAAACATAAAACTATAGGCATTGTAAACTAAACATTTTGACACTGTTAAGTAGAGGTGTGAACCTACACTGGTCTCACAGTTCGGTTCGATTACGACTATCATGCCATCAATTCGGTTCAATTCGATATCTTGGTGCATCACGATGCATTGATGATTCTTTCCATACAGTTTTATATTTTCTTCACAGCACAGAAATTCTTGCATTAAAATGTATAAATATATTTATATACTATTTGTAAAACAATTTTGTCCTTTAATACAAACAGTCATATATATAAACTGTACCTTAAAAACAACACAAGCATTTATAGACAATTTTGAGGAATGTAAATAAAACAATGGTCCTAACGAATTTCCTGTTTTACATTTTTTTTATTTCCTTTGCTTCTGAGAATCCAAAAAGGTCCACATATTGATAAATAGTGTTATGACTGCTGATTTAAAATCAAGTTATGATTGAATTGCCTCCTGTTACAGTTAGGAAATAGTTTAACGTCGAGCAGGAAATGTTCATGGGCCAATGACATGACCACATTGAAATAGTCTATAGCAAATAAACAAATATAAATACCCCGCTCGCTTTCTGAGCCTTGTCTACCAAGTTATTTCTTACACCCCTTTGATTGGTCACTCGCTCAACAGAAAGGGCTGCGATTGGCTCTTACACGCTGGCGCTCTACACAGATGCACTCATGGGCCATAGTCAGTGAGAGAGAGAGAAATGGAGTTTACTTTCATTCTCTTAATCGCCGTGAAATAGGGGCTTTTGCTCTAAGTGTCAGTGAAACACAGTCTAGCAAACACACACGCAGTGAAATTGTGCACAGTTTCTTAGTTTTTACGTAGTTAGAGCGTTGTAAACACTCGCGCTCGCCTCCCTCGCCATAGTAAGCTACGGCGACATAGCGCATGTGAGATAAATGACGTCAGTACATAATAACCGGTTATGATTATTACTGAACCGATACTGAATTGTCCGCGCCAGCATTGCGGTGCACCGAAGAAACAATTAATTTTGACACCCCTACTGTTAAGGTACAAAGTGTCTTGTCCCTGTGGTGGTACCTTTATGGATCACATTTGAACCTTTGATGAAGGTACAATATTGTATCTGCAGGTTTTAAAAACCAAAGACACATTTTGGTTTCCCATGGTACATACTGTATCATGTCCTTAAAAGTACAAACTGCAATGGTACAAATTTGTTTCTTTGTCTTAAGGTACATTTCTGTCCCATAAAAAGGTACTGCCCCAGTGACAATGGTTTGTACCTTTTTGGTACAACATTGTACCATTTCTTTCTGAGAGTGTACAATGGAAGTCAATGCGGTGCCAGCAACTAGCATTCTACAAAATATCTTCTTTTGTGTTCAAAACAGGAAAAAGAATTTAAAAAATAATTTGTGAATAAATGATGAGGTCATTTTTATTTTGGGGTGAACCAGGGGTGTTGCTAGGGTCGAAAGGGATAAGGGGCTTAGCACCAAAGAAGTCCCATACCTAAAGGCATCCGGTTATTGCTGTAGTTGAATGAATAAGAATACAATATTATACAATTATATAAATTATTATTAATAATATTATTATTATTAGTATTATTATTATTATTACATTTACACTACTGTGACAATAAGTGGTCTATATGTGTTCTTCCAGCCATCTTAGGTATTTTCATAAGAAAACAGTCGATTTATAATCAATGCTAACTAAGCATGTTACAGTAGAATACTGTATAGCTATAAAATAATAAGCTAGATGCATGAACTCACTGCGATTACAGAAACAGCTGTGACTGGCTATATCATATCTAGATAAATATGTCTAGATGTCTATATTATATCTAGAATGCTAGCACAATTTAAGTTTTTCAGAATAATTTGCATGTATTTACATTAATATGACGCACATTTGATTGATTACAGTTATTTTATTTCACCAAAACTGCACACATTTTATACCGTGAAAAATATTAAGCTTCATCAGTAGTTAGAACTATTCAGTTTCACGGAATGGTTGTATTATTACCTCATCAGCTTCAGCTCCTCAAAATAATGAATGACAGATGACAGTGCAGTGGTGGGATTTTTTTGACAACAGTCCCACTCCCACCGGCCGATAGAAACTGATATTGCTGAACAGCCGACTATTTAAATAACCGACACAAAAGCTTTGTTAAGTGGAATGCACATGATGTGGGAATTTTGAGTACTTGGATAACAAAATATTATTATACAACCTATTTCTTAAGTGCAACATATTCCAAAAGATCAGTGGCTTTTGATCTTTTCAATACATCAGGGGCCTAATATAATAATATAAAAACATGCGGCAACTTTTAATGTAATTGGTGGTTCATTCCGCTGTGGTGACCCCGAATCAGTGATGAGAATAACAGCGCTATAAATAAATGGCGTTACTTTTTTTCAGTAATGAGTAATCAATTGAAGAACTGTTTCCCCCGTTACCGTTACTGAAAATAAAATGCGAGTTACTGTAATTGAGAACACTGAAGCAGGTTTCATGCGAGCAGCGTCTCTCTCAGCAATAGGACCTCTCTTTCTCTGGGTGGTGTGTGTGTGTGCGTGCGTGCGTCTGTGTGTTCAGAGCTGATGCAGGACACATAACTAACCAGTGATGATGATTGGTGTGTCTGTGATTGTGGTGGAACTGAGAACATGATGATTGGCTTAGATAGAGTAAATGTTCATCGTTTACCAATCAGAGGTGGAGTAGTGTATTTTCTGTTCAAAGCCTTCTATTTTAGCGGGGATGTTAGCGGGAAACGAACGAAGTTGCTACTTTTGACAACCCTACTGGCTATACATATATAAAAGTATATTCACCAACATTCCTGATGACCCCCAACCATGAAGATTGTCCTCAAACAAGCAGCGACACACACACACACACAACTTCTTACTCTTTTCATCACTCCACATTTCTCCCTTTCCACTCATGCACCGCAAACAATCCAAACATTTTTTTTCCTCTCTCCAGCGAGGCTTCCAGTGTGCCGTCTCCTACTGATAGCGTTCCTGTCAGGATATCAGAGACGCTGATTGATACTGGCAGGCATGTCATTGGGTTTGTGGACTGAGCTCAGGCTGGAACACTCACCTACACTCCAGGATCAGTTCATGCCATTGGACACGGTCCGCTGTGAGGCCGGCCCTCCATATGCATTCATTTCTCTGTTTTTCTTTTACAGATGGCCTTCCCTCGGGGACTATTGACAACGTCTTACTGCTCGATCGGAGCCTACGGCTTTGAGGAGACCGTGAGATTGTGAGGGTGCATCAACTTCTCGCTTTATAGAAGTAAGAATTATGTCATTTTCCGTAATCGCTCTGTTTACCATGCAGCAAACATGAATAAATAAAAAGCTCAAGCACTTTTCAAAAGAGGGTCTTCAGTTGCTGGTCGGCAGTCATTTTGTCTTTCTAGCATCTTAAGCACGAGCTGGCCAGAAATTAGGTTTTGAGGGCTGAAAAAAGGCTATAGAGGGACAGATAAATAAGAATTTGTTTTTAGATTAGATTTTTTTTATTCTCATCTGGGAGAAAATCACAGACATTTTCATTCATGTGAGTATGTGCAAATTAAGATGCATCAAAGCACCAATGCACAGCAAAATGAACAATATTTAAATAATGAATTGATCTTATTAAAAAAAAAAAGCAAATAATAAGAGAATGAATAAGGACAATTATGTACACTGTAAAACCCTAAAAGTTAAGGTAACTTAAACCATTTGAGGAAACCAATTGCAACAAACCATTTAAGTTCAAAAACTAATCCTAATGAGTACTGTTAACTTAATCTATTTAAGTAAATGAAGCAATTTGAGCACAGTAAAACCCAATAGATGAAGAAAAATCTAACAAACTGAGTACTGTAAAACCCAGTAAGTTAAGGCAACTCAAACTGTTGGAGGAAACTGATTGCTACAAACCATTTGAGTTAAAAAAAACTAATCTATATGAGTACTGTGAACTTACTCCATTTAAGTTGACCTAATGAGGTATTTAATTAACTCATTACCTTCAACATTGAGTTCAAAACTCTTTTTAAATGAGTAGAATTAACTTTCAGTAAATTTTGAGTTAACTGCATTCATGTGTTGCATTCTGAAGGACTCATCCCTATTCCCTAATCCAGGATTTTCAAATATGATCACATTTTTTGGAACCCCTGTTCTAAAATGTTAAAGGCATGTCAACTGTATACCTTTTGTGCAAAGACTCACATTACATTGTGAAAAATGTGGATGTAAAATATTATCTGAAAAAAAAAGTTTGTTTCCTGTGTAACATACAGCGGGGAAAATAAGTATTGAACATGTCATGTTTTTTTTTCTGGGAATAATATTTCTAAAGGAGCTGTTGACTTGGAATTGAACCAGATTTTGGTACAAACCCAAACAATACAAACATAAAAGCAAAACAACAAAAAATATCTGAAAAATTTGTTGTGTGTAATAACAATGGAATGACACAAGGAGAAAGCGCTGAACTATTGAAATTAATTAATACTTTATATAAAAGGCTTTTTTGATAACGGCAGCTTAAAGACGCCTCTCATATGGAGAATAAAGTCACATGAATTGCTCAGATGTGAGTTTTTCACAGACTTCAAAAGAATGTAAAAATCTTGATGGTTTGTGGGTCTATCAAATCTGATCTCTAATTTCTGTTTTATATTGGATTCAAGTCAGGTGATTGGCTTGGCCATTCCACAGCTTGATTTTCTTTCTCTGAAAGCATTTGAGAGTTTCCTTGGCTGTGTTTTGGATCATAGTCTTGCTGAAATGTCCACCCTGGTTTCATCTTCATCATCCTGCTAATGTAGATGTTGGACTGAGCAGTTAATATTCATTTACACTGACGAAGGGCAGAGGGTTGCTGAAGAACTACTGAGAGATTTCTGCTGCTGTCTAGGCTTTCACTGCCTCTCTACACCTCCTTTCTTCATGTGTTCATTACTTTTTCACTGCATCATTTCATTTTATTTATTAGTTTTTTGTTTTTTTTTTGCGTATATGGATTTCTTTGGTTGTTACCAACATCCGGGAAAACCTTTAAGTTAACGGCATCTTTAGAAATATGTTTCCTGAGAAAACTGATGACGTGTTCAATACTTATTTTCCCTGCTGAGGTTGCGTTTAACATGTATTTATAGTTCATTTAAAGATGTTTTTTTTAAAAGAAGGGATATTCCAAAGATTTTATTTTATTTTTTAATGTATACTGTACATGTTCTTCTATTTCAATTACAAGTTTTTTTTAGTTTTAGTTAATCAATAGTAATAGAAATATCTCATAACTAGTTAAAACAAAATACTTATTTTAAATTAAGTTTTAAATTACAAAACATTATAAAAATATGGGGTGGTGCAGAGGGTAGCGCTGTCGCCTCACAGCAAGAAGGTTGCTGGTTCGAGCCTCGGCTGGGTCAGTTGGTATTTTTGTGTGGAGTTAGTATGTTCTCCCTGTGTTCGTGTGGGTTTTCTCCGGGTGCTTCGGTTTCCCCCACAAGTCCAAGCACATGCGCTATAGGTGAATTGGGTAAGCTAAATTGTCAGTAGTGTATGTGTGTGAATAAGTGTGTATGGGTATTTCCCAGCGATGGGTTGTAGCTGGAAGGGCATCCGCTGCGTAAAACATATGCTGGATAAATTAGTGGTTCATTCCGCTGTGGCGACCCCAGATTAACAAAGGGACTAAGCTGAAAAGAAAAGAAATAATGTGATATAACTATAACACATTATCTTAAAAAAACACATTCATTTTCTATGTAACATAGTTGCATTTATCTTATTTATAGTTTATTAAAAACATTTAGACATGAGATATTCCAAACGTTTGTATTTTTTAATGTATACCTTGTTTTTATTTATTTATTTTTACTAAGTCATAGTTGTAGTTTTAAGTTAAACTAATTAAGTCAAAATACCTTTTTAGGTAATGTTTTTTATTTGTATTAAATTACAAAAATAATGTGTATTTTATGGTTTTAGTGTGAGTAAATCCTGCTGTGAAGGAATACTGCATTGTTTCTTGTTACTGTGGTGTCTCAAAACATCTGCGCCACAAATTAAACATGAGCAAAGAATAATGGGAGCAAACAATGTCAATTATTTGTACTCCTTAAAACGCAAAGGGACCTTTGAAGTGGCCTATTTTGAGCAATTCAGTTTAGCACAACCATTCAACATGGTGGATATGATTGTTCTCACTCTAGAGTGCCCTTCGGAGGTGGATTTATCTCATTTGGATGCTATGATGTTAATTAAGGCAGAAATGCTTTTGTGAAATGAGTCCATTTGTTGCCAAGAATAGAATCTATAGAAGCTATTTATAACTTTCACGTGATTGCAAACGGTTGTAGCAGCGATTCAAGCAGCAACTATCAAACTACAGCTTTCAAACTGCACTCTCACTGAAGTGAAATGGGGTTAGGCCTGGTCAGTTTCAGTTTATAAATCCGCATGGAACTACTTAACACCTCATTTGTAAGTAAATCCAAAATTCAATACTTCGGATTTCTGGAATGTTCATTCTCCTGGTGATTATAGATGTAGTTTCAATGATACACCCGGCATCGATCAAACTATAGCTTTCACCTGCACTAGACATGGTTAGGCCACTACAGTAACAGTTTATAAAGTTCCATAGAACACTTTATTTGTAAGTAAATTCAACGTTCTTCATTTTGGAAATTTCTGCTCTTCTAATGACTGCATTGTTAATGGATTTTGCAGCGATCCAGCTGGCCACTATCTAAAATCTAAAGCAAAGGGTCACAACTGATCATTAATTGTTTACAGTTGCATTGAATCATTTAACATTTAATTTGTATAAAAATCCAACATTGTGTTTTTTTTTATTTTTAAATCTCTTCTGGTGATCGCAAATGGTTGTTAACAGGGTCCAGCCAAGAACTGTCAACCTTTAGATTTCCCTTGCACTTTCAGAGTTTTTGGCCCAGTCAGTAACATCTTACATAAGCTGCTTTTTCACTGCGTAGTATGGTATGCTTTGACACAGCTTGATCGTTTGTGAGCTGCGCGGGAAGTATGAACTGCACTTAGCAGTGAAAATGAAACCGAAAGTGCGCACATCATTTAAATAATAATTTCACATTATAGACTTATGATTGCGACAAGCACTTGATATGTTTTTCTTTCATAGCGAACACAAATTGTTGTGCATGAGAATAAACGTTTAACAGCGTCAGCATAACTACTATAGCGAATATGACGAATGTTTCATTTTAGCAGTGGAAAAATGGTCTAATAATGTTGTCAGTAGCTATGTTTCCATCCACCTATTTTTATGCGCATTTTGGAGATGTGCATAAAAAACCGGTTGATGGAAACGCCATGATGCGCATAAATTTTTAAAATGCGCATAAAAAACATATGCGCATAACTGAGTAGGATAAACTTTTTATTCGATAAGAGAAGATGCGCTTAAACTGCGATGGAAACACTTTTACCGCACAAATTCCAGTGTGCGCATGAAAAAATGTCATGTGATTTTGTTATAAGAGATCATGTGATGATAAAAATGGGTGTAAATGGACAAACCAGCAGGCTGAGCACATTGTAAACCATCTGAAATGTTGTATTGGTCATTCAAAAACACCTTACCGTTTAAGTATTAGTGTTATTATATTATTAATGACCTCCAGAATCAAGAGCGTCTGTGCTCCGCGTCTGACACCTTCAAACGCCACCGCGCTCACTGCGTGTCAGGATTGTCTTCTGAGGCGCAAGTCATTTATTGTATAAAGATAAAGTTTCTCCTATTGCAGCAAATTCCGTTTTTACTGTTGATATTTGGCGCCAGTTAATCAGGAAGTGACGATTTTGTTCGCTTTGACTCGTTGGATGGAAACGCAGCTTTATTCGCACGTCTTTTATGCAATAATCCAGTTTTGCGCATTAAGTTCCTTCGCATTTTTGAATGGAAACATAGCTAATGACAGATCACAAGCATATATCTCAAACATAATAATTCAACTTCGGAATTATGAATAGTTGTATTCTGTTTACTGTGCATTAATGACCAGGACACATTTAAAGTCTATTTAAGTCCACTATTGCTTGTCTATTCAAAATTGATTTTAACCAACTGTAGATCTACACATAATATTATTAATGCTGTTTTACCATATGTTTGAGATAACAATAATAATAGCCTACTCGTATTAACCATATTTTACATCTATGGAATCGTGATCTTTATTTTAAGCAAAAAAAAATAATTGTGAAAAAATGCAGTTGCATTATTATCTCCACACACGCTGTAATTCTATTGGCTCAGAGCTGGCAATCAGCCCACAGTAAACGATGTTGATGTGAACACAGCGGAGCCATTACATTCCTCTCTGCCCTGCCATAAAACAAACTCACAGTGAAAGAGAAGTTCGCGCAGAAACACTCGCTTTGTAAAGGCCATTTACCATAATGAACCTGGAAACAAGCTGAAAGAGCCCCACTGCAGCGAAGGAATTAAATGTCAACTTTGGTCTGAGAAAATAGACCGGAATTGTCCAAGAGGCATTCACCTCCGAAATGAGCTCATTTAACACAGAGAGGCGTCTCTGCATGGAAATAAAATCGTCCAACCCTACCGAGATGAGAAGAGAACAGGAGGCGCAGTCTGGGTAGAAAAAAAAAACGATACTCTTCCTCTGAGATTCAGCTCCTATATGAGGCTAATTAATGCTCCTTCTTGTGAAATGCCCTATGAACCCAGCCATGTGGTCTCGGGTTGTATGGGCAGGGAGCTCGTTGGCATCTGGGAGGGTAGAGGAGGAGATGGTGTTCGTGAGGGGGCAGACGGGCCACCGGGAGGGAGTGCGCTGGGTTGATAATGTCTGGCGTGCGCGGAGATTGCCTGGATCTCACTCTAATAGAAGGATTATCCAGAGAGAGGTCGAGCTAATACTGTTGTTCAAATGAGGGATCGAGAGAAAAGGAGGTAAGAAGCGCGCGCCTCATCAGACTAACAAGCAATCCAGTTTTCATTAAGTCCCCGGCAGACCTCAGATCAGTGTCTTGTTAGCGAAAAGCAGAGTGGGATTAGTTGAGCTCAGACGCTGGGGATGGAAGACAACTGCAGTCTGATTACCTTATTTAGATACTCTGGCATTACGGCCATGAGTGAGTGAGAGAGAGAGAAAGAGAGAGAGAGATGGAGACAGGTAAAAGATGGACTAATCTAATACACTTATTTCACGCCATTTTAAAACACGAAAGTGAGGCTGCGATGAGAAGAAACCCGGAAGTATAGGATTAGCACTGTAAACATTGCAACAACATGCTGTGGACTATAAACCTCCAGCTGTTGCCGCGATTTCAAAATGCAGAAATGGTGGAAACATTACTTTAATATCATTCAGCTCAGTTTAATTTAAACAATTAGAAGCATATTAGGCATCAAACAACATCACAATCTCTTTAAGAGCGATGCGCTTAAGTGTCCTCCTACGCTTCAGTTCATGGCACCAGGTAAACACTGTGGGGACGCTTCCCTGCTTCAGCCTATGTAACCCGGTGAGCGATAAAACAATGCAGTCCTCTGTAGCACAGATTTCACGAAAAGTGGGGGGGGTCGGGTTTGGGCGCTCCCATAGATATATGGGGAGCTCCAAAAAGTATGAGGGGTGGTTGAATCGTCCTATATTTCACGAAAAGTAGGGGGAACAGTCCCAAAATTGACGAAAATTGGGGGGTTACGGGAGATCGCGGGCAGGCGGGCGTACCTTTACAATACCGCCCAAATATCCACTACCCGCCTATGATATTTTTTTACCCGCAAACTTGGATTCAAAACCGCCCAATTGGGCGGGAAACCGCCCAATCTGGCAACACTGTCAACAGCACTTAAATGTTAACGAGAAATGGGCGTTTTTTTAATTCCGTACCGAAATTTTGTATCACGACAAGTGTAATATAGTGAAAGACTCAGTTCATTAAACAATATACTGTACAAGTGATGTTGCAGCAGCTGATAGACATCAGTCGCTGTATTAATACTGCAAAGTTTATTGTACAAATTGATAAGGATTTTCGATTTTCTATAGTGCAGGGATGGGATGTGTAAATATCCTGTTGATATTTAGAAATCTTGCTGTATTTATCTTTTAAACGCACAATTTTTCCCGCATGGTAAATCGTTATCTATGGTGTGTATATTTTGGGTCGTGTTGATTGTTAATTAAGAATAAAAACCTTTCTAAAATGTATGTGTTGTTTATATGTTATTGTTCATATTTTACAAGTGTTAGTTCTACTTCCATGAAGATAACAAATAGCCAACCAAAAACCCTGTTATACGAGAAATATTGTTTTGTGCTTGTGAGTCTAACTTAGTCTAGAGTGTATGAAAGATAGTTTAATTCTGCAGTCCAACATATATTGTTTTTATTAAATTATAACAGCTTACGTCACACTGTTTGTTTTTATAAATCGTGTATTATTACGTGTTTTTAAATGTAAGTGCTTATATGTATATTTGCGAGCCTTTGTTATAGTGCAGATACGCGCGGTCAAATGAGAAGTTCGGCGGGCATGGTTGATTTGACGTGCAAGCGTTTGGTTGGAAGCTTGGCTCTGCCTCTGGCTCCATTAGGTAGTCTCTTCTGCGCATGCCAAGGCTTCAATTTCAGCAGTCTTTTCCGACAGATTGTTTCCGTCACGAGGCGTTTTGCCTTCAAAGCGTTCAATGGGAAAAGACAATGTCACGTAGTCCATATTTTTTACAGTCGTTGGTTCAGACATGCTCTCAAACCGTTCTGTATTTGTCCTTTTTGTTCTCTTCTTAGCATCATTATTATTCCTGAGCTAATAAGTCGCTGGAGATTTTGTCCTCTTCTGCTTTCCTCATCCACAGATTGGTTTCTCAAATTTCCCAGTCGTTGCATGGCCTAATAAAGCACTGGTGTCTGTCTGGGGCCCTCATGAGGCCGGGGCCTGAGCGCTGGAGGATGAGGAGAGCTGGATGATGGATGACAGAGAGACTGAGCAGAGCCAGATTATTTATCGATTACATATAACAGACCTGGTCTGAGAGGCACAACATCATAACGGAGAATATTAAGACGAACATATAGAAAAACCACACGTGCAGCTTTTTTTGACTGTACATTTATTTAGAAGTATATAAATGTTCTGAATTTATAACTGTAGTTGATATTCATGCTGGCTGTTCATGTTTTAAATGCATTATGGTTACTTCATTTCTCTCTCTTTCTTAGCAGCTACCATTAGTTAGGTGCTTTTGTTGTTGTTTGTTTATTATAGTTTTTTTTATTCAATTTCAATTTCATCCCAAAGCAGCAGTTGCATTGATGTGTAAAAAGTCCCTTGTAATGGAAATATTTTGACACTTAATAATTTTATTTATTTCTTTGTTTTTAAAAATTTGATTATATTTTATTTTAAAGATATACTCTACTATCTATGACATTCTACATAAATATATCATATATTAAAAATCTATATTCTATATACAGTTGAGGTCAGAATTATTAGCCCCCAACCCAAACCCCATATAGCGCATATACATTAGTTTAGTTAGTATTGAAGCTAAGTCTAGCGCTAATCTAACAAAATAACTTACCATAATGGTTCAAATATTAGTAGCCCAAATGTATATATTGGGGAAAAAAATATTAAATACATTTTTCAAAAGCAGCAAAAATCAAGAGAAACAAAGAATATATACAATTGTTGAAATGTTGTAGTTTGTATTTTTTATTTTTTGCAATATTTTGCATGAATTTATTATCTTTCCATTTCTAAAGATGTTCTGTGACTAAAATATTATTTTAATAAATATATCTGTTTAATAAATCTGTTTTGTTCAAATGCACTAATATATATTACCCATATTCACTGAGAAATGGATAAAAATATTCATTTTCAAAATGGGGTGTACTCATATATGCTAAGCACTGTATATATTTACAGTAGGTAACTGTTTAGTTAAGTCAACTGACAATTATCTGAACTAAAGCAATTGTTTATTTAATACTTATATGTATTTATTTAATATGTATTTATTTATTATAAATAAAACTACAATTTGCTGTGAGTGTATATATATCTATTCATGTATATATATATATATATATATATATATATATACACACACACACACACACACACTCACACACATATATATATATATATATATACACACACACACACACACACACACACACACACACACACACACACACATATATATATATATATACATACATACATACATACATATAAAATTACATAACTACAAATATATAATTACATAACTACAAATATATAATTACATACAGTGTATTTTCACATTTTCTATATTAACCGTTTATAAAATATGGATGGATAGAATGTTACAGTTTTTCTCAGTGGCTTTGGTGCATTTCTTACAACACTATTTACATTTGCACAACAGTTAATGCATTTCTCAAAACAATTTAACTTTTTTTTATATAATATTTGCTTGACAAGTTTTGACATATTCAACATTTTTGTATGTAATGACTCAAGTAATGAAATGAGGACTATTAGTTTTATATGGAATGACTATTCAGCATTCACAAGTTTAGTTTATTTTGACTGACATGACATAAGCAAATGATAATGTTATAAAACAGCAGAGAGTTGTATAAAAGCAATTGATGCATGTCCAAAAGCATTGGCAATTTGTTGGAAGGAATGAGAAACTGCTACTATGATGTGCTCAAATTTCTCATTGTTTTGAGAAATTGTTGTGCAAATGTAAATAGTGTTGTGAGAAATGCACCAAAGTGACTGAGAAAAACTGTAATATTATATAAACAGGTGTATAGATAGAAATACAGACATACACAAATAGACAGACATATAGATAGACCGACAGACAGACATATAGATAGAAAGAAAGACAGACAGACAGACAGACAGACAAAAGTATTCAAAATATAAATAACAATATAAAATTGTGTAGGTGTGTGTGTGTGGTAGTAGTCAACGTGAATCCCCCTAAGAGGTTAAAACCTTTCATCAAAGTTGACTATTCAACAATACTCATTCTTATCTTAGGACAATACATGTTTTTTTTTTTTTTTTTAACCACTTCAAATGTTGACTACTGTCTACATGCTCACACACAATCATACATACACATTAGGGTTGCACGGTTTACCGGTACTATGGCTCCAAAATACTGGCGGTGCCACTGTAATTTCTAAACGGTAGTATCGTCATTAACGATCTATCTACAATACATACTGTTGGATGTGGAAAAGTCACTAAAATGCTCACATGTTTGTGCAACAATAGACCATTTTATTTGATTAGTCTGTGGAGCCCTTTAAGGTTGCAAAACTGCGTAGAACTCGCGCCTTTTATGGTAGCCCACTGCACGTTTACTGACACTTTAGTTCGAACGCACATCTGAATCAGTTAATTTCTGTTCCTGTCAATATGATTTAGTAGCTACAACAACCACAACAAACTGTTAAAAAGAAAACACCAACAATAGATAAAAAAAACCCAAAAGAGCAACAGGAAACATTGAAACAATTTTTAAACACTTTATATAGCCAAAGTTTGTTGGAAAAATGCTCTTTTTGTAGCGAATTTTGTTCGGTATGATTTGTATCTTTATTTTAATGTATTTTTTGTCAGTCAGAACTAATGCATTTTAGATGAAGTGATATGCAAATACTTGTTTCAATAATATGCCAATTATTAATTCAATTCAAGTAGGCCTATTATAACATAAAATATAGTATTTCTGACCATTTTCTTTATTTCATAGATTTCAGTTATGAATTACAGTATTATACAGCAATACTACTTGGTATGGGGCAGCACGGTGGCGCAATGGGTAGCACAATCACCTCACAGCAAGAAGGTCGCTGGTTCAAGCCCCGGCTGGGTCAGTTGGCGTTTCTATGTGGAGTTTGTATGTTTTCTCCCCCTGTTCAATTGGGTTTCCTCCGGGTGCTCCGGTTTCCCCCACAAGTCCAAAGACATGTAGTAGTTGAGTTGGGTAAGCTAAATTGGCCGTAGTGTATGTGTGTGAATGAGTGTGTTTGGATGTTTCCCAGTGATGAGTGGCAGCTGGAAGGGCATCCGCTGCGTAAAACATATGCTGGATAAGTTGGGGGTTTATTTCGCTGTGGCGACCCCAGATTAATAAAGGGAGGGACTAAGCTGAAAAGAAAACGAATGAATGAATGAATGAATGAATGAATGAACTACTTGGTATCATGATACTTCAGCTGGTATACTGTAGTATCGTAATGTGAATTAATGGTATCGAGACAACCCTAATACACACTGCGTTTAATCCAACACATGATATATTTAATATTTATACTTTCTTTATAAATATTTTAAAAGAAAATATGCTATTAAATTACATATACACTGTTGAGTTACTGAAATCGGATAAACCTCAGAGTCCTTTACCTTCTCTAGATCTAAAGATTCTACTAAAAATGTTTAATTTATGCATTAAATATATTAGGTAAGTGCTTCATCTAGAATATCATTCATTCATTCATTTTATTTTTGGCTTAGTTTCTTTATTAATCAGGGGTTGCCACAGCGGAATGAACCGCCAACTTATCCAGCATATGGTTTACATAGCAATGCCCTTCCAGCACCTGGGGAAAACATGCAAACTCCACACAGAAATGCCAACTGACCCAGCTGAGGCTAGAACCAGTGACTTTCTTGCTGTGAGGCAACAGCTCTACCCACTGCGCCACCCTCATCTAGAATATCTCAATCTTAATTGTTAAAAACTGTATATAAAATTACAATGTACACAATGTCTTAAAAATGTGACCGTGCAGTCGTTGTTTATCTGCATCCATTCACACAGTTTCACAGCAGACAAAGAAGAGGAATCTTATTTAATGCAGTGAGGTCTGCAGGAGGTATCGGTGGTCTTGACTGAGTAATTACTCTTGTTTATAATCATAATAAGGAAGTTTAACAGCCCCCGCTGAAACTTTGCTTTTAAAATGAGCCACGCTTAACACAAAGGTGTCAGAATTATTTAGCGTTCCGGTGCTTGGCCGACGGCGGTCGACTGCTTGACTGTAAAACTGATGGTTTGGGACTGAGGTGAATGGGACGGCAGGACTATCCATTACCATAATTAATTGATTTGTTTTCTTCGAGCCTGCAGGTTAAATGCACTCTGTCTTCTGGTAGTATAAACCGCAATAAAAAGCCTTTTAAAAAGTGCTTTCTGCACTCGCAATCCAAAACTTCATGCCTGACCTGTTTCCATCATCTTTGCGGGATATGAAGATTGATCTTTTTCATCAGTTTCTATCCAGGTCACTGGACTGTCGATGCATTAATAGAAGGCTGGAGCACATCCGCGCTGGATAATAAGACGCACAGACTCATTGATGATGAGGGTCAGGGTTTGTCTGGTTAGCATGGGCTGGTTAGACTTTGCTGCAAGACAATGGCACTGTGTGAGAGGAAGAAGTTATTTTCTAGAAAGATGGACATTAAATGCTTTGAATTCTGTCAATATTTCATATAAATATATATAGCAGTGGGTGGCATGGTGGCTCAATAGTTAGTACTGTTGCCTCACAGCAAGAAGGTCGTGGGTTTGAGTCCCGGCTGGACCACTTGGCATTTCTGTGTGGAGTTTACATGTTCTCCCCGTGTTCGCGTGGGTTTCCTCCGGGTGCTCCGGTTTCCCCCACAGTCCAAAGACATGTGATATTGGTAAATTGAGTAAACAAAACTGTCCATAGTGCATGTGTGTGAATGAGAGTGTATGGGTGTTTCCCAGTGATGTGTTACAGCTGGAAGGGCATCCGCTGCATAAAACATATGCTGGATAAGTAACGGCGTCTATTTATCACTATGGAGCATGTCAGCTGACAGTCACGCACCGCTATATGACTGTTTTGAGGATTGCATAGGAGGGGTGACGGCACCTGTAATGAAAAGGAAGAAATCCTGCCGTTTTTGTATTTATTTCAAAGTGTTTTCATGCCTAAATAAAGCAAAAGCACAGAACAGACTTGCATTTAAGAGCAAGGGGCGACCCCTGGTGGTTCGGCGGTATGGGTTGCATTTATGGAGGATCGGCTCTTTAATGTTTATTGCCACCCTTCAGAGAAAGACTGCAAATACGGGAGAAATACGGGAAAATTCCTTTACGGTATGATAGCGGGATAGAACTGTAAAATACGGGAGAATCCCGGGAAAAACAGAAGGGTTGACAGGTATGAGCAGACACTGTAAAAAATGCTGGGTTCCACACAATTCCTTCATGTTGTCCCAACACAAATAGATTAAGTTAACTTAATTTTTTTCGCAAATGTAAGTGGATTAAACATAAAACAATTAAGTTGTCCTAAAAAAAATAAATTAAGAATTGAGTTGTTTCAACTCATTTAAAATAAGTTGTTTGAACATGCAGATTATTTTTTATTTTTTTTTTAAATGTAACTAATTTGCTACTTTAAATATTTTTTTTAAATCACTTTTTTGTTGTTTTGTTTGCTATGTATTATCCAAGTTACAAAAACATTCTTAAATGTACTAAATAGTTTCAGGCCTTGTCCACACAAACATGTTTTGTTTTTTTTCCTACACTGTTTGGCCATCTATCAAAAATGTAAATGCCGTATCAGGTGTATGAAACCAAAACTTTCTGAAAACTCCGGCCAGGGTGAAGATAAACTTCTGAAACTCTGGTTACTACACTCTTAGCCCGGATTTCATGTCTAATTATACAGTTTAAGTGCAAAGTACTTAAATAGTTTAATTTTTGGTTCATTACTATAACATTTTAAGTGAATTCTACTTTTTTGTAGACAAAGTTTATTGTATGAATAACTTTAAGTACAATAGACTAATGTTTTAAAAGTTTTTGACTGATCACGCCCCCTGCCCCCAACTTGACTTAGTGTTCAAGTCAGGCACCGCCATTTTCTTGCAGTTGCAGGCTCAGCAGGTGATTTCAGACTTCTGGTGAGTAGACTGTAAACATTTTATCCAGTTTTTATTTTTGGCTGTTTGTGAATACCGGAAAACACTGTTTTAGGTATGTTTCACTTTAAATGTGCGGGTCCTGTTTAAACACTTGCCGTGTGTATTTAGCATGTGAGCTCGCTAGTTAACCTGCAAGATTTTCAGTTCTGAGGGGTGGACACGATCCCTCTTAAACATATGTCTGTGAAGCGTTTTCCGCGGACGATTTACTGCACGAAAAACATGGTTTAATAGAGTCGTTGAACTTTTACTTGACAACAAGCGTCTTTTTTTTTCAAACGACGCACATTCAAAGTTGACGCGCGTTCATTTGTTTGCTCCTGCCTGCACGGTTGACATGGGAACGGAGCACAGCGCTTTTTCAGCTGTGTATTATCGCCTTTTTTTCCCGAGCTGATTATTTGCGGTCATATAGAGCATTGTTTAAACAGTCCATGCTATTTAAAGCCTTTAATACAGTTTTGCCACTGCTTGGTTCACACCGTCCTGTTCAACACATTTTAGGTGGGTCACATACAGTATGCTGTGGTTTCAGTGGAGCAGAAAGGACGTAAAGACAATCATAATTTAGTTTGGTGAGTGAATTTGAACAAACTTTTACATTTGTTTAATTTTAATGCAGCCATTGTTTGAATAGAATAAGCTGAATGAACGTTTAATGCAATTATAAGTTTGTTGCATTCTAACAAAGTTTTATTTTGTTTCAGATTACAGAAAGGCGTGCATTGGCAATGTAAGTATTGTATTTTTAACTGTGAAAAAAGGATTATAGACTGACAAATGGAAACTCTATGCCAGAATTGTTCTGTTTCCTTGTTTGCAACAGGAATTGTTTTTGATTTTTTTTTTTATTATTTATTGCCTTAAAAGAGCACTTATTCACACCAATCTTGCTCAACTGACAAGTGCAGATGCACCAGTTAAGTTTAGCAGTCTGTCATGTGGCTTTGCTGAGTATTGTTCTGTAAAAGTAAATCATAAAGTCATGTGCTAATAACAAGATTGTAAGTTTCAAAGCATACTGGACTAAAATACACAAGGAACATAACTGTTTTGTTTTTCACTTGTTTTATATTTCAGGTTTATTTCAACTTCAATCAAGTGGTGGGCAAAAATCTCACAGAGGGCTTCCATAATGCTCTTAAAATTACTCCCCAAATTTGATGAGCATCTTCAGGAAAAGGAACCATGTTGCTGGTCAGCTTTTGGCTCTTACGTCAGACAAAGGTGGGTTTTTTGTCTACATGAGTCTACCTATTGCCTATTTTCATCATCTCTTTTATTCTAGCTTTTTTCTGCTTTGAGCACTGAGTTATTTAACTAGTATCATCATATTTGCATTCTTTTTTCTTTCAATAGGATGTCTCTCGCGAGGACCCATACTATCAAGTTTCCACAGGAATCATTTGCATCGATGAAAAACGTCCACAGCTTAACCCATCCAGAGTGTTCATCATCTTTCATCATTCATACAGACCTGCCTCGAGCCTTCTGTTGTCTTCTCGGACTCATTTATCCCCTGCTCTTAAACTGGACAAAGTGTCGTCTTGCTGTTACAGTGTAAAGGTCAGCTTACAGTAACAGATCTTCATAATAATTTTAATTATTATTTATTTCTCGTTGTATTGTGAAAAAAGACCCAAAATTACAGTTTGTTCAGTACATATACTGGTTACAATAGTAAAAATTAATTCTGTGAAGTCATGAACAAATTTTCACTTGTATGTAAACGGTATACATTGTGTTCTACAATATGTTTATGTGTTTAAAAGGATAGTTCACACAAAACTGGAAATTGTCATCTTTTACTCATCCTTCACTTGTTCCAAACATGTGAGTTTCATTCTTCTGTTGAACACCAACAAGGATATTTTGAACAAAGCTAAAAATCTGTAACCATTGACCTCCATGGTATTTGTTTTTCCTACTATGGAAATCAATGGTTACAGGTTTTCCAAATATCATTTTTTGTGTTCATCAGAAAAAAAGAACCACTTAACTTGAGGGTGAGTAAATTTCCATTTTTTTGGGTGAACTGACGCTTCTAGTCCAGATGTTAAAACAAGCTTTCCTGTTCTTGGGGGTATAAACAACATATTTTGTGAGCATTTAAAGCTGAGGGCAATGTTATTAGCTCTTGATTGAGTAGATGCATTTGAGAGAAAAGTAGGCAAACTGATTTTTAAGTTGTATTGCACAGTATTTGCATTGTTTTGTTGTATTTGGAAAGAAAATTTTAATAAAAACAACCCTGTGTATTACTTTTGTGTATTTTATTGCACTTAAAAAGATAAGTAGAGTAAATTGATTGACACTAATTAAAAGCATTAAGTGTATTCAACTTATAATACATATTAGAACAACTCTTATCTTTTAAGTAGAGCTCACTCAAGTTTTTTAAGTATACATTACTTAAAAATTTTAGGGCAACCAGTTTCCTCAAATTTTTAAGTAAACTCAACTTATCCGGGCTTACAGTGTAAAACAGCAGTTTGTGCCTCATGATATCAGTGTTGTGCTGCTTTCTACTTTCTGATTGGCTAACATGGTTCTACTGTAATGCTGGGTTCACACCAGCACTGCGTCACTTGCTCTAATTTACTCATAGGATGTTTTTTTTAACTCATGTATGTAACTTATAAGCGCAAATATTTAATTCCCAGCCTAACAGACTTTTATCACCACCTGTTGGTTCGGCATGCTCTTGAGAGTGTGTTTTCATTGCAGTTTCAGATTTATGTTTTCAAACGAAGTCCATTTCTAAATAAACAAAAAAAAAATGATAGATATGGACATGGCCCTACATAACTATAATAAAACTGCATGAATTTAAAATATTGGTAAAAAATCAAACATTAAGTTAAATTAGAAATTCATCAAAGAGACATTACAAAAAGGAAATTTGAGTATAGCATGCCAGAATTCAAATCTGAGATTTTTAGGTTAGTGTATTCTTTCCCTTCTGGTTTTAGTAATATTGAAATAAATCAATAATACTAGAATACAAAAATAATACTATAAATAAGAAATTAAAACTGGCAGCAGGTAACAGTATATCTAAGGCATGGAGTACGTTTACATGGACACCAATAATCCGATTTTAATGCGATTAAAACAATGCTCTTATTAAGAGTATACCATGTAAACAGCGATTAATTTTTTGATTAATTTAATCCGATTAAGTTCATAATCGAACTAAAGAGAAATCGAACTAAGACATGTGGAGTATGCCGATTTTAGTCGCATTATTGAAGTGCAGTACATCATGTAAATACTTTAAACAAACTATTACTGTCATGTAGAACTTTTTCGCTGCGTTTTCCGACAGGATAGTCCACACACATACAGCTGTTTGACACTATCCTTTGCACCTACCGAGTCGGTGAAGACCACAGACACCTGCATCGTGAATTGCAGAGGTTTTTCTCTTCAATTCAGCATGCAAACTTCCATTAAAACAACACTCTTCAGGCTCGTACACACCGGGCATCACTGGCGTCGAGCAGAACAGTATGCAAAATCACTCCTTGATGTTAGATGGCGCTACACAACTTTAAGCTTCTGACACCAGCTTGTAACACAGAAAGTTGACACGCTTGTTGTTAAAGTTACTGGCAATTCGAACAAGTTGTTTCAAGTAGCAGCTCCAGCTTTAGCAATGAAGAAATGATAATTGTTCACCAGTGCAATAAGCAGCTCCACATTCATATCACCTCTGGGCATCTTTTTCAATGTGCGCTCGCATTGACAGTTTTGCACTTGAGCGCCTCCAAGTGCGGTTTACTGTAACTTCAGTAGCTCCGTACATGTGAACAAAAGTGCCAATCTGATTGGTGGAGATGGTTTTGACGCAATGCGTCAAAACAAAAAACAAGCATGAGGCGCTTCTTAAAAAATGATGCTTTTACGCCTGGCGTTTTGTGCGTTGGTGTGCACGATCACATTGGCGCCCTTTATTTAGTCTTGAGGGGTTAAACAATGATGGAAAACGTGAGCAAAAAGCGTCCCTGTATGCCCGGGCCTTTCCAGCAGTTCATAGTTGCATCTAATATCTTATTTGTCTTGAGGGGCATGCATGAAATGTTCCCGAATGAAAGTGAAATGCCAAACTGCAGTTAAAGTCGACAAATTAAGATGGAAACAACCGGAATTACATGAAACTCCAGAGGAAATGGGGATATCGTAGTGACGCAATGACGTTAATCGAATTATGTGCTATAACATGTAAAACCAGATCATAAAAGGAATATTTAAAAAGCAACTCATGTAAACACCTTAGTCTTATTATTCTCTTAATTAGATTAAGGCAAATAATTATATTACTGATGTCCATGTACACGTAGTCACTAATTCATTCGGGAATGAGAGCCACTGTATCACTGTTTACTAACTTTTCTAAATTACATTTATTTAGCAGTAGCACCAACAAAATGTAAACAGTATTCTGTAAACATAATACGGAAAATTTGACCATACAGTAACATTTCACACACTTTTATTGAACTCTATAGCAAGTGTACAGTTGAAAACAAAATGAGTAACCTTTCTTTGAAAAGTGTAATTCTGTGTCATATATTTCCCTAATGCTGTTAAACGGAGATATTTTTCAACACATTTTAAAAACAATTAAAAAATTCTAATAACTAATTTATTTTTCCATGATAACTTTATAATAGTTTCTTAGTCATCCTGCAAAATACCAGCATTCAGCTTAAAGTGCAAATTAAAGACTTAGTTAGGTTAATTAGGCAAATCATTGGACAATACTGGTTTGTTCTGTAGCCAATTAAAAAAATCTACATAAATTATTAAAAGGGTCAATAATAAAGATCCAAGTCCGAGGCCATGGTGCTCCAACGGAAAAAAGTGGTTTGGCATGTGCAGGTTGGAAGAGAGTCCTTACCCCCCGTGGAGGAGTTCAAGTATCTTGGGGCTTTGTTTACAAGTGAGGGAAAGATGGAACGTGAAACTGACAGGCGGATTGGTGCAGCAGTAATGCGGTCGATGTATCGGTCCGTTGTGGTAAAGAAGGAGCTGAGCCAAAAGGCAAAGCTCTCGATTTATCGGTCAATCTACATTCCTACTCTCACCTATGGTCATGAGCTTTAGGTCATGACTGAAAGGACAAGCTCTCGGATACAATTGGCCAAAATGAGTTTCCTTTACAGGGTGGCAGGGCGCAGCCTTATAGATAGGATGAGGAGCTCTGTCACCCCGGAGGAGCTCAGAGTAGAGCCGCTGCTCCTCCACATCAAGAGAAGTCAGTTGAAGTGGCTCGGGCATCTGTTTCAGAGGCAGATGCCTCCTGGACGCCTACCTAGGGAGGTGTTCCAGGCATGTCCCACTGGGAGGAGGCCTCGGGGAAGACCCAGGACATGCTGGAGGGACTATGTCTCTTAGCTGGCCTGGGAACGCCTCGGGATCCCCTTGGAGGAGCTGTAGGAACTGTCTGGGGAGAGGGAAGTCTGAGGTTCCCTCCTACGACTGCTGTCCCTGCGGCCAGGCTCCAGAAAATCGGTAGAAAATGAATGAATGAATGAATGAATGAATGAATAATAAAGATCTTTTTTTTTTTTTTTTTATTCCAGCCAAACTAAAAAAAGTAATAAGACTTTCTTCATTTAAAATCACTTGGAAAATATTTGAACAAGAATTAAAATTTAACAGGCGGGCTAATAATTTCATTTTCTACCGTATATAAATGCCCTGGAGTTTTGCACGGGTAAACATCAGTAAGAATGTTTTAAATCAGTTCCAGTCAGACGTTTGTTAACATATGCTCTACTTTCCATTTCGGTGTCAACATGCTAAAGTGTGTGAAGTCTGGCTCCAGCACAGTCGTGTTCAGCACAGCATGTGTGCCTGCAGGGAACAGGCCGCGTGTCATTAATACACTGTCCTACATGAATTTCTGCTGTGACACGGTGTATAATGAATCACGGTTATAAAACCATACCTGAAATTAAAAATCTTATTATAGCCATCTATTCCAGCCGACATTTATATACAACCATGAGTGCACCAGGGTAATGCTTTGATGTTCTCCACTCTGGAAATAATCGTAAATAACCATGTTAAGCTACGCTGGAGCCATTGAACTGTGGTCATTAACAAATAATGAGCAGAAATGATAAATAAAAACTAAATTTGAAGTATTAAAACATAAATCAACATTTGATGAAGGTTTTACTCTGTATTCAGTGACCTTTGGTTTGATACTATTAGAATATGTTAAAATGCCTGTCAGAAATTTCTAAGCTAAGATTTATTATGTTTGTTAATTTCATGTTTGGGAGATCATTCCGCTGGGGCGACCCTGATAAAGAAGGGAGAAAAATGAAGGAAAGTGAGAAGTTTGTTTGTTGTGTTTGTGTGTCTGTGTTAAAATATATGTCAAAATCATATTCACTAAAGATTTTTAATGAGAGAGTTAAACATTTCTTAATCTTTTTAACTTTTATTCCTTTTCTGAAAACATAACTTCCGAAATGATTTGAGTTCTTGAAGTGAATGTCTTTAAAATTAATTATAAATATGGTAACACTATATTTTGACGGTCCATTTGAGTATTAGCAGACTAGATTACAATATTGTCTACTTAATATCTGTTGATACTGGTCCTTCAACAGACATTTAACTGACTGTAAGACTGCAAGTACATGTGCACTTACACTAACCCAAACCCAGGGGCGCTGCTTGGGTGGGGGGGAGAGTTAGGATGATTCTAAGGGCCCATATATTCAGGTCTTTCATCCGTGCAACACCTCCCACCCCCCTCTTCACTTTCATCCGCACCCCCCCCCCCCCCCTTCACTTTCATCCGCGCACCCCCTTAAATTCAAGTAACTTAAACTCAACAAACAGACCATCAGAATAAAGCGTGACCTAAATAAATTATTTATAAATTGAATATTGTCTTTTTCTTCTTATTAAAAAATATTGAAAACAGATTCATGATTTGAAGGGAGCATCTGATGGACACTTTAAAATTACAGATAAAACAAAAAAAGCCATTTAAACTACAACTGCAGAAATAACAAGCTTTTGAATATGAAAATATTACAGAGAAAAATGATACTTGCACTAAATGCAATTTAAACGTAAAACTACAAAGGGAGAATAATTAATGAGTATTGTTTAATTGAATTGTTCAAAGCAGTTGATTCATTTAGCAAAGAAACAGGATGCATATTGCTCTGAAATGTTTGGGAACACACTGGTGTGTATATATATATATATATATATATATATATATATATATATATATATATATATATATATATATAAACCAGTGAGATAGAATAAACTCTAGTGTATAACATAATAAACATAATAAATCAAAGTAATGTTTACGGTCATGCTAATGTTCATAAGTTATTGCATTTTATACTTTATATTCAATCACAGTAGTGATGCACAAGATACATTACACAGTGTGACAGCAGTTTAATTATAAAAAGCATGTATAATTGAAGGTTAATCAAATTGAATTGTATTTAATTGAATTAATGACATCTGTAATCTTGTGGTCTTGAAATAAAAGTCTTTTTAAGATGGATGGATGGATGGATGGATAGACAGTTGGATGTTTTAAAAATGCTAAGGTCAATATCATTAGCCCCCTTCAGATTTTTTTTTTTTAATTTCTTTATTATGATTGTCCAGTTACTTGCCTAATTAAGCCTTTAAATTGCATTTAAACCAAATACTTTGCAAAATTACTAGTCATCATGGCAAAAACAAATAAATTTAGTTAATAATGTTTTGTGAACAAACATTTACGTTTATGTAAAAAACTTGTTCGATGTGTATTTAAAAATGTTTCTCTCTGTAAAACAACACTTGGGTATATATATATATATATATATATATATATATATATATATATATATATATATATATATATATATATATATATATATATGTACACAGAGGGGCTAAAAATTGTCATCAGCTGTACAGTATATGTGCCTTTTAAGCACCCTGTAACACATAGTTTACTTGATTACCACAATGTTTGCAATTTAATAATACTAAAACCAGCCGATTCGAATGTTATCACTCGATTAAATGGGTGTTACCAGTGGTCATCAGCTGATAGATATGGACCAGTAGGAGCAGATTTGGATCTGGAGTCTTTATTAGTATAGCTCATTAACCATGTGGAGGGATGATTACAGCCTTCTGAGCCTACTAGTATGCGCAGAAGGCCCTACTGGCCCAAATCTATCAGCTGATGTTTACATGATAACATTTGATTCAAATGACTAAAACAGCCTAAAGCATATTGACCTTATTCTTCACGTACAAGTAGACTTAGTTGACTTCCGGTCTCATTCACTTCCATTGATTTTTAGACGTAAAAAAACGCTCGTTATGCGACTTGATGTTGCAAACTGATATTTCCTTATTATATTATTCTACTTTGTCTGTATAAAGTCATGAACACACTTGTTTGTAGAGCAAGTAGTTTGACCGCTTTCTGCCGATTATTATTCCTAGTCATTTCTCCAGTATGTAACTGAATTGGAAGTACTAAAACAATCACAAAAACGAGCACACCTCCGCATTGCAGAATAAGGTCAATTATGTGCTTACACATTTACACACAATATATGGGATTTATTGTGATCGCATGTAATTAACGTAATTACATTTTAAAGAAATTGACAGCTCCAGTCAAAGCATAGCTAAGCAGACCAAGCCTTTTGGCCTCTGTGCAGGTGATTCTGCTTTGTATTCCACTGATATTTGTCACGATCTGCAAGAGCTTGGTTGGTTTTTCTGCTCATGTGAGGTGTGTTGAGGGCATATTTGTGTATTGGTTAATGAGCGTTCCACTACTCGCCTCACCTCCAGCTTTTGTTTGCGGGAGAAGATTAGCTCAAAGAACGCTAACCATGAGAAAGGTGCACAAAACCAGATGAGGTTTTCTCATGCGTGCTGTTATAAATTGGGACGAACTGTCAGAGTCACGGTGATTTATGGCATAATTAATGAACAATTAGCTAACAGATTAACGCTCGTGACTCATGACTCATTGTTTGCCGAAAAGTTTTTGAATTAACGTTTCGCACTTTATGAGCCGTAACAAAGCCTGACTTCAATATTGGCATCATTCAAAGGACAAAAGTATGAATATATCAAGGTGAAAGCTGAAATTTAAAGGAACACTCACATCTCCCCTGTTTTTAAATCCATTCAGCCGATTTCCAGGTATGACTTGGAGTACTTTTAGCTTAGCTTAGCATAGTTCATTGAATCAGATTAGACCATTAGCATCTTGCTCAAAAATGACTAAAGACTTTAAGTAATTGTCCTATTTAACAGTTAACTCCTCTGTAGTTACATTGTGCACTAAGACTGACAGAAAAGGAAAAGTTGCTACTCTCATTCTGGAATTATAATCAAGAAGTTTTGTTCCCTGGCCATTGCAGCAGCTGGCACAATGATATTATGCAGCACTTGAAAATAGTCCCCAGCACCAACATTTGCACCACCAGTTAGAATCTGTGTATTAATCGTGCCTGCCAACATTTGTCTCTGAAAATCTGGGAGACCGGGGGGGGGCGGGGTGTGGTGGTGTATCTGTGTCCATTACCATTCAGAGACGGGGGAGTGGGGGAATGGAGCGGAGCGACATGAAGGGGTGTCTGGTCTGTCCTATGCACCGGGCATAGGTCTATAGATTGTACCAAACAACTGAGGACCGGGGGAGGGCGGGGGTGAAATTCCAGGAGTTTTCCTGGAGAAATGACAGAACAGGAGATGGGTCTGAAATACGGGAGACTCCCAGGAAAAACGGGAGTGTTGGCAGGTATCTTATTAATATCATTGTGCCTGCTGCAGCCATGGTTCCTTCATTATTACACCAGTATAACAGTAGTTCCCATATCATTCATTCATTAATTTTATTTTTGGCTTAGTCCCTTTATTAATCTGGGATCGCCACAGCGGAATGAACCACCTGCTTATCCAGCATAGGTTTTACGCAGCGGAAGCCCTTCCAGCCACAACCCATCACTGGGAAACACCCATACACTCTAATTCACATACACTATGGACAATTTAGCTTACCTAATTCACCTATAGCGCATGTCTTTGGACTTGTGGGGGAAACCAAAGCACCTGGAGGAAACCCACAGGAACACGGGTAGAATATGCAAACTCCACACAGAAATGTCAACTGACCCAGCTGAGGCTCGAATCAGTGACCTTTTTGCTGTGAGGCAACAGCACTACCCACTGCGCCACCGCGCCGCCTACTGTATATCCATACAGACCTAAAAATTAGACAGTCTTAGTACACAATGCAACTAAAAGTCCAGCTTTAAACAAGAAAATGATCAAAATACTTCTTTTGAAAATTGAGCAAAATGCTAATGGTCTAATCCAATTCAATGATTTATGCTAAGCTAAGCTAAAAAATGCTCCTGCTAGACCCGGAGTTCGACTGAATGGATTCAAAAATGGTAAAACTGAACTGTTTAACTCAATGAACACTTTACAATAAGGTTGTATTAAATAACCCTTATGTACTGTTGCACTTGTTTTCATTTTTGAGTCTTAATTTGGCCATAACTTTTTTTTTCTTTGTTTCAGCTAGCAGAATGATTTTTTTGGTGACAACTTTTATTTTGATGCATATTTTGAGAAAATGCTTTGATAAAAAAAAAAAAACTAAAAAAAAGCTCAACGATACACTGAGCAAATTTACTACACATTTGTTATGTTCGGGATGAAAACATCTAATTAAACTGCTGTAAAAATGCATCAGATAAATTCTTTATTTATTTATTTGCATACATCTGTTAATCAGCCTCAGTCCTGATCAAAACTACTAAATTGTTTAGGAAATTACAGGATTTTAACTCTTTAATTGCCAAATTCATAAATTGTCACAGATTTAATGAAAAAAAAAAAAGCACACATAATGAAGTATTTTCAATATAAAAAGTAATTGTGGACTGGATTTTTTTAATCAAAGTGTTAGCCATGTGAAACAACATTGCCTTTGATACATTGTTTTTGATTGATTTTCATTTTTTCTCCCTAATTTACTGTTGGTGGCTGTTTTTGCCCCCTTGACTTCCATTATAACCACTTTTTTTTTCATTACAAAACCATGACACCATATAATCATGCATTTTTGATTGTTGGTGGTTTTCCCTCTTGGGAAGAGGTCAAATTTGTACTTTTGATCATCAGTTGGCACCATTTAGATAAGCCTGTGCAAAAAAATAAATAAATAAATAAAAATAAAAAAAAAACTTACTTTCTGGATTTTATATGGAGTATAACAGCAAATTAAAGTGTGTGTATGTGAAAATGACCTTTGTGCACTTACCTTGATGTGTCTGAGAAAATCAAAATATGCATCTCAGCTCTCAGAACTATGGAGTATCCCATCTGAATTTTCGCATACGGAGATGATCGGAACTCCACGCAGCTCCCGGACTACTCTCCATCGGAAATGAATGACTTCCGGTCTGTCACTTGTCGTTTGTGGTGTGCAGTGAAAAGGAGACTTTAGAGAAACTTGTTCATGCTTTTATCAGCAGCAGGGTGGATTACTGCAATGGACTCCTCACTGGCCTTCCCACAAAGACAATCAGACAGTTGCAGCTCATCCAGAATGCTGCTGCCAGGATTCTGACCAGAACCAGGAAATCAGAGCACATTACACCTGTCCTCGGGTCTTTACACTGGCTCCCGGTTACATTCAGAATAGATTTTAAAGTATTATTACTGGTCTATAAATCACTAAATGGCTTATAGGACCTCAGTACATTACAGATATGCTCACTGAATACAATCCTAATAGATCACTCAGATCTTTAGAAACATATAAACTAGAAATTCCAAGGGTTCAGTCAAAGCAGGGTGAATCGGCCTTCAGCTACTGCACACCCCGCTGCTGGAATCAGCTTCCAAAAATGATCAGATGTGCTCCAACAATAGGTACATTCAAATCCATACTTAAGACACATCTGTTTAGCTGTGCCTTTACTGAATGAGCACTGTGCTACGTCCGACAGATCGCACTATTATGTCTTTCTTTTCTTTTTCATTCTTTTATAAGCGGTTTTAACACATTTTAATCTGTTTTTAATCAGTTTTATTATTTGTTTTTATGTTCTTATAGTTGTCTCTTTTATTCCTGTTTATGTAAAGCACTTTGAATTGCCACTGTGTATGAAATGTGCTATATAAAGAAACTTGCCTTGCCTTAATGGAAGTCAATGGAGCAAAAACAGCTATTGACAGTAGATTAGGGAGAAAATGAAAATCTAACAATGCATCAAAGTCAATGTTGTTACTTATTCATATGTCCAAGACTGTGATAAAAGGTAAAAAACAAGCAAACTACTTTTATATTGAAAATACGTCATTTTGTGTGTGTTTTTTCACCAAATCAGTGACATAATTTGTTACAATTAAAGAGTTAAAATCGTGTAATTTTTTTAAACATTTAGTTTTGATCAGGACTGAGGTTGATTAACAGATTTATGCAAAAACAAATTGAAAAAAATATTTACCTGATGCATTTTTACACCAGTTTAAATCAGTGGATGTTTTTTGTTTTGTTTTTTTATCCCTAACATAACAAAAGTGTAGTCAATTTGAACAGTGCACAAGGGTTAATGTTAATGCATTTACTAACATAAACAATGAACAATACATTATTACAGTATTTGTTTATGTTAGTTAATGAAAATAGCGTTGTTCATTGTTGATTCATGTCAACTCACGGTGCATTAATGCTAACAAGCATGACTTTGGATGTTAATAATGCATTAGTAAATGTTGAACTATGATTAATACATGGTGTACAGGTAATTTTCATAATTAGTTCTTGTTAATAAATACATTAACTAATGAAACCAGACTGAGTGTGACCAAAAAAATGTGGAATATTATTTTAAGAAGACGCAGAATATGTCAGCAATAAATAATGTGGCACATCACATTATTAATTACTCACAACTTCTGTCATTTATTGTCCAGTTTGGGATCAGGCCATGCTCACAGTTCAATTCAAGCTTTTCATTCATATGCCCCTCTGAGTGTTGAATATAAATTGCTTAGGAGTACGCGTATACATGTGTGTGAAATAGCAAAGGCTGATTTGGCTCTGTTGTGAAAGGATTACAGTTTGTGAGACGTTGTGAATCCGCTAAGGAGGACTAGTCTGTTAATCGGTGCCGTGGAACGAGAGAAGAGAGAAAGAGCTTCTGAAGCACACGCATGTTAATGGAAGAGAGATTTCTCTCCCAATACAGGCTTTTCAGCACTGAGCTACTCCACATTCATCATTTATGGGAGCACTCACACTGACTGCAGTTACAGAGCTGCTCCAGCCATCTGTAGACTAACATTTCTCTTTTCTCTCCAGAGTGTTTACAGAGCAATATCTGTCTGTCTGTCTATCTATCTATCTATCTGTCTGTCCGTCCGTCCGTCCGTCCGTCCGTCCGTCCGTCCGTCCGTCCGTCCGTCCGCTTATATAATATTAACATGTTCATCTGTCTGTCTATCTATCTTTCCATCCATATTCCCATCCATCCATCCAGCTTTGCAATATAGTACAGATTTGTCCTAATAAATTCGTATAGGTTTGTTTGGCATGAATCGGTTAGTTTAACATAACATTATCATCTTGGTCATAGTTATTTGACTGAGCATTTTGAAGGAATAATATGTAAGTTTGTTTCATTATATGCAAAATTATTTAATTATATCCAATATCACAAGTGTCATATATATTTTTCTGACTAAAGTACTTTATCCAAAATCTTTCAAAGAGGGTTCAAATACAGAAAGAATAAGCTATTTTAACTAGTGACAGGAACTGTGTGCTGTTAACATGAACTGATATATATATATATATATATATATATATTTGATTTTTTTTTTCTTTTTTAAATATTTCCCAAATGATGTTTAACAGATCAAGGAATTTTCACAGTACGTCTGATAATATTTTTTCTTCTGTAGAAAGTCTTATTTGTGTTATTTCGGCTAGAATAAAAGCAGTTTTTAATTTTTGAAAACCCATTTTAAGGTCAACATTTTTAGCCCCTTTAAGCTGTATTTTTTCGATAGTCTACAGAACAAACCATCGTTATACATTAACTTACCCTAACCTGCCTAGTTAACCTAATTAACCTAGTGAAGCCTTTAAATGTAACATTAAGCTGTATAGAAGTGTCTTGAAAAATATCTAGTCAAATATTATTTACTGTCATCATGGCAAAGATAAAATAAATCAGTTATTAGAGTTGAGTTATTAAAACTATTATCTTTAGAAATGTGTTGAAAAAATTCAGGGGGGCTAATAATTCTGACTTCAACTAATATATATATATATATATATATCTATAAATAAATCTACAAATAAATCAATTGTGTGTGTGTGTGTGTGTGTGTGTGTGTATATATATATATATATATATATATATATATATATATATATATATATATATATATATATGTACACACACACAATTGATTTATTTTATCTTTGCCATGATGACAGTACGTAATACTTCAACATACTATTCACCTTAAAGTGTCATTTAAAGGCTGTAACCAGGTTAATTAGGCAAGTTAGTGTAATTAGGCAAATTATTAATGGTGGTTTGTTCTGTAGGCGATCCAAAAAAAATATTGCTTAAGTGGGCTTTCTCCAGAAGAAAAAAATATTATACTGTGGGAAAAAAAAAAAAAAATATATATATTATAATGAAAAGTAACTATTTACTTAAGTATTTTTTTTCATCAGATACTTTTTTTTTATTACCTTTTAAGTTTGTTACTTTTACTTGAGTAAAAATTTCTGCAAGTACTTGTACTTTTACTTCAATATAGATTTTGAATACTCTACCCACCTCTGCTTTATTCAACATCAATGAACTACATTATCTAGCTGTCAATTGCCACTTGTAAGCATGCTAAATGCTACATAAAAAGCCATCCTCTTCTCATTATCATTGCTCTCCTCAGCAAGTCAATGCAAAGATTGCCGAGAGCTAAAAATCTTTTTGACAGCTCTAATTTGAACTAAGAATGAGAGTTGCTCTTTAAACCGACTCTCTCTCTCTCTGCCGATGTTGTTTTATTGTGTTCTCTCTCTATCCTTTAGTTTTGACCCCTCATTACAGACTCGTCTCTCAGGTGCAGCCGTCTGACTCCTCAGCGTCTCGCGGGCCCGTTTCTGTCCGTCTAGCTATCTGACTCAACCGGCTGCCCATAATCAATAGCTTCTCCCATCATTTCTCATGAGATACAACCACTAGAGCAATGACCTTCCTTGCTCTCGTTCTTTCTTTTGCCGGCCTCTCCTCCCTCATTAAATTCTAAGCTGTGAGGTCGACCCTAACGATTCCAGCATGAGAGAAAAAGGATAAAAGTGAAAGACAAAATAGATGAGGACTATTTCTGGGGCTGGAGATCTAGGAATGACCCAAAGGCTTACCATGATTCCAGACTGATGGAAAACGGGGCCCTTTGTAGTCACCGCGGTCCCTTAATATGAAGGCCACTGGAGCAAGGAATTCATCAGCCAACACGGACCCTTGGATGACTTTTTAAATTTGAGAAAACAAAACGCAGAGATAGTCATACTCACTTGATATAGTATTCACTGAGGGGCTGTTGTAGAAAACTGAAGAGATTTGCACACACATATCTAAAGCCAGGTGTGGATTGGCAGGTTGGTTCATCATCAAACACAATACAAGAAAATCATAGAAGCTAATGCTAGTGCGAACTAACAAACAGAAGCTGAAATGAAGGAGAGGGATGGCAAGAGTAAAGATGAAGATGGTTTGGGGATGCTTAAAGAGCCCCTAATATGGGTTTTTGAAAATGACCTTTTATGCAGTGTGTAACACAGCTCTCAGTGAAGTGAAATATCCAGCTAAGGCTTAAATCGGAAAGTGCACCGTGTTGAAAACTATTGATTCACCTATAGAAGAGTCGACTCAGAGTGGTTTAAATGAATTGTTGGGGTAACGAATCTTTAGTAGTGTCGATGTGACGTTGATACAGAACTCAAACCCCGCCCATTTGTGGAGTGCGCAGACCTGGGAAAATTGAAACCCTCGGCCCCGCCCACAAACACTGTAGAAAGTAAAAGAGGAAGACAAACACTGTAGCAGATCCCGGATGAATCATGTCACGAAGACGCTGTGCTCTGAAGTGTGAGGGAAAGTTAGTGTTATTTTCTCTACCCAAACATGAAGTTGTGAAGAGTCAGTGGTTGAAGTTTATTTTTGCAAAAATATCTTAGCAATATAGCCCCAGCCTTGTGCTGTGTTCCTGTCATTTTTCTGACAAGTGCTTCAGCAATCTACATGCTTATAATGTGGGATTCATCTGTCGTTTGTTAAAGGAAGGATCAGAAAAGACTATTGATGTATGGGACTTTGTCACAGCCTGACAGGAACTTTACAGTACACAGTTCATGGATCAGTTTCTTCCTCCATTTCACAAGTGTAAGTAGGTGCGATTAACATGGTTGCCTCCTTGTTTTCTCTAGCTTGCAAATTATGTATTTAAATGTGTTTTGTTACTTGTAACCGCTCCACGCGGCTTGTACTGTATCTGGTTAACTCTTTATATTTTCATATCATGTCTAAACCACGTTGAAAACACAACGCATGCCACATTATTTATGGATTGAAATGTGTTTGTGAGCCCGCGATCCTCTGCCATTTGTCATTGCTATGGCCACCATCAGCTGTTCCTACATACGTGTGGTGGTCAAGTTTCAAAATAGTTCAGCTTTTGCCACTGTGTGGATTAATACTGAATGTGTGTCATGGTTAAGAATAGAGCAATGTGCTGGTGTTAAACCGCATTGCTTTACTGCACTCCTGCATTGGCCTCACACATACACTCAGCACTCTGACTACAAAATTGTTGATAAGCCGTGGTGGGCGATTCTCTCTGTCCCACGTATGTAGTTGACCAATCGCAACAGACTGGGTCATCGGACCAATCTGACAAATCATATGGGAGTCATTGGGATAATTAAGTAAAAATAAATGCATATTATAAGACAATGAACGTGTTTTTTGACCTTGCGTGTATATCAGACTGTTGTTGGAGACCCCCAAAACCAAAATATGACCTTTTTCAATGCATAACAGGGGCGCTTAAAGTCATTGGAATATAACAGAAAATAAAATAGGTATTTTGCAATGGTGGATTAGAGGAATATATTAGAGCAGTGTTTCTCCAACCCTGTTCCTGTAGGCACACCAATAGCCCACATTTTCCAACTTTTCCTAATCAAACAAACCTGAATCAGCTCATCACATCATTAGAAGAGATTCCAAAACCTAAAATGAATGGGTCAGATGAGGGAGACATCAAAAATGTGTACTGTTGGTGTGCCTCCAGGAACAGGTTGGGAAACGATAAGAGAGAGACAGCAGAAGTTTCACCTGAGCCAATTGCTCTGTCAGGACAGTTACATCAAGTTACATTTGCCCCCCCTCTCTCACTATAGACATGTGGCCTACATCAACAAAATGATAAAGATCCCAGGACATTCCTAGCCTAATTGTTCCCTGTTTATCACTCTACATTAGCTATGCTTCCATCCACCTTTTTTATGTGCATTTGGAATATTGCATTAAAAATGCTTATGAAACACCAAGAAATGTTAAAAATATATACTTAAAAAGTATGTGCACAACTGAGTAGAATATATATATATATATATATATATATATATATATATACACATACACACACATGCATATGTATATATATATATATATAGGGCTTTACATTAACACCCGCCAAATGCTGGTAGATTTTAGCTGTGGCGGGTTAGACAGTCACCTCTACTAGCCACTTTGGCTGGTTGAAGATCATTTTTAAATGATAGTTTTCTTAAAAGCAGGGTTCGACAATAAGGATGGCCCAAATATGACACATATAATTGTGTTCGTGCGGGCAAAAGAAAGCCGGTTGATTACCAAATGAGAGGATAATCAATCACTCATGCCAACAGCTGATGTAATGCGCGGGACTGTTTAAAACACGTGCGCACGACTGTTTAAAACACGTTCGCGCTCCCGTTTCCTTGTTTGAATCAATCATGCCTGGAAACCCAACTGGTGTGATCTTTTCTCTTTCAAAATAGACTAGACAAAAAGTGATGTTTATGTACCCACAGTCCTTCTGCTTTCAAGAGCTCCATAATTGGTCCTTTTGTAAGCAGCACCGGTTGTTTTCGCTTTAAACATTATTTAAACAGGATATAGGATATTAACTTCCTATTTTTGTGTAGTTAACTGTTGTTAACTGTTTTTTTTGTTTGTTTTTTTTTAAGAAATGTTTTGTTAAATAAAATGTATAGTATACTGCTATATTTTGCGTGTTTTGGCACATTATTTAAAATTTGTGGCTAAGAAATAATTATTTATTTATTTTTTTTTTTTTTTTAGTGTGGTTAGAGATACATTTGGTAAATCCTTTGAGCTCTGAAAAGTCATGTGAAACAAAAACTAATTGTAATGCAACATTATAAAACCATGACCCATGTGCTCATGCTCACTGAGCAAGCTCATACACAACATACACAAAAAGTGACATGAATGAGGAGCCATGTAGACATTTCACAAAATCGAAATCAAGTAATTTTTGCATGTCAAAATTATATTTATGCATATAAAATATATTTTCCCAACAACAAAATTGTGGCTAGTGAAAAATTTTACCTAAAAATTTTAAGAGGAACACTTTTGTACTTTTTAGGTACCAATATGTACCCTTGAGCTATTAATATGGACCTTTTAAGTACAAATTTGTACCTTTTGAAAAGGTACCACCCCAGTGACAGCTCGCGTACCTTTATTTCTGAGAGTGTATATAAATAAATAAATATATATATATATATATATATATATATATATATATATATATATATATATATATATATATATATATATATATATATATAAATATATATTTATATATATATATATATATATATAAATATATATTTATATATATATATATATATATATATATATATATATATATATATAAATATATATATAAATATATATATATATATATATATATATATATATATATATATTTTTTTTTTTTTTTTTTTTTTTTTCTCTCTGATAAAACAAAGTGCATAAACTAAGATGGAAACGCAGTAAAATATAAATGAAATAAATTCCAGCACATGCATTTAAAAAGAAGTCACATGACATGATCATGTCATAACAATAAAAGATGCTATGGCACAGCATTAATGGACAAAACATTACTTGGTCTATTTAAAAACGCTTAGTCAAAATCTGTTATCAAAGTAATTTTGTATCATTACCTCCAGAACTGTCTTCAGTGTCTGCGCTCCCATCTCATGCCTCTAAAAGCCACTGCGCATTTATTGCTTTTCATTAGTCAATTAAATATATTTGAAAAAGGCCCATGTTGGCTTATCCTACAGCAGCAAATTTACTTTATATATATATATATATACATATAGCATCAGTTTATCAAAAAGAAAAGCATTATTATGTTCAGTAAGCTTTTTTTCTGAGTGTATTATTATCAAATATTTTTTGCAATATGCAAGTTTTGCGCATAACTCTGATTGACATTTTTGGATGGAAACATACAGCGGTAAAAATAAGTATTGAAGTATTGTTTTTTCCTGGGAATAATGTTTCTAAAAAAAGCTGTTGACATGGAATTAAACCAGATTTTGGTACAAACCCAAACAACACAAACATACAAATAAAACAAAACAAAAAAAAAAATCTGAAAAATGAATTATGTATAATAACAATGAAGTGACAGAAGGAAAAAGTACTGAACTACTGAAACATATTTAATACTTTATATAAAAAGCTTTTTTAGTGATGGCAGCATAAAGATGCCTCTCATATGGAGAATGAAGTCACATGAATTGATCAGGTGTGAGTTCAACAGAGTGTAAAAATCTTGGTGGTTCTGTGGGTCGCATCTATCAAATCTGATCTTTATTTTGCATTTTCTATTGGATTCAAGTCCGGTGATTGGCTGAACTATTCGAGCAGCTTTATTTTCTTTCTCTGAAAGCATTTGAGAGTTTCCTCGCCTATGTTTTGGATCATTGTCTAGCTGAAATGTCCACTTTGGTTTCATCTTCATCATCCTGCTAATTTAGATGTTGGACTGAAGCAGCTAATATTCATTTACAATGAGGAAGGGCAGAGGGATGCTGGAGAACTACTGAGAGATTTCAGCTGCTGTCTGGGCTTTCACTGCTGTTCTACACCTCTCTTTCTTCATGTGTTCAATACTTTTTCCCTCCATAATTTTATGTTATTGCATATAAATTCATTTGTAATCTAATTAGTTTAGTTTTATTTGCATATATGGATTTCTTTGGTTGCTACCAACATCCTCCCATGTCAACGGCACCTTTAGAAATATGTTTTCTGAGAAAAATGTTGAGGTGTTAAATACTTACTTTACCCGCTGTAGCTAGTTAGTGTCTGACACAAATATTCAACAGTTATACTGATATACATGTAGGCAGTGGCGTAGCGGACGGGCCCGCAGGGCACGCACCGCGGGGGGGGGCCCGCGTGATAAGGGGCCCCCGCGGGATATTTTTGTGTCAAAACGTCACGGAGAAGTGAAATCAGCCATTGGCGGCAAACTGCGAAGAAATGACTGGGGCTTCTTTCGCGAGCTCTAGGTGTCGCGCGCACTCGCTCTCACGTGCACTCTCTCCCTGCCTTCACGCGCACTCTCTCTGTAACGGCGCTGTGCGCATTAGTTCCCCGCATTCAGAAGTTAACCCCCAAATTGACACAGGTAAAGAAAAAGATTCACTTGAGTCGTGTTCATGTTGTGAAACACTATCAAAATGTCCACTGTTGATTATATTAGACTTTTGTTTTCAATAGCGATTTTAAACCTTTTAATATAGGAAGTCCTCGGCTCTGCATATTATTAATCAGAAATTGAGTGTACATAGTTTTACGTTAGGAAATGCAGCCTTGAATTTACAAACTGTCGGCAAGTAGCTACCGGAGAACAGATGTAACACAATGATTAAATTTAGTTTTCAGTCACGTTGAAAGTAATATTCAGCTCGTTTAGTTTTGCCTTCATTCGTTTTAGATGTCAGTACTGACATACGAGTCTTACACATGATTTTTTTACAACACGTTTTTTTAACATAATAGTTTAACTAACTAATTTGTAATAACTACCTTTATATCTTTCCCATGGTGACAGTGCATAATATTTTACTAGTTATTTTGCAAGATAGTTGTATTTAAAGTGTAATTTAAAGACTTAACTAGGTTATGTTAACTAGGAAAGTTAGAATAATTAGTCAAGCTATAGTATAACTGGTTTGTTGTGTAGACAATCAAAAATATACAGTAAATATTTCTTAAGGAGGCTAATAATACTGACCTAAAATTGTATTTTTAAAAATAAAAAAACTGCTTTTATTTAAGAAATAAAGTATAAGAAAGAAAAATTATTTATTATTATTACTTCTTTTTTTTTTTTACAGGAAATACTGTGAAAATGTCCTTGGTTTGTTAAAGATCACTTGGCAAACATTATTTTAAATTAATGGGAGGGCAAAAAAAAATGACTTCAAAGTTTACAGGTGTAAAAATGTGCCTTGATGTACTAGAATGTTAGAAATGTGTTATCCACTACAATACAAAGTTACTTGTCAAATAAATTAACTATTAATTATCTTGTTTATATATATAAATTAATTATCTTGTTTATGAAGACTGCAGTCATGCATGAAAAAAATGACGTTTGTGATAGTTCCCCGGGGGGCCCCGTCAATAATTCTTGCAGGGGGGCCCCCGCATTTTGCGCTACGCCACTGCATGTAGGGTAGGTGATAGGGTTCAAAAACATGCAGACGGTGGTAACGGTGGTAACACTTGAGAGCGCTTGAGGTTTCATGGCTGATCACATGGTGTGATCAATGATCAGTGATAACATTATTATATTACAAATCTGAAAGACTTGCCAGTATCAATAACCTAGTGGGCAACGCACCAAAACATAGCAAAACTATAACTACACTCTGTCAAACCAAAATGTTTGCTCTGGCTTATTATGATATTTTAGTTGCATAACTCAGCACATCCTGTTAACTCAAACAGGATACGTCATTTAGCACTTTGAGATGGTATATGTGTAGTTTTAGTGGCGCCTATTGTGGGAGAATTCAGGGTGCTTTTCACTCCCAGGTCATCCCTGTTTAAAGCAGAGTGTGTAAAATTATGGTTGCTTGAGCTGCATCAGTGCAGAAGCTGATAGCAGGAGTTTAGGCTTGATTTCCTGCTTTCATTCACAAACACTATCAACTCTAGACACACTACGAGTGGGACTGACACCTCAAAAATGCTGCTTATCAAGAGCTATCCAGAGGTGTGAAGGCACCGGGGCACATCCAGAGCCAGTGATTCCCAACATCTTGTCAGCTGAAACTTCTCTTTCTTTTTGCGGTGTAAGTACTAAAGTACTGTATATCTTTTGTCAACTATAATATCCGACAATTTTGAGTGTGCAATTGAGTGACATGAGTATCAAGAGAAAAAGGTGATCTGTATGGAGCGAGATTAGTATCTAAAGTATTTCACGCAAAAGACACGATGTACACATGCGTAGTCTAATTCACGTGCATAAAACTAAATTCACGTGCGTAAAATATTTATATATATTCACAAAAACAATTCACGTGCTCAAAATAAAAATACATATTCATAAAATACGTTTCACAAATGCAAAACACCATTTGCAAGTGTATAAGAGTGTACAAAAAGTTTTGAATGTTTAAATCTTGCGAGTTCATCCTGAATGAGAATGTGCAAATCCTCTTTCACGTACGACGCCCCCTGGATACGTGTGTGTGTATTTTTGAGACTGTCCTGGCAGAGGCAGGCAACTCGTAACCTTTCAGCCAATCAGATGAGAGCTGTACTCGATATCACCCACTCTGCGCTCCTTTTGCGCAGTCAGTTCATCTCCAGCATGGCGAACCGAGAAAGGGATGCGCAGGATTCAAGCATTAAATTCCCTGACTTTCACTGACTAAACCATTATATCTAATGAACGTAAACAGGCTGTTGTTGTGCTTTAGTTGCCTAATATGTAAAATATACCCTATCATTCAGTAATAAATATATAAATATAAGCATTTTAAATGATTCTTATGATTCTTTTATCTTTATTTAGCCAGAAAATAAAAAAAATTGACAATAAAAACATGACAACATAAATTAAGTGTTTATTTGCTTATCATGGGCTGTAGTAAACGTATCTGCTTTTCTCAGAAGATGAAAATCGAGCATAAATCAGGCTAAAACTCCTGTAGTCTCAGCTATAGACTTTATTTGACTGGATTTGATTGAGGCAGCGACTCTGAACACAAAACTAAAGCTGTCCAGCTGAATATTCTGATTTGCTGGTGGTCAAGGACATTATAGCCCAAGTAATAAATTAAATAGGCTATTGTGAATGCAGTATGATATGTTAATCTGGTTTATCTTTTTTCAACATTAAATGCAACATTTTATTTTGGTAGTGTCGTGTGTTCTGTTAGTTTCAGTTTTGCTTTGGACTAGTACGTGGATGCGTGGGAGGAATGAGCCACGACATGATCGTCTTTTCCGTATAACTTTTACTTCACGTCTTGAACAACGCAGATACACTCACACAGTACAAGTGGCATAAACACACAGCTTACACGCTCTTGCTCCGGCACAGAACGGTGCGATGAGCATGCGAGCAACCTCTATATTGAACTGAACTTCCCGTACACAACGTAACTCAGTGCATTCTCTCTGATTGACATAACTAAGCAGCCGATGGAAATGAGAACAGAAAAAACACAGTGAATAGACTTAAAGGAACCATGCTCTCTTTAGTACAGTAGTTGTTTAGCCTAATCTTGTTTAGGCGATCATTTGGAGTTTTTTCAAAGGTCTGAAAAATCAGTAGGACATGTTAATCTTATTTGCAGTGTTGGGAAAATAATACAATACAATTTAAAGTCACTTAAGAAAAGGAGCTAAATGTGTTACTTTTTAAGGAAAGTAATATGAAAATAGTCTTTTTTTTTTTTGCGTTTAAAAAAAAGAGGAAGGTTTATTTGCTTTTTTGCAGTTATTAATAAGCATTTACACTTTAATTTTATAAATTGGCTTAATTAAATATACTTGTACTACATTTTATTTAATAAAATATAAAATTCGTTACATTTGGAATGTCTCATCACTCCTCATTACTGATCTGAATGCGCCACCTACTGCAATGATTTAGCATTTTTATTCTGTATTCTGTAAAGTATTTTCTGCATGAGTGATTAATGTGACATAATATCACAAAGTAAATTGATCGAGCTGGGAAGAATCGCGTCAGTTTTAACAAATATATATATAGTTTTATATTGATTTAATCAGTTGTAGTTAAAAATTGCGACTTTTTCTCCTCTAAGGGCTTACTATGCGGTCTCTGTCACCATCTTGTGGATGGACAATGTCAACCGTCTTTGCTCTGCTCAATGACAGGCTGATGGATGCCGACAGAAATTATAAATATTTAAATTAGACACTATCCTTATAAATAAACTGCAGAGTTGCAATCTAAACAACAACATTCTCAACTAAAAAAAACTCAAAAGTACATTATGTTGTCCAACAGCAGCAATATTTGTCAAACTCTAGTGAGTTTATTGATCCGCTGTCACTCTATGTGGGAGGAGTCATACACAACAGTGGAGAGGCTGTACGAGTTCTGATATTGAGATTAGATTAGATAGATTAAAAAACCAGATCTATATATATATATATATATATATATATATATATATATATATATATATATATATATATATATATATCCTGAAGGACATTGACTGACACTTTCTAAATCGGACACATCCTATAAAACAAAATTACCCTCATCTCTGAGAAACATCTGGAAGCCTGAGAGTCTGTTGTTTTCATCATAAAAACATGACTTCACATGCTGCTGTTTTATAGATTTAATATTTAACAGTGTCTCTCCCTCTCTTTGTGTGTGTGTGTATGTGTGTGTGTGTAACATGGGGTGTAAGGTTATTCTAATTAGGCTGTAACCTTCAGCTGGTGGAATGTGTCGAGTCAGCACTTTTCAGGAGAAGCGTTTAATTGGTGAGTAAAAGTTATGCTGCTCTCTTCTTACTCTCTCACAGTATACACTACAGTCTGGCCTGATGGGAAAACGCTCACTCGGTATAAACACACACACGCACTAATCAGCGGATTAAAGAGACACCGGAAAGCGAATCATAATGCAGCAACAGAAAGAGAGCGAGTGTGACATTTCTGGGCTATCTGTGCTTTAATTAAATGTTTGAGACTTTCTAAGCACTTTAATTTTCACTTAACTGCATTTCTAATCATGAATCACTGCTTCACATTTAAACTGAACACATTTGATGCTGCTTGAAGAGAAAACTCAGAGGACAGACCACCCCGCGGGGAGAGAGCTGGGGTTTATTGGGCTCCGCGCTGCAACTTAACTTGTTCAGTTAACAGCAGTTGACATACCAAAAACAGCATGTAAGCTATACTGTATAGATTTTTACTGTAAAGTCAATGCACAAAACAAGCACTGTGTGCAAGCTGCATGTTTTGAACAAACATTCTTCCAGTAATGGTAATAAAACATGTCAAATTTGATCTTAAAGGGACACTTCACTTTAACACATTTCTCAACGTAATAGCTTTAATAACTCATTTCTAATAACTGGTTTATTTTATCTTTGCCATGATGACAATACATAATATTTGACTAGATATTATTTATTTTAAGTGACATTTAAAGGCTTAACTAGGTTAATTAGGCAAGTTAAGGGTAATTAGGCAAGTCATTCTATAATGTTAGTTTGTTCTGCAAATAGTCAAAAAAAATATATAGCTTAAAGAGGCTAATAATATTGACCTTAAAATGATCATAAAAAAATTAAAAACTGCTTTTATTCTAGCCGAAATAAAACAAACAAGACTTTCTCCAGAAGACAAAATATTTTAGGAAATACCGTGAAAACGTCCTTGCTCTGTTAAAAATGATTTGGGAAATATTTAAAAAAATAAATAAAAAAATCATTAGTTTTTTCTACTGTTGAACACAAAAGAAGATATTTTGAAAAATGTTTGAAAACTGTAACCATTTACTTCTATAAAAGAAGAAAAAATACTCCGGAAGTCATTTGTTTTGTGTTTAACAGAAAGATAGAAACAGATTTGTGACAAGAACGAATAAATAATCATAGAATTTTTTGGTTTTGGGTGAAATATCCTTTTAAATAATGGTCTCGGAAAGTTAGCGCAAAGGTATTATTATTTATATACATAATTCATAGAACATTTGTCAAATTGATAGTACTTGTAAATTTAAAATGCTAAATTGGAATGTTCCCGAATGTTCACTTAATATTTGCATAAGCACTAAAACGTTTTTAGCACATTAAAAAGCAGGACACTCTAAAACTATGTTTTTAAAACTTAATGGGAATGACAGTAAAATGTTAGAACATACTTTGGTTGGCAGAAAATAACTAGGTAACCCTTACGTGATTAAACGTTAGTAACACAAATGAGTTTTTATGCACATAGTCACTGTGTTGAGCCAAAACTACACTGTAAAAAATGGCCGTGATTTCAACAGTAAAAAACTGTAAAAATGCTACAGTAAAAATCCGCTACCTGGTTAACAGTATGTTTCCTTAATATATACGGCCAGAAATTGACTTTTCCATAATTCCCTGCATGGCACGTCACTTTTTATGCTTTTTGTTGACATTAATATGGATCTTTTTAGTTGTTTCTCTATGAATTATGTACAGTGCATTAGAGATTTATGTTACATCTAATGTTGATAAACAATGTTTATTTCATGACTTAAATTTTATGCGTGTTACCATACTGGGGTTTAGTAGCTGTGTGAATGACACTGAGCACCTTCTACACTAGTGATTCTTGTTTATTGATGAAGAATTATCAAAAAGAGCCAACTTACATATTCATTGCCACAAAAACCCAAGACCCCAAAATACAGTCACATTGCCGCATTTTCTCCCTCTGTACCTGGATAGTGCCTGCTTGCTGCACCTAAGGACTCTGAAAGCGATGTCTGTCTCGCCCTAGCAGCACCTGTGCCTCTCCTTTCCTCTTCTTCTGATCGCCTAGTCATGACGTTGTCATTTTCTGTCTTGTGATTTATATGTAGATGTTTGATTAGGTTTGTAGTATTACCACAGTACCTCACTGTTTTGTTACCCGTGTCACAAACCGCATCGTTTGAGTTTATGGAAGCGAAATAGCTCTACACATAACTTCGCTTGCAGTCACCCATATCCAACGACAGCGTGACTGAACAACGTTCCAACGAACTGAGTGGCTAGCTAGTGTGCTCTGCCGTTGTCCAGTGCCATATTACGCACATGACTTGGCAGGCGGAAGAACAAGTAGTTCCGACTAAGTTGGCATTATTTAGATAAACTAGGGTAATTGTGGTTATTTTCCGCTGTATTTCTATTTCCAATAAACTACATATTTGCTTCAAATTACTGAAATATCGATCTTTTGATAAGATAATCGATTCTAGAACATACAAAGCTGGTATCGGAGATATCGATATTTTAGTATCGATCCGCACATCACTATTCTACACTTTTCTGCTTGTGGGAAAACTCATTTGTGATGAGCATTGATTCATTGATTGTAACTTTCTCATCACCAACTGCATATGGCTTTGTTAATGTGTCTATCTGTGTAACAAAAGATGTGTAGATGTTGTTAATTAAAAATACAGACATACAGTATTACCTCTATAAATTAATAAAATATGGTTTTACGGAATTACGGTTTACTGTAAAAATAAGAAATTACTTTTACGGTTTGTACCGTATTTTTAACGGTGAAATACTGGCAACCACAGCTGCCAGTTTTTTTTTACCGTACATTGTATTGATTTATTTTTTACAGTGTAGGGCTGCCAATGTCCAAAATATTTTTTTTTTTAAGAATCAAGCCTTTATAAGGCCCAATCCCAATTATATTTTTGTACCCCACTCCTTTCCCTTGGCCATTGAAACAGAGTGTGAAGGGGAAGGGCTTTAAATTTACCCCTACAAAATGAGACACCACTACAACACCATCATATGTTATCATATGTTGCCGCGAGCTCTTCATATGAGATCAGACGACGGCGACTGCTGTAGTTATTCCAGTTGCTTTATTTTTTGTTATTTATCTTCAGGAAATCATCGATGGCAACAATATCATGCTATCATAACAATATAATATAGCAATAAGCTTGTAACTGTACTGTGCATTAACACCATGGCCATATTTATGGCCGTATCTATTTAAAGGAAATCAGCCGGCAAATAGCTTTCTGCAACTCTCACATGGTTGCTCGCTGAAGCTAAGCAAGGCTGCTCCCTCTCAGCTGAATGGGAGATCACATGGGAAAGCTAGGTTGCTGCTGGAAGTGGTGTTAGTTAGGCCAGCAGGGGGCGCTCAACCTGAGGTCTGTGTGGATCCTAATGCTCCATTATAGTGAAGGGGACTCTATACTGTCAGTGAGTGCTGTCTTTCGGATGAGACGATAAACTGATGTCCTGACTCTCTGTGGTCATTAAAAATACCAGGATGTCCTTCGAAAAAGAGTATTGGTGTATTCCTGGCCAAATTTGCCCACTGGCTTCCTAACCATCCCCATATCACAATTGGCTTCATCACTCTGTCTCCTCTCCATCAATCAGCTGGTGTGTGGTCTGGTGCAATATGGCTGCCGTCACGTCATCCAGGTGGATGCTGCACACTGGTGGTGGATGAGGAGATTCCCACCGAAGTGTAAAGCGCGTTGAGTGTCCAGAAATGCGCCATATAAATGTTAGTAATTATTATTCTTATTAAATCAACATTAACGTTATACCAGACACTGTAAAAAGGTCACTTCCAGCCACTAGACTTTTCTAACATGGTATTCGAATGTCAGATGTGAATGTATGTTGTGGAACTACTATACAGGAGTTAATATTATGGATTATAGATAGCGAAATTTAGCAGTTTTGTTTTTTTTATCCGTTTTTTTGTTTTTTTTTATTTATAAGTGTTATGACACACAAATTAGTTGACTTTAGTTTAAAAACCGAGTAAACCTGCACTGTAAAAGTCCCAACAACGTATGTTTTTACTTTACTTAAACTTAATTTGAAAGGTTAATAAAGATCCAACTTATTTTTTTAAGTTAAACTAATTTTAACTTGATGTTTTAAGTCAGCTTAATTGATGTAAGTTAAAATGACTTAAAGGGTCACGAAACCAAAACTCATTTTTTTGAGATGTTGACAGTCATATCTGTGTCCCACGCTGCTATAAACACTATTAGGACACATATATTTTACTAAAAAGTGAAAATTGGTTGTTTTTGCGTTATTTCGTGCAAATTTGTTCTTCCGGTTTGAAACGAATGTTTGAAGCTGTGTCACAGCGATTAGATCCGTGTAATCCAGCGTGGAGACTGGATGTCTGTACCCGCGAGTACATCGTGACGTCTCTGAGTATGCAGCATTAATTCATGTGAAAGACTTGGTTCAAACCAATCGGCGTGCTCTGTTGTGAATGAGGTGCAACTTCATTAATATGCATGATAGCTTCGAAAAAAGATTTTACCTGTTACAGTGTTCAGACGACAGAGAGACGCCACGTTGTGTTGCCAAAACAAGTGAAAGAACAAGAATTTGGAGACATAGGTTGTCAGTGTTTTGTTTATAAATGAGCTGCAATGAAGGTTTTGTTTTCATTTCCCGCTATGAGAGCGCAGCTGGACTCATGTGTGGACTACAGTGCATGCGACAAAAATGCGTTTGTGTTACAACCTCTTTGATGTTAGTTTAGGGTAAAAGGAATAACATTTAAAAGGCGTGGTATTTTCACACTGTGGTGGGGTAATCAAAAGACACTAACCACGGAAATGCCAACAAAAGTGATTTAATGTACAAAAGTGAAATCAGATTAATGTCCAAATATATACAAAAGAAGAAAAATATTTACAATAATAACAATAATATGAATAACAAGTTCAACAAAGTATCAAACAAAAACAAAATGTTCAACTCAGAAATAAGGGGACGAAAGTGAAGCCAAAATAAAAGAAATGAAATATAACAAAACAATTCTAACTCATAACAGACCCCTTACCTCACTAGAAACATGAAAATAAAAGAAAAGAAAAAGGTCTTCAGCGCCATGCGCCGTATGTTCCTTACACTGAACTACAGAATAAAAAGTACAAAGATGGCGTTCACCTCTTACCTGATGTTTTAACAATTGATTAACTATGTGTTTGCAAAATGGAAGTCGTACGACATCTTCCCTAGCCACCTTATTCAGAGAAAAGAGTGAACATGAAGAGTATATCTCAAATTTGGTCTGGAAAGAGTTGCGCCAAAGTAACAAACAAACAAATCAAAATAAAGATGTACAAAAAAAAAATCACAAATTTTCTCAAAAATGGGTAAAAGTAATACAAAACAATTTTACCCAAACGAAAGTTAATGAATAACAACGAAAAACAAAGTCATGTCAGCAGAATAGACAAAAACGAGATCAAGAGAAAAAAGGCGCTTCCTTCCGCTTTTACCGGCATCCTTTTATATGCCCGCGCCACGTCGCCCAATGATGATTGATTGGTCTCGCGACCAATCATCGGTCACGAAGGCGGACCTAAAAGAAATGATTTGAACTGTTACTAAGTTTACAGTACGTTAATATCACTACAATATTATAGGCTGAAAGATCCACTGTAAATGCTGCTCTCCGAGTGTAAACATGTAAACACCACAATCAAACTATTACCGTTGTGTAGAATTTTTGCCATATTTTGAACAGGATAGTCTATACACACGACTTTCTGACTCTACCTACCGAGTGCATCTAAGCATCACTGTCTTTCTCTCCTGCATCTGTGTGTTTGTTTTGCCTGTGAAAATCAGCGCGTGCCCAAATGCAAACTCCCATTTTTATGCAAAACCTTCCCTCTTTCCCTCCCCCGACACTCCCACCTAAAAATAGCTGGACACCCACTTTCCTGACTTTTTTCAAACTAGAGGTGTGAAAACACCCTGCTGAGACAGGGGGGTTTCGTGACCCTTTAAAGTTCAACTTATAATGAACTATATGTACGCATTTATAAAAATGAAGTCAACTTAACAGTTTTAAGTTACAACAGGTTTATACATAATTTTTAAGTAACTAATCACTTTTTACAGTGCACTTAACCCTTATGTACTGTTGGGGATGTTTTATCCACTCTGGGGTGATTTTGAGTCTTAATTTGGCCATAACGTTTTCTGTGTTTCAGCTAGCAGAATGATTTCTGTTGACAAATCTTATTTTGACAAAAATTTTGAGAAAATGCTTTGAATTAAAAAAAAAATAATAATAATAAAATAATAAATAATAAAATAAAATGTATAATAATACACTCTGGGCAAATGTACTACCCTTTTGTTATGTTCAGGATGAAAACATCCACTAAATTAAACTGCTGTAAAAATCTATCAGAAACTTTTTTTTTTTTGCATAAATCTGTTAATCAACCTTAGTCCTAATCAAAACTACTAAATTGCTTAGAAAATTACAGAATTTTAACTCTTTAATTGCCAAATTCATAAGTGATTTCACTGATTTGGTGAAAGAAACACACAAAATGACGTTTTTTCAATAGAAAAAGTAATTGTGGACTGGATTTTTTTTACCTTTTATCAAAGTGGGGCAAAAACAGCCACCAACAGTAAATTAGGGAGAAAAAAAAGGAAATTAATCAAAAACAATGTATCAAAGGAAATGTTCTTTCACATGTCCAAGACTTTAATAAAAGGTAAAAAGAAATCCAGTCCACAATTACTTTTTATATTGCAAATACGTCATTTTGTGTGTGTGTTTTTTTTTTTACCAAATCAGTGACATAATTTGTGAACTTGGCAATTAAGAAGTTAAAATTCTGTAATTGTCTAAACAATTTAGTAGTTTTGATAAAGACTAAAGTTGATTAACAGATTTATGCAAAGAAAATTAAAAATATATATTTATCTGATGCATTTTACAGCAGTTTAATTAAGTGGATGTTTTCATCCCTAACATAGCAAAAGGGTAGTACATTTGAACAGTGCACAAGAGTTAACAGCAAGACAAAAATCTGAATTATAAGATAAAAAGTTACCTTTATATTTATGTGACAAAAGCAGGCTTTCATATAAACATGAATATCTCATATGCATTTCAAATATCATTAATACACATTTTATTTTTCCCAGTAATGTAGCCACTTTTTCCCAATGCCTCAAGCATAGATTTTCAAATAAACAGCAAAACTTTCTGCGACACAAATATGTTTACATTCTCTGAGAGCACTCGTGTATTTGAAATGCATTTTGCTACATTCATAAGCTTGTGAATAATTGCTTTATTCCATGATTTCATCTTTTTTTATATATAATTGCTAGCAACACAAGTACCCTACATTTGTGATGCAAATACAGCCATTTTACAATCCCATCCTGCATTTTGATGAGAGGCAAAGGCAAAGAGACGGAGAATTTAGTGTAACTACTTAAAGTGAAGTAGGGGAGAATAATTGCAGGGTTTTAGTGCTCTGAGTAAAAGTAGAATTATGATGATACTGTTCCTTTCAGCTCTTTCTCTTACTCAGTTCTTTTCTCGGCAGATCCTGATAAATCATCGTTGGAAAGTAAAAGACAGTTACTGGTGGCGCAGGTGAGTTTAGTTCAGTGCAGATCAAACTGCTCTGGGTCTCTGGGTATGTGAGGACTAACTCTTGACATCTCATTATCAGTAAAGCCGCTATCATCACAGGTGCTTTTACAAAGCCCCCTGCTCAGGATATCTGTTCCCTTTACATTCACCCTAACACTGGCTCAACTCACTGTCAGAGGAATTAAACAGTCTTCATGCATATTCAATAGGAAAGATTCTGACCGCTCGCTTGATCTGACCTCTAACCTTTCTCTCTCGGATTCAGTCTGCTTTTATTAAAAAATAAGAATTATAAATGATGAAAAAGGCAGAAAAGTTCTAGCTCTGGCTGAGACAATCAAGCTGTGATTATGCAGTATTTTGGTCATACTTTATTATTATTATTATTATTATTATTATTATTATTATTATTATTATTATTATTATTATTATTATTATCATTATTATTATT
>LR812520.1:55534592-55564592 GCA_903798195.1 Danio kyathit
TGTAGATGTGGCAAACGGTTACCTGAAAATTCCGTCCTACAGACTTTACAGTGAATGCTTTAGTTATTTTCATAGCGGACTTGAAGCCAATGGAAGTCTTTTATCCACTCTTCGACAAATGTAGATTGTGAATTAACATTCACCACGATCAGTAATCAGATATGCCATTATTTGTTGCTTTAGGTGGTTTCTAAATCAAAATCCGACTGTTGTTGTCATGGTCATCTTCAGCGCTTTATATTTTCGGGGTTGTAGCTCTCCTGTCATCTGAAGGCAGAAGGCGTTGACTGAGTGATTGACAGCTGATTTTAACCAATCCATTCGCGATCAGTTCTAGCGCAGGGGGCCAATAAAAAGACCGTGAAGGCGGGCAAGCATTGCGGGCTTTGTTTACTGCAGCAAGTTGACATGGCAACAGTTTTAAACTGTTCCTGAGCGCTGCGTTTCAAGTGCAAAGATGCGTTCTGCGTGAATGTGTCCTAAATCCACGCATACGGTGAACATTTTGCAGTGAAAACCGATCGCACGCAACAATTTTATGCACTCGCACAAATACTAAAATTTTGAGCCCTGATTATTATTATCATCAAGGTAGAATTCTTGCTATTAACAAACAATGAACTCATGATTTTAGTTTAATGAACTCATAATTTGCTGCTTATTAATAGCTATTAAATTGGGTTTATGGATTGGGCAGGATTAGGAATACATTCACTTACAAAATGCACATGACCGCCTTCTCGGTCTCAATAACCAAAGCAACCATCCAGGGGTGCATTTACAAAACAACATTGTTAGACAACTAAGGCCGCAAGTTCCCTTGTTACAGTTATAGTACAGCAATTTGGTGTTTCCCAAATCCGTCGTTCCAACAAACATTCCCAAACTGCATCAGAAACGTGTATTTGCGAAAGAAGAAGATGCAGTTCCTGGTTCCTTGGCTATTCCGAGTTATCATCCCATGCTCTATTCCTTTCGAACATTCTGTAGCAATGAAAATGATCATATGCATTTGTTTATATGGCAAAACATTTCCACCAAAGGACTCCAAAGGCAGATAATGATAAGATCAGGGCCTGGTATGCAGACTTTTTTTTTACGATGTGGTCACATGATGATTGGTCAGTTTGAATGTCTCAGTATTTGGGCTTTGGTCACATGGTCAAGAAAGATACAAAATAGATGTTAAACTATCTGGATCTGGAGTCTATCTTCTCTGCCTCTTTGAGGCCTACTTAGGGCGTACTCACACTATGCTATCCGAACAGTGCCCAGGTCCGTTTCCCGGATCGTTTGAGAAGTGTGAGTGCTCTGAATCGGGCTCAGGCACGGTTCACTTGGCCGGGCCTGGCCTGGTTGGAAGAGGTGTGCCAGAGCGTGTTTCACTTGGGCCTTGGCACGGTACGCTTGTGTGTGAGTGCAAAATGGCCTGTGCCCGAAACTGAAAGCGAGACGTGACTTTTAAGGGACTGTTTGATATGGATTAATTAATCATTCGTACTGTTCAATGAACGCAAACTGTCGTAGTTTATTAAAGACACAAACCCTTCACTACACGACAGCTGCATATTCAGCAAACCTCCTAATTCCTGCAGCATGAGGACTTTATGATTGTTTATGAGCGTCAAAAGTGGCTGATCTGTTCAACGAAATATTTGACTGCGTGTCACTGGATATCAAACGACTTAAACAATATAACTAAAGAAATCTCCACTGTGCTGAGCGAGAGCGCTTCTCTTCCTAAACTGAACAGCGCATCATCGATGAAGTAAGCGTGCCCAGGCCCGAATGTAATGTGAGTGTGGGCCGTCAGGGAGACGGGAGGGGGGACAAGCGTGCTTTGGCCCTGTTCAAGGTAACTGTACATAGTGTGAGTGCCCTTACCCTCTCTGTCTCTCCCTCCCCCTGTCTCACCTTCTACCTCTGGTAACTTTATTTTTACATTTAAGCTGGGTACAATTAATATCATATGTTTTTAGCATTTCATGTTTTATCAGTCTATACAATTATTTGAAACTAATTCAGTTGTAACCATAGAGATTTATTGTCATTTAATCTCATTTTCAAGTATTTGTGAATTACTTTTGATTTAACATTAACACTTAATTGCTCCATATTGCAATACAATACACACACATAATAGCAACGCTCTCCCACATTTTTAGCTATTAATACTGCCCTTATGTCCGTTTTTGGTATAAGATTGCAGAAGGATGGTTTGACTAGAAATGTACAGTTTTTTACCATCATGCTGATAACTTTTTAGTCACTCAGCAAAACTACAGTTCGAACCGCTGTAGCTTAAACCCAATCTTACAATTCCAACATTCACGTTGAATGATTTAAAAAAAAAAAAAAAAAAAGCTTAAAGTTATTTTTCTCGTGTAATTTACAGTTCAGTTTTGGCAAACTTCGGATTGACGATTGCGCTTTGTAGTGCACTTCAAAATCATTTATGCCTTGTGATATCATGTGATGACAAAAATGTGTGTGAATGGACAAACCAGCAGGCTGAGTACATTGAAAAACACCTTAACCATCTCAGTATTAGCGTTATTACATTATTATTATTATCTCCAGAATCAAAAGCATCTGTGCTCCGCATCTCACGCCTTTAAAAGCCATCGCTCGTTCACTTCATGTCAGGATTGCCTTCTGAGGCACAAGTAATTTATTAAATGAAGAAAAGATTCACGCAGCTTCTCCTACTGCAGCAAATTCTGTTTTTACTGTTGATATTTGGCGCCAGTTAATCAGGAAGTGACTATTTTGTTCTCTTTGACTTGTTGGATGGAAACACTGCTTTATTCGCACGTCTTTTATGCGATAATCCAGTTTTGCGCATGAAATTAATTCACATTTTTGGATGGAAACATAGCTGACATACAGTCTAAACAGTCTCTGGGTGATGGCACGTAAAGATTTTAGACATCTTAGGCGCAACATGTCTTGAAAATGTTCATTAGGATACAAAATTATTATTATTTGATTGGACTGGAATCACATGACTGATTTTTCTACTTTAGCCAATTCTAATAGACAAGAAAAAATAAAGTAGTGACTAAGTTGAAGAAAGATAATGGAGTAAAAGTACCGATACAGCACTAAAAATGTACTCAAGGGAAAGTACAAATATACATTTTTAATACAAGTTAGTAAATTACAATTTCTGAGAAAACTACTCACAATAATTTGTAATTTGTTACTTTACACCACTGCGGACATTTTATATTATTACTAGGCCCACACGGAATCTGCGCTCGCAGATTTTTCGCAGATTTCCGCAGATTTTTAGCCCATCATTAATTCTGTTTATTTACTTACAGTTAACTATTTACTGTTAATCTAATTGGATTTGCATTTTAAACATCAAATAAAAGTTAAAAAGATATTATTTTTTATTACACATTTTAAGGTTTTAGTTACGATACTCCTAAAATAATTCCGCAGAAATCCGCAGATTTTTACCAAAATTCTCCGCAAAAATAGCACAAAACGTCCGCAGATTCCGTCTGGCCCTAATTATAACTAACGTGGTTCAGACGATGGATCTGTGACAGAGCAACTGTGGTGTTAAGAAACACTCATCCCTACATCGTTAATTTCCCAAACTAGGCGTTGTAGTAATGTAGTTCAGCTGCGACTTACGTTTGGGAAACACATCCCAGACTATCATGAACAACATGACCATATAATCTACAAATAAGTAGATGGGTTCAATCTATACTTGCATCACTTCTGAACATCTGCTTCAGTAGAGCACATCTGTCTGATCCTTCAGCCCCTCATACCACATCGACAACGACAAAAACAAGAGCGCAGGCTGAACGTCAGCTTCCCTTAGACACCTTTCTCAAAGCAGAGCTGCCGTTTAACTCACACTCTGAAGTGTTGAAGGCAAGCTGAGACTCCCATCCAGAGGGTGTGTGTGTGTGAGATGGAGACGCAGCAGGGAGTCCGCAGTCACCCAGAGGCTCCTCCATCATTAGTGCAGTGCTTCCTCTTCATACTGTCACTGCCTTTGTTCCCAATCCAACAATCCCAGCATCTGGCAGGCGTCTGTATCTCCTGACAGAGCAGATTCAGAGTGGCCACCATGCAGCGCTGCTTTCTTTATCTTCTCAGTGGACTTGTGCTGGCCTTTCAACAGCTTTCTTTCAGTGCTTTTTTTTATTTTCTTTCCTTTCTTGGACTTTAGGTTCAGTAGGTTCAGTAAAGAATGCTCTTTCCTACATTGAATTAGGGCTGCACAATATATCATTTCAGCATCGATATTCCAATGTGTGCATCCACAATAGTCACATTGCAGGATATGCAAAGTTGAGTCGGGATTATATAGTTGATGATAATCAATGCGGCGATGCAGTGGCGCAGTAAGTAGTGCTGTCGCCTCACAGCAAGAAGGTCCCTGGTTCGAGTCTTGGCTAAGTCAGTTGGGGTTTCTGTGTGGAGATTGCATGTTTTCCCTGCTTTCGCGTGGGTTTCCTCCGGGTGCTCCGGTTTCCCCCACAGTCCAAAGACATGCAGTACAGGTGAATTGGGTAGGCTAAATTGTCCGTAGTGTATGAGTGTGAATGAATGTTTCCCAGAGATGGGTTGCAGCTGGAATGCATCCGCTGCGTAAAACATGTGCTGGATAAGTTGGCGGTTCATTCCGCTATGGCGACCCCAGATTAATAAAGCGATGAAGCCGAAAATGAATGAATGAATAATAATCAATGCAGAGTTTAACCATAATGCAGTAAAAGTGTATCATTCAATTCATTTCATCTTTATTTCTATAGCGCTTTTAGAATGTTGATTGTGTCAAAGCAGCTTAACATAGAAGTTCTAGTAAATTGAAACTGTCAGTCTAGTCTAAGTTCATTCATTCATTCATTTTCTTTTCAGCTTAGTCCCTTTGTTAATCAGGAGTCGCCACAGCATAATGAACCGCAAACTTATCCAGCATATGTTTTACACAGCGGATGCTCTTCTAGATGCAACCCAGCACTGGGAAACATCCATACACACTCATTCACACCCATACACTACGGCTAATTTAGCTTACTCAATTCACCTGTATCGCATGTCTTTGGACTTGTGAGGGAAACCAAAGCACCCGGAGGAAACCCACGCAAACACGGGGAGAACTTGCAAACTCCATACAGAAATGCCAACTGACCCAGCCAGGGCTTGAACCAGCAACCTTCTTGCTGTGAGGCGACAGTGCTAATCACAAAATCAAGTGTTATAAGCAATTAGGCGAGTGGGTTTGAAAATTAAAAGTGATAAAAATCTACAGTATTGACCTTATTCTTCAATGTGGAAGTACGCTCGTTTTTCAGCTCCCTATGGTAGAAATGACTAGGAATAATAAACCGGAGAAACCGATCAAATTACTTGCTCTACAAACAAGCGTTGGCATAATTATACAAACAAAGCAGAATCATATAATAAGAAAATGTCGGTTTGCAACATCAAGCAGCATAACGAGCTGTTTTTAATGTCTAACAATGAATGGAAGTGAATGAGACTGAAAGTCTCAAGCCAAAAAGATTCAAATAGCTGCGTCCGCTGGTACGCGAAGATTTAGGTGAATAAGTGTGGTGCAAAAGACAACCAAAACTAGGGGCCCTATCATACACCCGCTGCTATAAGGTGTAAGACGTGTTTGCCGCGATTTGTTGCTATTTTCAGACCAGTGCAACAGTAATTTTCACGTTTTGTGCCACGTTGTTTAAATAGCAAATCCATTTGTGTCACTTTGTGGACTCATGGGTGTGCTGGTCTAAAAAAGACGTGTGTTAAAGGGTCACGAAACCTCCCTGTCTCAGCAGGGAGTTTTCACACCTCTAGTTTGGAAAAAGTCAGGAAAGTGGGTGTGTCCAGCTCTGTTTAGGTGGGAGTGTCGGGGGAGGGAAAGAGGGAAGGTTTTGCATAAAATGGCCATTTGGGCATGCGCTGATTTTCACAGGCAAAACAAACACACAGATGCAGGAGAGAAAGACAGTGACTGTGTTTACATGGACATCAGTAATCAAATTATTTGCCAAACTCTTAATTTGTCGACTTTAACTGCAGTTTGGCACTTTCACTTTCATTCAGGAACATTTCATGCATGCTCCCTGTGACAAATGAGATATTGGATGTGAGGATGAACTGTTGGAGAGTGGAGTTTTAATGGAATGTTTGATACCGCAAGGCGAATGGCAGAAAAAAAAACTCAGCATTTCTCGGTAACTTAGATGCACTCGATAGGTAACATATCGTCAGAAAGCCATGTGTGTATAGACCAGGGCTATTCAATTGGCGGCCCGCGGGCCGAACACAGCCCCCGAGGCAATTTGTTCCGGCCCCCCAAATAGTGTGACCAAGCAATCAAAAATTAATTTAGTTCAGTCGAAAAACGGCCACTATAGTTATGAAGTGACGTGCGCCTCTTCAAGCACGAGCTGCAGTTAAAGGCTGCAGAGCGCGAGTCACCTGACATTGAGTGAGTGTCGCGGGCAGCCGAAAACATTTAAATATGTTTGTAGAAAAGGCCTTTTGTACAATGCACTGATATCGTTAGGGATGCAATGATTAGCCGATTTCACTATTATCCCCACTTTTATTCATTAAAGGCTTCTCAACGCCACATTTCTGTTGCACGGAAAAAAGCTGCTGCAACTAGTTATGCCAATACGAACACACATTGGATTAACTATAGCAGCAAGCCATTGACATATTGCGTTTTTCCGTGTGCAAGTATTTCCAATTGAGACGTGCGCATATTGGAAGCGGTGCGCCCACGGCTCGCAAGCGAACCACCACACTCGCGCCCTGCAGGCGCGGCACACAGTAGAAATTTTCTCAGGCTGTAGCGGTGAGAGTTGTGCGTGGCTTTCAGTGCAATGTAAACAAAAGATATGTACGATGAATTATGAAAAATTATTAAAATGATTTTGAACGCAGATAATAACAACAGTTCATTTAAATTCTTAGCTATATATAGCTTAAATTAACATTAGACAATAACTATTTTGATTTATTCTTATTTTTATGTATTTATTCATGGTTCTGTCATTTATTTTCATTGTAAATTTATCACTCATGTTTAAATCAAAAACTTTTTCATTTATTTTTAAGTCCAAAGACAGAAATGGACTATTGTTTGTTTTTTATTAATATTTTGTGCTGTATTTGGTTACTGAGCAGCAATAAACAACACTATAAAATATAAGCAGTTTTCTTGTTTCTAGTTTAGTTTTCTAAACTAGTAGTTTTTTAAATGTAATACATGCATAATAATGGTGATAACTGTGAAACCATGATTATTCTTCAGACTGTAATCGTACAACTAAAATCTATAATCGTTGCATCCCTAATTGTTACGCAGTTGAAAACATAACATATGAATGTGTCTGCATGTAGAAGAAGCCTACTTCAGCAATACACTGATTTTGTGCCTGGAAATACATTTGGATATGCTTGTTAAAAAAGCCACATTGTACAATGCACTGATGTTATGTAGTTTCAAAATACACCATATTAACGTTTTAAGAAAAAGTCAACGTGGGTGTCTTAAGGAGCAAAAATACAGCATATGAGCTCTTATATTGCTGTTGTGTCATCACTTATATTGCAAGTCATATCTCTCCGGCCCCCTGTTTGGGATCATTTTCATGAACTGGCCCCCATGACAAACTAATTGAATAGCCCTGGTATAGACTATTCTGTCACAAAATGCGGCGAAAATCCTACACATCCTATCCTTTTTTTAAAGGAGACGAGTGCCAAATCTGGATTTCATCATTTCCAGATGCGAAAAGCTCTCGAGTAAAACATGTTACTTACAAACGCATTTCTGTTGCGTGCACTGTAGTCCACACGTGAGTCCAGGTGTGCTCTCATAGCGGGAAAATGAAAACAAAACCTTCGTTGCAGCACGTTAATAAACGCAACACTGACGACCCATGACTCCAAATTCTTGTTCTTTCACTTGTTTTGGCAACACAACGTGGCGTCTCTCTGTCGTCTGAACACTGTAACAGGTAAAAACTTTCTTTAAAGCTATCATGCATATTAATGAAGTTGCACCGCATACACAACAGAGCACGCCGATTGGTTTGAACCAAGTCTTTGTCATGAATTAATGCTGCACATTCAGAGACGTCACGATGCACTCGCAGGTACAGACGTCCAGTCTCCACGCTGGATTACACTCAAGGATCTAATCGCTGTGACGCAGCTTCAAAAATTAGTTTCAAACCGGAAGAACAAATTTAATCAAAATAACACAAAAACAACTAATTTTCACTTTTTAGCGCAAAATATGTGTCCTAATAGTGTTTATAGCAGCGTGGGACACATATATTGTTCATTGAGCATTGTGGACGCGTTGCTATTTTGAGGAACTAAAATAGACTGTGCCATTGCCAACTAAAGCTAGTCTAAAGTCTAGCGCAGAGCGCGTTAATTATGCGGCTATGCAGGTCCAAACTCTTACACATTGCTTAATACACACAGGATGTACAGCAATACACAAATAACTTTACATATGAAAAAAATCAAAGGATTCAAATGTTACAAAAAATATTATTTTCTACATAAATATAAAAACTACTGCCTTCATGTCTTCATCTCGGTGCTTTTTCCGGTTTAGTCATGACAATTTGCATTTGTATAATGTTATTATTAGTAGTATTATATGCATATTTATATTTGTTTTAATAAAAACAGGTTTAGACATCTGTCAGGTTTTGGACCATTTAGATGGACATTTGGATATATTTTTTACCACACAAATGCATCGTGTTGTCATATTGTTCATTTATTAGTTTGCTGGAAATTACAACTGAATTTAGAAATAGTTTTGAAACAAATCTTTGTGCTTAACAAATTATATTAAATATGTAGGTTAATGGATGTCTTCAGTGGAGTGCGTACAACACCGTTTCCTTACTGCACAAAAGTAAAGGATCAAAGTAAAGAGAAAAAGTAAAGTAAAGAGAAAGTTAAGAGGCTGAATGGAGGAGGCTCATTCTTTATCCTCGCGCTGCAGATAGTTTGTTTAACTGTTTTCTCGCTAGTGAAGCGTTCAGTTTTTCCCCTTACAAAGTCCACCATGTAAACAGCAAATGTGCCATGGCGCGACGCAACTGACTCTTAAAGGGAAAAGGAGATGAGACTCTGATTGGTTTAATGCACGTTATGCTCAAAACACACCCATAACTCATTAAGAGAATACGCTCAACACAGTTAGGCTATGTTCACACTGCAGGCAAATGTTGCCCGAATCTTTATTTCACCCACATGTCACTCAGGTCTTGACAGTGTGAACAGCCCAAACCGCATGGAATCAGATTTGTGCCACTTTCATATGTAGTCTTAAATCAGACTCCGATTTGATGTTTTGCAATCTGACCGCAGTGTGAACAGTTATTCTGTGTAGGATTTCATGTGACTTTTACATAATCCTTGAGCGACATGCGTCATCATTCTGTGCTGCAAACATCATCTACTCCTCAGCAGCACAGTAGAATGGCACACAGGGCGATTACTTTACCACAGAAAGTTGGTTGGTCATTTTGATAAAGATTTTGAAGGCAAAACTGGTGCTTGTTAACCAACCTGGTTAACGATTAAGGCACGGGTTGATCGCGAAGCTAAAAAGTGTCGGGGGGGTGTTGCGGATAGGGGATCCCTGTGCAAAAGAGGAGGCACTTTTTTTTTAAGGATAAACTTTCTCTCAGAGAGAATAAAGGGCAGGTGCTCAAGCATTCAAACCCCGCTTCTGCACATGGCTGTTGTTTATAACGAAGTAAAATTAAATAAACCTGCAAACAGAGATAACCCAACTCCTTCACAGTTCAGTCTGCGCTGCTCATTAACCCCTGATGAGTTAACTACATCGGTGGTCAGACAGATACGAACCGCGGTTGTCATAAATCACAAATGATCAGTGTTTTCAATCACAAGGGACTTATTTTAGGTTTCAAATGCACATTAGTAGAAGCAGAACAACCCTTTACAATTCATGAAATACAACACGGTTGTCTATGAAAAGGGCAATAATTTTATTAAGCATAATCTGACAGCGTGCTTTCTTCATACAGTATACACATTATGTGCATAATTAGACATTCTGTGCAGTTCGTAACTTTACTTTTGAGCATGCAAGTCAGTTTAGGACCATGATCTGTTCACACTGCAAATCTGATATTGGCCACATTTATAACAACAGTATGAACAGCTATGCGAAAAATCAGATCTGAGAAAAAGCACCAAGCCTCGAAGTGTGAACGCAGCCTTATAGACCATGCGCCAGGGCGCAAACCGTATTTTTCATCCTTAAAATAGTAAAAGTGGATTCGGACACGCCCTTAATGCTTTTGCGCCATGCGCTTTAGACTTTGCACTTAGATCGTTAAAAACAGAGCCCTAGATGTTTACAATCAAACAGTTATTAAAACAAGACAAAACTTCTTGCACTATCCAGCATGCAATTGTTTTGAGTAAGGTCAAATGCTAGTGTTTCACAAACACTGTAAAGAAATGCAGAGTCAGCGGAGACTCAGCGACTTAAGACTGTGATCTTCAACAGCCCATGATATCCTATAAAGAACTGCATTCTGCTGAGACACAGAATAACGCCGCGCTATGATGGATTTAAAACCTCACTAAATGTGTGTCTCAGTATTTTCCAGAAACAACGGTCGTCTCTACAACAAGCATGAGCGGAATAATAAAATGCGACCATGGTGCTGGAGAAATCAGACGTGGTGCAGATCAGACGGCAGAGAACATTGGGTAATGGTCTGTGTGCTGGATTACCCACAGGATCAGTCCCACCACAGTCTCTGCACCTTTTCAACAGCAGCTGCTGCAATTTTCCCCAAGATTTCACCTCAAAACAATCTTCTACAGAGAGCTGATGGCGAGGAGGCTAAAGGTTGTTCTCTGCATTTTCTGGCTCGGTTTAGACCAGTGTAGACCAGTGAGTCTCATCAGTTACCTTTTACAGACAAAAAAAGTATTGTTACAATGGCCCTTAAAACAAAGACTCACTTTTACAATAAAAGCAATAAATAATTCAGATTTGAACTTGCAGTTTATACACTTTATATAGTTTAATAAATGTAAAAAAAAAATGTTTTTAATAAGTATGAGTTACCAAATCTACTATATTAAAGCTAAGGGACAAAACTAATTTAAGAAAAAAGCTACTAGTCTAACATACAACAGGGAAAATAAGTATTGAACATGTCATGTTTTTTTTCCTGGGAATAATATTTCTAAAGGAGCTGTTGACATGGAATTGAACCAGATTTTGGTAAAAACCCAAACAATACAAACATAAAACAAAACATAAAAAATCTGAAGAATGAGTTCTGTGTAATAACAATGAAATAACAGAAGGAGAAAGTACTGAACTACTGAAACACATTTAATACTTTATATAAAAGGCTTTATTGGTGATGGCAGCTTAAAGACACCTCTCATATAGAGAATGAAGTCACATGATTTGCTCAGGTGTGAATTTTTCTTCAACAGAGCGTGCCAGATGGTTCTGTGGGTCTCATCTATCAAATCTGATATTTATTTAGTATTCTCTAACGGATTCAAGTCAGGTGATTGGCTGGGCCATTCTACAGCTTGATTTTCTTTCTCTGAAAGCATTTGAGAGTTGAGAGTTTTGAGATGCTGTGTTTTGGATCATTGTCTCACTGAAACATCCACCCTGGTTTCATTTTCATCATCTTGATAATGTTGGACTGAAGCATCTAATATTAATTTACAATGATGAAGGGCAGAGGGTTGCTGAATCACTGCCTTTCTACACCTCCCTTTCTCCATGTGTTCAATACTTTTTTGGATCCTTAGCCCCTTTCACACAGTGATACCAGTAAATATCAGGAAAATTACTGGAATGACTTTACAGGTAAACTCAAAAAAGCACTGTTCACACATGCAAGGACATTCCGGAATTTTTCCAGAAAAGACACATTCATTTCATAATACCGGTAAATTTTGACATCATTAACCAGTAATGACCAATAAACGGCTGCACTTGTATTTGCAAACATAAATGGAGTCACACGGTTGATGGTTTTACTTTTATTTAAAACTTTAATATTCATGTAGCTGATTTAAAGAGATGGACCAAATAACTATAAAAATTGCTATACCAACTAGCTTTGTTTACACATTTCACTACGTTACAAATGCTAATGATATGAAGGAACACTTTCGTATGTCGAGACTGAGTGTGGGCTGCAGCTTTCGTGTTTTTAAAATGAAAGTCTCTCAGTGTTGTAGGCTATTTAAATCTGACTCACATGGACGCGCATCACCCAACTGAACGCAGGGTGTGCGGGTAAACTCACAGCGGTTTATCATAAGCGTTTTATCGATAATTTTTTCCACAGTTGACACTAAAGGCTGATTTATACTTCTGTGTCAAGCGCACGCGTATGCTTCAGCGCAGCCTACGCGTGGACGCATAGCCCCTCGCCGTCGACGTAGTTGACGTGCACCTCTCAAAAAATGTAATGCGTACGCGTAGCGCAAGCTCTGTGATTGGTCGGCTTGGTAGCGCTGACGAGTGTGGGCGGAGGTGAGAGCCGCGCGCCCGATGCAGCGAGTGTTTACAAGTGTGGAGTCCCGTGAAGGAGCTCCGGATGGAGACTGTTGTTTTGTGTTTACCTCATGATTAAAGTTGTTCCACGTCCGACGGTTCCCGCCTCAAAATGAGCGAGTTTGAGCCACTTGTACATTAAGGAAGTGTTCAGGAAAAACAAAAAAACCAGCGAAGAAACTCGACACAGAGAAACATAAACACCTACTGCCAGCTAGCGTTTCGGAAGTGTATTGCAGAGAAACAGAAACACCGCGCAGAAGTATAAATGCACGGCTATGCTTGAGGCTTGTGCCGTGGGTTACGGCGATCACTTGACGCAGAAGTATAAACCAGGCTTAAGCAGGAACATAGAAATGTTATCTGATTAAAAGGCAGCAGCTAAATGTGTCTGGAGAATAATTCAAAGGATTTTATTTTCATAAACAGCGTGGATGTGAATGCGTCTGAGTGTTCTGATTGGTTGGAGTTAACGTGAACGCGATCTTTCTGGCTATTTTCCTTCTGCATTCAGAAAAAGCAGCATTTTGGGAAATCACTGGTAATCAGCGTTGGGCAGTAGCGTTGCTACAAGTAGTGATGCTACTAGCTTAACTACATTTCTGAGTAGCTTAGCGGTAGCGTCGCTACTTTCTAAATCAAATAGCTTTTCAATAGATAAGCTATAATTTTAGTCAAGTAGCGCAGTAGCGTCCACACAAGTTACATTTACCGATCGCGGACCAATAAGTGACTGCACTGACATTCAGGAAGCTGTGAGGCCGGTGTCTAGCCAATGAAAGTAAATCCATATGATCGCGAGAACGACGATTTCTTCCTTTTGTTTTTCGGTGGTCGACAGCAAACTTTTTGGTTTGTTACTGCCACCTCTTGTGCCGGTCGGGGATGTCGCCAGCCAATCATTAGGCTGACACGAGAAACTTGCTTGATGGAGGGAGAGGAGTTATATTCTGTATATAGTTTACTGTAGTAAAAGCTAAAGTATACTATGGTAATTGCTATTAGTTCATGATAGTTATTAATGTTACTACATTATGTAGTGTAATTCATTAATGAAGAGTGTAAATATATATACACTGTAAAAAAATCCGTAATTTTACGGTTTATTTCGGGCAAGTGGGGTTAAATTACAGAAATTTACTGTAAAATAATGGACACTAAACTACAGAAATGTCCTTAAATTTAAATTTCTGGTAAATTTCTGTAATTCAACCTCTGTTATTTTACAGTAAATTCCTGTAATTTAACGGCCGTTATTTTATGTTTTTTCCGGCACCCCAGCTGCCAGAAATAAACCGTTTACAGTGTGCGATAGTGCTTACTCCTGAATATTTCCTATTTTTTGTTTGTGCTGTTATATATACTATAATTTGTTTCTGTTTAGCACAGCATATTATTTACAGTAAATGAATTAACTGAATAATTCTGCCTCATATTTTTTATTGGCAGCTTTATTGATCACTAAGACAGAACTGACATGGATTGAAGTTGCTTCAATTTAAAAATTAAAATTGCAAAAAAAGCTTAGATGTAGCTAAGCTACTTTTGCAAAGTAGCTTTTAGCTTAGCTTGCTATACATATTTCCCAGAGGGTAGCTTTTAGTGTAGTTAAGCTACATTTTAAGTAGAGTAGCTAATAGCTTAGCTCACTACATTTTTCAAGTAGCTTGCCCAACACTGCCGGTAATGTTACAACTTCTCTTTCCAGAAAACTGCTAGAACAAATTTACCGGTATTTTCAAAAAGAGCCCGTTCATACATAAAAAGTCTGTATGTGTAAAAAGGGGCTATTGTCTAGCTAAAATGTCCACCCTGGTTTCATGTTCATCATCCTGGTAATGTAGATGTTGGACTGAAGCAGCTGATATTCATTTACAATGACAAAGGGCAGAGGGTTGCTGAAGAACTTCTGAGAGATTTCAGCTGCTGTCTGGGCTTTCACCGCCTTTCTACACTTTGCTTTCTTCATGTGTTCAATACTTTTTCACTGCGTCCTTTCATTCATTCATTTTCTTGTCAGCTTAGTCCCTTTATTAATCTGGGGTCGCCACAGCGGAATGAACCGCCAACTTATCCATCCAGCCACAACATCCATACACTCATCCACAGTCATACACTACGGACAATTTTAGTCTACCCAATTCACCTGTACCGCATGTCTTTGGACTGTGGGGAAACCGGAGCACCCGGAGGAAACCCACGCGAACACAGGGAGAACATGCAAACTCCACACAGAAACGCCAACTGACCCAGCCGAGGTTCGAACCTGCGACCTAGTGACCTTCTTGCTGTGAGGCGACAGCACTACCTACTGCGCCACTGTGTCACCTCATTTAATTTTATTACACAACTTTATTTTTAAAATAATTAGTTTAGTTTTCTTTGTATGTATGGATTTATTTGGTTTCTATCAACATCTGGTAGAAATTTCAAGTCAACAGCACATTTAGAAATATGTTTTCTGAGAAAAATGATCATGTGTTCAATACTTATTTTCCCCAGTGTATAAAAAGAAAATGTAAAAATCTAAATACAATGTACTACACAATATAGATAATAGTACAGTAACAATTTACTGCATAATAAAAATAAAATTTAGCATATAAAGAGTGAGCAGACGGAATTTGAAATGGATCAAAATAGTTTTTCAAAATTGTCTTAAGACAAGAATATATGTTGTTCAATAGTTTTAGGACAACTTGAGGAAATGTTTTGATCCACTTCAAATGTTCACTACTTTGTGTATGTAAGTGAGAATTAAATTAAATTAATTTTAATTTAATTTAATTCAGTATTCAATGAATCAAGCAAGCAAGCAAGCACAGGTTAAGCATGACACGTGTCTTAACAGGACATAATAAACTGGCTGTATGTCAATGCTGGCATTTCGAAGCAAAACTGTGCCTGTAACCACATTAGCAACGTGTCTGCAACATCGGCTTATGTCAACAGGTTAAATCTGTGGCATTTCATTCCATTCTGCATCCCCGATCAACAGCAGACAGTAATTGTTGTGCAACCATGTGAACGAGGCAGCGTTCGAGGTTACCAAAGAAATGATACAGATTCTGGCCCGGTGACAGATGTTCACTGACATTCAGAGGACTGTCGCCAAGGACGGAGTATTTGACGAGCGAACCTGCTGCAAAGATCTATTATTGAGTTACCGCCGCACAGACCTTGGAAAGCAGCGATAAGGACAAAAATCGTTAGGTAAACAATGCATGAATACCGCGAGTGCTTTTGCATGCAATTTCCAAACGAGATTCACAGGACTATTGGATCGAGCCAAACAAAAGGACTGAGAATGAAAGTTCCAGTCGGTCCGGATACGCGCTAAGCATTAAGAGCCAACAAGACCTTCAGAAGTCAAGTGCTTGGAGCAAAATCATGTGCGATTCAAAAATGTTCAAAGACTGAGAGAGAACATAAGTCATCCATTTATTTGAAGGTGGGTCTCGTTGGGCAGTTTAAGAGCCTGCTGGCCTCGGGCGATCAGCGCTTAAACTTATGAGGTCGTCATAGAAACATTGGATGCATTTCTTTTATGATTTCACATAGTGAAATGTTCCAGTGCTGCGCCCGATTTTAAGTGTTTTCAATGAGAGTCTGATTTGGGGTTAAGTAATACGTCTGACTCAACTATCAGTCAGTGGTGAGGGCAGAAATGTTACCTCTGTTCCTACTTCCTCCCAAAAACCATAGTAAAAGTACAAATGCCTACTGTCAAAATGACTCCATCTTTCAAAAGTTCCAATACAACATATTAGTAAATGCTTAGAGTATCTGATTTGAACAGATCTTAATGGGATAGTTCACCCAAAATTGAAAACCTTCTAACAATTTACTCTGCCTTGAGTGGTTCCAAATGTTTATAAGTTTCTTTCTTCTGTTGAACACAAAATAAAACGGGACTTGACGCTTACTTTTTTTTGAGGAGCAGCACATGTGCTCCTAAGTTGAAAAAATTATAAGCACATTAAAGTGAAATTTTGGGAGCGCAGTGAAAATGTACAGTATAAAATAGTGTTTTTGCCTAACAAATGTACACGAGGAGATCTTTAAAAGCAAAGCAGTTTCATTCTTTTGAATACAATAAGCACACTAGGTTTTATTTTATTGTAACAACAGCTGTCTCTTTAAATAGTGTTTAATAATTATTTATAATTTAAGCTGTATGAAGTTTAGCTAGCGGCCCACGGCAGGACTGGGATCAAATTGCTCTCAATAAAGGCCTCTCTAAACTGATTGTTGTGGACATGTCTAGGCAGCTTCTTGTTCTATTTTTCGATCCGGTTTCGAGCTGCAAAAAAATATCTTTCATACTGGCCAGCAGAAATAGGGAGTAATTAGTAAGTTATTGTTAGGTTAATAAAAATGTGCAGTATCACATGTTTAGTGCAAACCTTCATATTACCAGAGCCATTTAATCTGTGTTTGCATCATAAGAACATTATGGCTCTATCAATGGTCTCAAACAAAACATAAATTTTATATTTATATATATTGTACATATTATTTTAAGACGTCTAATATTAAAACATGGATTAACAATTATTCACTTTTTTTTTTTGTGTGGTATTTGGAGTAAGCATGCTGTAGTCTTGGTGCTGCTTAGTGACTTTGGCACCAGCCAAAGTTTGCATATAAAGTAATGTAAAAACGAATACAGTTAACAAGATATTGAAAGCGAAAGCAGAATCCCCGTCATTTGAGGAGATTTAGAAATCTCGGTAGAATCCATTTTTAGTCCCAAATAAAGGACATGTCCAGGAAAAAAAAAAGGATGTATTGTCACCCTAAATAATGAGCTGGGTCAGTCTGTTTAGTAAAAACTTTCCTGCGTGTCTTCGCACTCTTTTCAAAGCTAACGCTACCAAAGTCAGAACAGTTACAGTTTTGTATTCAGCGCGTCTTTGTTGGTCTGCAGAACATGGGAGTCTGTGGCAGACTATTTTCAGTTTCTCACGCACACAGAACCGGGCCGCCCAGGTAAAGTCTACGTGTGGGAAGCACTTTTGTTGAATTGAGTATCACACTGGATGCGGCACGATATGTCATGACCAAATTGTAAACGGTTTATGAGGCTCGCACACCCTGTGAAGAAAAACAGATTTAAAGACCGCTTGACGTGAAGTAAACCAGTAGAGATGTCCTGTTGTTGATAGCGTCCGTGTGTGCTACAGTCACAGTAGATTTCCAACGAAATACATCCAAATTTTGTGTGAAGAACATGTTCTTTTACTGTGACCAAGTGAATTGAGTCATCAATCACATGTGCGACTAAATCCATTTTCCAGATCGCACACATCTATTTTTAGTCACAAATGCTGTCGAGCCCTGGAAGATATTTTTAATAAAGCTGAAGTCATTAAACCATTGACTTCTATAGTAGGAAAAATTATGAGAGTCTGATTGGGGTGAATTAATATGTCTGACTCAACTATCAGTCAATGGTGAGGCCAGAATAGTTACCTCTGTTCCTCTAAAACAGAATACCCAAAACCATAGTAAAAGTACAAATACCTATTATGAAAGTGACTCCATTATTCAAAACTTCCATTACAACTTGAGTAAATGCTTAGAGCATCAGATTTGAACAGTACTTACTGGGATAGTTCACCCAAAATTAAACATTTTCTAACTATTTATGCCTCAAGTGGTTTTAAATGTTTATGAGTTTCTTACGGTGGCCGAGAGAGCTTAACGCGCTGCAATTTAAGAAAGCACATGCAATAACAAAAAACACCAGCAAATTAAGAAACGATCTTCATCAATTTGACAGACACCTGTTGCAAATTGATCACAACACAAAGGAAGAAACGCGCTGCAAATTGATCACAACACAAAGGAAGAAACGCGCAGCAAATTGGTCAAAACACAAACAACTGAAGAAACGCGCAGCAAATTGGTCAAAACACTTGCAAACATCCACATAACACAACGGAAATGTTTCAAGAGGACCCAAAAACATGACGGACTCAGCTGAGAGATACGGAGGTGTTATTGTACCGTGACTGTTGTTCAGTGAAGTGATTGGTGTTCTTTGAAAGGTGAGTTGTTTTTGGTTTATTTTAACATTGATTACACGATTCCGTTGTCTTATGTAAATTATCAGCCTAATGATTAACTGAAACGTTGCGTTATTAAATAAATTAGCTAAATTAACTTAATATCCTGAACTAAATGTAGTTTTACGGTTATTGAAAATGAATTTGCAGTGCCTTATTAAGTGTTAAAACTTTGTCAAAATAACTTGCAGATAAGAATTGATCAATAAGATAAGATCAATAAGATCAATAAATAAATAAGATAAATAAATAAATAAGATCAATAAGATGATCAAATTGATCAATAAGATTGATCAATTTGCAGCGCGTTTCTCCCTTTGTTTTGTGATCAATTTGCAGCGCGTTTCTTCCTTTGTGTTGTGATCAATTTGCAACAGGTGTCTGTCAAATTGATGAAGATCGTTTCTTAATTTGCTGGTGTTTTTTGTTATTGCATGTGCTTTCTTAAATTGCAGCGCGTTAAGCTCTCTCGGCCACCGTAGTTTCTTTCTTCTGTTGAACACAATAGAAGATATTATATAGAAAGCTGAAATCGTGAAATTGTTGACTTCCATAGTAGGAAAATGACGAGAGTCTGATTTGGGGTGAAGTAATATTGTACAGTATGTCTGACTCAACTATCAGTCAATGGTGAGGCCAGAAATGTTACATCTGTTCCTACATTCAAACTGAATACCCAAAACCATAGTAAAAGTACAGATACCTACTGTGACTACATCATTCAAAAGTTTCAACACAACTTGAGTAAATGCTTAGAGTATCTGATTTGAACAGTACTTAATGTGACAGTTCACCCCAAAATGAAAACTTTCCTATTATTTCCTCTGCCTCAAGTGGTTCCAAACATTTATGAGTTTATTTCTTCTGTTAAACACAAATAAGATATTTTGAATAAAGCGGAAATCGTGAAACCATTGACTTCCATAGTAGGAAAAATGATGGGAGTCTGATTTGGGGTGAAGTAATCTGATTTGAACAGTACTTACTGGGATAGTTCATCCAAAATTAAACATTTTCTAACTATTTATGTCTCAAGTGGTTTCAAATGTTTATGAGTTTCTTTCTTCTGTTGAACACAAAAGAAGATATTATATAGAAAGCTGAAATCGTGAAATTGTTGACTTCCATAGTAGGAAAATGATGAGAGTCTGATTTGGGGTGAAGTAATACTGTACAGTATGTCTGACTCAACTATCAGTCGATGTTGAGGCCAGAAATGTTACCTCTGTTTCTACTCTCAAACTAAATACCCAAAACCATAGAAAAAGTACAGATACCTACTGTGACTACATTATTCTAAGTGGGTTTATTTCTTCTGTTAAACACAAATAAGATATTTTGAATAAAGCGGAAATCGTGAAACCATTGACTTCCATAGTAGGAAAAATTATGGGAGTCTGATTTGGGGTGAAGTAATATGTCTGACTCAACTATCAGTCAATGGTGAGGCCAGAAATGTTACCTGTTTCTCTACTCTCAAACAGAATACCTGAAAACCATAGTAAAATTACAGATACCTGTGAGAATGACTTCTCAGTTCATTCAAAAGTTTCAATGCAACTTGAGTAAATGTTTAGAGTATCTGATTTAAACAGTACTTAATGGGATAGTTCACCCAAAACTGAACATTTTCTAATTATTTATGCCTCAAGTGGTTCCAAATGTTAATGAGTTTCTTTCTTCTGTTGAACACAAAAGAAGACATTTTGAAGAAATCTGAAAATGGGAAACATTAATTTCCATAGTAGGAAAAACAAATTCTATGAAAAGCAATGGTTCCACGTTTCCAGCTTTCTACAAAATATCTTCTTTTTTGTTTAACAGAAGAAATAAACATAAAGGTTGAGTAAATGATAATAGATTTTTAGATGAACTACCACTTTATGAATATTTCTCAACACCTATATGCCAAGAAATAAGTCTGTGAGAACAAGAAATAGTGGATTTGTGAGAAGAGCAATCACGTTCAAATAGAAATGAAACTGAACAGCTTGATATCGCAATAAATCGAGGTTGACTCAACAGCCTTTTAAAACATACAAACACTCAAGTCTCAGTTATGCTCAAGTGGCCAAAAAGCCAATAAATAAACCAATATCCTTCAAAAGTTTCCTTTAATATAATGGAGAATTATAATAGTCAGCCCATTCAAGTCAAAGCCTACACTTGCACTGAATGTGCTGGTTTCACCTTCATTGCAAGTAGTCACATTTATTTCTTATAAGATCTCACTTTCTTTTGTAGCAGAAATAAACCGCTGTAGAAAAGTCACTTGCTAAGCAGCAAATGTAGTAGAGTACACCTATATTAAAAAGCAGAGATTTATTCAAGAGGAGAGTGAAAGTTGCTAATATTTTCAGAGAAAAATCACATAAGCAAGAGTTTACTGAATATCAGTGAGAGTGTGGTCAAAAATGTGATTTTTATTCAACAACTGAACATATAAGCTGTGTTCACACCTGACACGGAAGACGCGTCAAGCGCAAGTGATTTACATGTTAAGTCAATGCAAAGGCACGAATAGACATCCTGCGGCACGATACGCGCATATAGCGAGGAGCAAATTGCGCGAATGGCGTGGCGCGAATTTAGCATTTTGCGAAAATCTAAACTTCAGTGGACATTCGCGCCGTGTTAACCAATCAGGAGCTTGCTCTTGTGGGGGCGTGACTGTGATGTAGCGCCTGCTATTGATGTCCCAGGGGAAATCCCCCAGCCGACACCGACAACAGTTCATCAAACTGGGCTTGGCTCAGTCAGAAGCACCGCTGAAAGCCTCCGTCATCCAGTTTAAGTTTCTGGAGGAGTTTATGAGCTCACAAAGCTGGGTGCACCTCTGAAAGGATCTAGTGGACTCAGACACTGCTCCAAACGTATCGACGCTGTTTTTCAGCCTTCATAAAAGCACATAAACACAGTTATTTTCTCAATAAAATCCATGTTAGCCATTTAGCAACGAAGCTACGGCGAATCCGCGCCTGTTCTGAAGCGAATTTGACGAGCGAATGAAGCGGATTTGACGCGCACATTAAGCAGATTTTGATGCGCCAATTAAGCGAGTAAACTCAAATGTTCACACGTCTATTTATGCGCGAATAGCGGAATTTATCCGCGCGTTCCGCGTCTGGTGTGAACACATCATTAGGGAAAAAACACAGCACAACATTTGTACATCTCAGAGCAAGTACTATTTTGTTCCTGGATGAATGTGCTTTTGAACAAATCATTTGAGTCATTGATTCATTCAAAAATACACTTCACTGTAAATGAATTGGCTATTTTGATCATGATTAAATGAAAACCAATTTAAATCCTCACATTTAGGGAAATAAAATGTACACATAAAAACCCTTAAAAACAACGCAATATATAATGCAAAATTTTGACAGTTAACTGAATGCGAAAACATCTCAATCGTATGCCTAATACTGTATGCACTCACTGGCCACTTTAATAAGTACAACTGTCCAACTGCTCATTAACACAAATTTCTTATCAGCCAATCACATGGCAGCAACTCAATGCATTTGAGAATTTGGCATCAACAACATGAAAGCATGGAGCCATCCTGCCTTGCATCAACGGTTCAGGTTGGTGGTGTAAAGGTGTGGGGGGTAATTTCTTGGCACACGTTGGGCCCATTAGTACCAATTGAGCATTGTATCAATGCCACAGCCTACCTGAGTATTGTTGCTGACCATGTCCATCCCTTTATGACAACAGTGTACCCATTTTCTGATGGCTACTTCCAGCAAGATAACACGCCCTCTCATATAGAACATGACAATGAGTTCACTGTACTCTAATGGCCTCCACAGTCACCAGGACTCAATCCAATAGAGCACATTTGGGATGTGGTGGACCAGGAGATTCGCATCATGGATGTGCAGCCGACAAATATGCAGCAACTGCATGATGCTATCATGTCAATATGGATCAAAAAGTCTGAGGAATATTTCCAGTACCTTGTTGAATCTATGCCACGAAGGACTATAGCAGTTCTGAAGGCAAAAGAGGGTCTAGCCCGGTACCAGTAAGGTGTACCTAAAAAAATGACTGGTGAATGTATGTCCAAAAAATTAAAAATAACAACAAAAAGAAGCATAACTGTTTTAAGTATAGACCAATTGATCAGCTTTTGTGTCATGTTTTGGTTTTAAAAACATTAGTTACACATTAGTAAACCATAGTACAACACATTTACTTCACCCATTAGGCTGCACATTAAACTATATACCTAATATATGTCAAAATAATAAAAACAATAATTATAGAAGCACAAGTAAACCACAGTAGAACTCATTTATTTATAGAATGACCCCAAACAACACGCTTCTTCAAATAAACCTCAAAGAGTGCCATTACATGCTTATTGCTAAAGATCAATCAGATTAGGTCTGCAATGATGATGACACAAAGATTTTCAGCGTCCAAAAGCACTGCTTATTCAACCAATAGAAACTATAAATGTTAGATATAGTGGCTGAATTTACTTAGTGAGACGAAATGATTAGTAGGGACCAATCTTGGAATCTTTTATAGTAGAAAGATGCTTGTATTGCTCATATTTACAACTCAAGCATTTAGTTTTTGCCAACAGAAACACACAACTGTAAAACATTACCCATGTATTGAATTACTTATTACAAACTCTTTATTTTTACTATTCTTTTCCACACACAAATATTATGTGCCTCATTTAACTGGCCAGTTCCACCATGCCGCCCCAATGTCGCTTCACCACTGCTATCAGGTCTATCAGCTCAAGTTTGGAGTAAAATTTCTCCGCCAAGTGGCTCCAGAAAACTAAAATGACTCATATTTAAGGATTGGATCCAAACCCCACTTCCCTAGCGCTGACCGCAACATTCCAAAGGTGAAATCGCACACTTCTTTACTTTTTAATGAACTCTCTGTAAGTGTGAAAGATATCTTGTACGGAGGAAAGGAAATAATGAGCAGTTGTGTATGTGGTAGTGTAAATGTTTAATGCATGCTCAGGGGGCTCTTTTCAGCTATCACGAACGGGCAAATAAATAGATCTAGGAGAGTGAGTTTAAAAAGAGGAGTATGTGTGTAAGTGGAGCCATACAAGCAGTGCTGATACTGATCAAACACAACATCTAACATCTAGCATTAACTTAATTTACTGCATTGCAAACAGGAACAAGTATAAAAGAGAGAGAGAGAAAGAGAGAGTGGGGAAATAACCAAGTAAATAAGGAAAAGTGTTATAGCAAAAAAATAATAATTAAGAAAGAAGCCTTTACATATACTTGCATTTATATGCAACATTTTGACTTTGATGAGAAAAGCCAAAAGACATTATGTGCTGCTTTTGTATTGTGTACATTGTTCAGTCAAACACCAACATCTTTTCAGTATAGTGGTGTGGTTATACTTATGTGAAGCTGAAATTGTTATATATAAAGTAAAAAAATTATTTTAGGGCGGTGGTGGGATGGGTGGATACCGTAGGGTTTGCATCTTGGTTTGTATGTTGCTGGGCGACCATCTACCATTTTCTCGAAGGATGACAAATAATTAGTCTATTGAAATGTGTACAGTGCTTCTGGAAAGTATTCATAGCGCTTCACTTTTTCTACATTTTTTTATGTTACAGCCTTGTTCCAAAATGGATTAAATTCATTTATTTCCTCAAAATTCTAAACACAATACCCCATAATGACAATGTGGAAAAAGATTTTTTTTTTGATAATGTTGCAAATGTATTAAAAAAAAAAAAAAAACCTAAAAAAAAAAGCTTTGCTGTGAAGCTCTAAATTGAGCTCAGGTACATTCTGTTTCCACTGATCATTCTTGAGATGTTTCAGCAGCTTAATTGGAGTTCACCTGTGGTAAATTCAGTTGATTGGACATGATTTGAAAAGGCATACACCTGTCTATATAAGGACCCAGGGTTGACAATGCATGTCAAAGCATAAACCAAGCATGAAGACAAAGGAATTGACTGTAGACCTCCAAGACAGGATTGTCGAGGCACAAGGCTGGGGAATGCAGAAAAATGTCTGCTGCTCTGAAAGTTCCAATGAGCACAGTGGAAGGTGTTTGGAACCACCAGGACTCATCGTAGAGCTGGCCGGCCATCTAAGCTGAGTGATCACAGGAGTAGAGCCTTAGTCAGGGAGGTGATCAATAACCCAATGGTCACTCTGTCTGAGCTCCAGCGTTCTTCTGTGGAGAGAGGAGAACCTTACAGAAGGACAACCATCAGGCCTGTATGGTAGAGTGGCCAGGCGGAAGCCACTCCCCGCCTGGAATTTGTCAAAAGGCATCTGAAGGACTCTCAGACCATAAGAAACAAAATTCTCTGGTCTGATGAGACTAAAATTGAACTCTTTGGAGTGAATGCCAGGCGTTATGTTTTAAGAAAACCAGGCACCGCTCATCACCAGGCTAATACCATCCCTACAGTGAAGCATGGTGGTGGCAGCATCATGCTGTGGGGATGTCTTCAAGCAGCAGGAACTGGAAGACTAGTCAGGATAGAGGGAAAGATGAATGCAGCAATGTACAGAGACATCCTGACCTCAGACTGGGGCGATGGTTCATCTTCCAGCAGGACAATGACCCAAAGCCAAAATATCAATGGAGTGGCTTCACAACAACTCGGTTAATGTCCTTGAGTGGCCCAGCCAGAGCCCAGACCTAAATCCTATTGAACATCTCTGGAGAGATCTGAAAATAGCTGTAAACCGACGCTTCCCATCCAACTTGATAGAGCTTGAGAGGTACTGCAAAGAGGAATGGGCAAAAATTCCCAAAGAAAAGTGTGCCAAGCTTGCAGCATCATATTCAAAAAGACTTGAGGCTGTAATTGCTGCCAAAGGAGCATCAACAAAGTATTGAGCAAAGGCTGTAAATACTTATGTACATGTGATTTTTCAGGTTTTTTATTTTTAATAAATTTGCAGCAATTTCAAAAACTTTTTCACATTGTCATTATGGGGTATTGTGTGTAGAATTTGGAGATAATAAATGAATTTAATCCATTTTGGAATAAGGCTGTAACCTAAAAAAAAATTGAATAAAGTGAAGCGCCATGAATGCTTTCCAGATGCACTGTAATTTGCGATCTCCAGAAATGTATATAGGGCTATGTTTTCAGAATAAGCCTATGTTGAGAATGTCTGTTGGTGGTGCAGATATTAAGCAGACAGTTTACTAATACTGTAATGAGACTTAGTTGGCATGCAGTTGCAATATAACGTATGGTCAACAAAACTAGCAATAGGGACCAACAAAATAAAGGAATAACCGTGTAGTTTTAAAAAGTAGAAAAAAAGGATAAAATAAAAACACAAAGCAATATATTAATTCCCAACCGGTTTTAAATAAACATAAACTGTAGTGATTGTGATTCTCTAGCTGTATTCAGTGTCCTCTAACGTACAAAAATGGATCGGTTGTCAGATCCAATATGTATTTTCTGCACAAAAAAGATGATCAATAACTCAACATGAATAATGACATTTTAATGTCTTTATTTACAGCTCTGCTAAATGTGCTTTGACAGTTTTATTGTGATGGTGGCAGGGAGCCCAATGTACATTATAATCAGCTATGAAAGAAATGCTCTGACATTGGAAAAACTACTGAAAAGACTCCTTGACAGAGAATCACGCCGAGCTCAGGATTCAAGACAAAGCTGCGGATTCGCACAAAACTAACTTGTTTTTTATTACCTGGTCAAGGACGAGTCGCATATTCGCAGCGCGGTGACGGACATGATGTGATCGATTCATATGAAAGCCTTTAGAGTCAGCGAACAGATCAGTGGCGAATTAAACCATTGAAAGATTATGTGCACCAAAATGCATGGTCGGCTGTATATGTGGTACTGCTACAGACTGTGTTAGCGTTATTTCTTGTGCCCATCAACGAGAAGACTTATTGATCTTGGCAGGACTATAGAGGCGAAGGCAGATACAGTGTAGAAGACTATGCTCATCAAAATTCCACGCTGTGCAATCATATCTCCGCTTACCGGCCCTCAGGGAACGAACTCAATGTTGCAACTGCGAACACGACTAACATATGTAATTATTTGTAAGACATAGGCTACTTCATAAATGATTGATGCGTGGAGAAAAGCAAGATCTAGAACAAGTTCTGTATGTATGAAGCAGTTCTCACATCTGTGTCAGATCTAAGTCTGATTTGCTGAATAGCGACACGTAAAGGTGCTCTGTGTAGGTTTTTGAGTCTTCTAAAGCCTAAAAACAACATATGTTTGCAGATATTTAAGAATCATGCTAAGTGAACATACTTGTTTATCTGAAAAACAATGCTAAAGTCAGTTATTGTTAAATGTGCGTTCCATGTCAGAACGTCTGTCTTTGTTTTGGTCTCTATAACCAGCCCACTGCCAGTTTACCCAATTATATTTCGGTAAAATTGTGAAAAACAGCGTATTTCATTTCATTCGTGAATTCATTCTCAATATATGCAGGCACAGTAAAGAACCAGTGGTGTAGTCGGGGCTATACGCATGTATACTCAGTATGCTTACTTTTTTCCATGAGCTGTTTGGGTATTACCACTTCTGAGAATCACCAATTGCGTATACCCTCGATATACTCACTTGTTTTGCTGATTAAACTTCCCTCATTTATGTGTATACATGTCCCGTTTAACTGTATACCAAAGGTTTTTTTAACTTGCATCCTAATTTGTTGCAACTGGTGCATTTTTGTTTAACTTGCGCTATTCCCCGCCCCCGATGACCGCAGCAGCTGAGAGAAAATTCATGAGAGTTTTTCGAAGACCACAACAAGTCAACTGAATGAATTCTCGCTGAAACGTTCTGGTAAATTTATGAAACAGCATTGGTGTCACTTCAGCCCTCCAATATTTCTATTCAGCACCCTTAAAGGTTTTGCGATTAGCTCATAAACGGTACACTACTAAATGATCGCCTCAGTCTCCTTTAATTTTGATATGAAAACGGTGGCAGACTGCCGCCGCTCCGTTTTCAGCTCGTTTTTCATTTAATCAGCAAACCACATCTGTTCAGGGCGAGAGAAATCCTAAAATCGTCCCTGTAAAACAGTATTTCACATGTCGTAATCGTGCCTGCCGCTACAGGGAAACGACACTATATATAAAACACTAAAAACAATGAGGCAAAGACTACTCAAAAATCACGTAACAATATGCGATTTGAAAGGGTAACTACTAGTATATAATAGCGACAACAGAAGACAGACTCCTAATATTTTGGTTTAAAACAAGCATGCACGAATGTGCCAATCAAAAATAATGGCTGATTGATGTTTAAAGGAAACTATTAAATGTAAAGTAATAAGCCAGTAAAAAAAAGTTAAAAAGCTGTCTTTCCATGTCAACTAAATTGTTGTAACTATCTTGATTGACACTTTTTTTCAATATTAAAATGATTAAATAAGCTACATGCTGTATATACAGCCAATCTCCGAGTCTGCTGGGGAGGAGCACTATTAGCTAAACATAAATCATTAAATAGGATCATGAGACTATTAGCATCTCCCTTTAAAACGAACAAATTTGTTTGAATTTTTTTCTTTTTAAATAGATAGTTTACACAAAAAATGAAAATTGTCATTTAATTGTCATCTCAACCTTTACTTGTTCCAAACCGGTTTGTCTTTTTTTCCTTCTGTTGAACACAAAAGAAGATATTTTGAAGAAAGCTGGAAACATGTAACTATTGACTTACATTGACATAGTATTTGTTTTTCCTTTTGTGGAAGATAATGATTACAGGTAACTGATGTAAAAAAAAAAAAATAAAAAAAAAAATATATATATATATATATATATATATATATATATATATATATATATATATATATATATATATATATATATATATATATATATGTAAATATATAGCTAATGAATCAAAGAAGCATTGACTTTCGTCATTTCTTTGCCTACTTTCATTTAAAAGTTGGGTCGGGTGTAATAGTACACCACCTTTTTTTTAGGACTACACCACTGTAAAGAGCATTTGTTATTCTCTAAAAGTATGCAGTAAGCATGTGAACTAAAGATAGTTAAACATGTATTTGAGAAGAACTGAGCCAGGCTAAAACTGTGGTATGTGTGTAAGATGAGTAAGCCTGCAGAGGAGGGTGCAGGAGCAACACTATGAAGAGCTACTGTATGCTGGAGAATAACTGAATATATAAAGCACTGTTGTATACAGTGCTCAGCATATACGAGTGCACGCCTTACAAATCTCTCATTTAAATTAATATTTTCTATAGGAAGCTTTACAATATTATATTTGTGCATATACATTAGATTAGTCAGTACTGAAGCCAAATCTGGAGCTAATCTAACTAAATAAGTTACAATAATGATTAAAAAAAATAGTAGCCCAAATGTATATGTTAGGGAAAAATATTAAATAAAGAGAAACAAAAAATAGATACAATTCTGTTGAAATGTTGGTTTTGTTTTGCAATATTTTGCCTGCATTTAATTGTATTATCTTTTCCTTTCTGAAGATGTTCTGTGACTAAAATATTATTTTAATAAAAATATCTGTTTTGTTCAAATGCACCAATATATATTACCCTTATTCACTGAGAAATGGATAAAACAAATTTATTTTCGATGCTCATGCTGAGCACTGTATGTTAAATACCAATATGAATCAGGACAGCGAGAGACATATTATCAAGTTAATGTATCATCATGACAATGTATGTAAATACTTATAAAAATGTACATCAATGGGAGGACAAATGTATATATACAGCCAAAAATGAGGACAGTAGCAGCTTCTGAAATGAGACTATAAAAGTTTTTTATTTTATAAAAATCCACATAAGGTGATTTATAATTAGCACTTAAACATCAGCTGAGTAGCTTAAATTGTCCATTGACACAACATAAGCCTTAAATCACAATATAATAAAGCAAAAACATAAAATGTATACCCCCAGTGCAATATATATATATATATATTATATAGTAATAATATTATATTAATAATTCAATAATAACTCAGGGGGGCTAATAATTCTGACTTCAACTGTGTGTGTGTGTGTGTGTGTGTGTGTGTGTGTGTGTGTGTGTGTGTGTGTGTGTTGTGTGTGTGTGTGTGTGTGTGTGTGTGTGGTGTGTGTGTGTGTGTGTGTGTGTGTGTGTTTATTTGTATTCATTTTTTTATTTTTTTCAACACATTTCTAAACATAATAGTTTTAATAACTGATTTATTTGATCTTTGCCATGATGACAGTAAATTATTTTTTACTAGATATTCTTCAAGACACTTCTATACAATTTAAAGCGACATGTAAAGGCTTAACTAGATTA
>LR812520.1:55567092-55624592 GCA_903798195.1 Danio kyathit
CGAAAAGAAACAGAAGCCGTCAGCGGTGTCATACCGCCCCGTAGCATTGTTGTAAAGGCAAAATGCAGCCATACGTAGCTTTGGCTACATAATTTGCGCTCTCCAGAAATGTATAAGGGGGTACATTTTCACAATGAGCCCATGTTGGAAATTAGAAGAAGTTAGAAATTATTAGTTTTATGTCCATGCAAAACAGACAACGTCATTAGTGTCCTTCATTATTAACTTCTTGTTTATTGAACTGCGTTGTAAAACTTCTTGTTATGATGTGTAGCACTGTGTTTCATAACAGCAAATTAAAAGTTCACTAATTAAGGAGCAGGTCTGATAAAGTCCATATTCTGAGCTTTTAAATGACACCTATTTGTGGAGATGTTTTAATTAGCTCTGCTCTCCAGCTAAAAGGATCATGGCATTAAAACAAAAATCACCTATTGGTTATCAATACTGGCTGCTAATGATTAGTTATCAGAAGGAAATCCTGCATTAGTGCACTCCTGATTTGTTTGGTCAGTGTCTGTGTGATAAGCAGAATAAAGCAGTCTTTACTGCGCAACAAAATACAGACAGCATAAAGGCTCCGTAGCTGACAGTCTAATTCACAGACAATTTTTCTCTCTCTGTATGCTTTCTTTCCAAAATGAACTGCAGGTTTCTTGAAAAGCAGCTTGTGGCTGAAGTGAAAATGAAGGTGTCATGTCTGAACACAGGGGGTGTGGGAAACAATGCAAAACCGCAGACGAGAGAAAGTTAAAGGGAGATGGAGAGGGTGGAGAAAAAAAAGAAAGAGAGAGAGAGGTTTAGGTTAAAAATAAAAGCAAAAATTACAGCGAGAGCAAGCTGTGACAGGCTGGTTTGTATATAAAAGCACAGGCAACGAGGTGAAACGACTGGAGAGAAAGGAGAAACAGTGCCCTCTTCTGACGCCTCACACATCTGGGTGTGTCAACAGAGGACGATTTCAGCTTCATATCAGTCTTTCTGACTTTTCACCTGCTGTTGAATATTATATTACTGTTTTAGAAAGTTCAGACAAGGCCTGCGGCTGCAATCTTCCTGCTGCCAAACGTACAAATGCGAATTTTAAGTGGCTTAGAGATGCTGAGCACATGGTGGGGTTAATTCTGTATCCTTGACAGAACCGCACAAATGCGATCAGTAAATATCTTTAAAAACAAAAATGTACCTGTAGTTAAAGTAAACAACAATGTAGTACTGTAGCATTACTGAAAATTAAGGGTGTGACAAGATTAAATCGCGGAGAGATTTCTCGTCGAGGTGAAAATATGTCTCGTGAGTTGTGATGTTATGATGGAGCGGAAGGGATTTGATCTGCAAATAAAGTGCTTTGCACACACCTGGCAACCCAGGCTGGCCTCAGTTGGGTGGGCGGGTGTGACGTAACTGCTTTTTTCTCCGGAGTTCAGCAGGTGCCGCATCCAACATAGGCTACAACTACAGCCTCACACATTATGGTTCGTATCCATGCAATGGAATAGCATTTCAGATATGCTGAAAGGCATAATCGTCGTAAACACAAATGGAATTACGACGTAGAGTATTCCTATTTTAGTCGCATTATTGAAGTGCAGATATGTAAACGCCGTAATCAAACTATTACTTTTAGCCGCATTTTGCGACAGGACCTACTCACCTAGCGAGTCAGCAAATCACCACCAACGCTATCTCACGGCCAATTCGTAACTTTTTGATTAGTGGCTAATTCGTATGAATTCGTACGATCTAATTCGTACAAATTAGTACGATTTGCCCATCACCCAATGACGGTTGGGGTTAGGGGTGGGGTTAGGTGCCACGCCTCCTTTTTAAAATCGTACATTTTCATACGACTGAACTCGTACGAATTCATCCGAATTAGCCACTAAACTGACAAAACGTAAAATACTTACGTTTCCTCGTGAGATCAGGCTGGCACCACAGACGCACACATCTCTAAGCGCACGCAAACAAACACACACACTCACTGAATAAACTCCTGGAGACTCACCGTCACATCATTATCACGGAACACACGTTTATACTGTCCGGGAAAAGCTGAATTTTTAGTTTTTTCATTCTGCGTGCGGTATCAAACTCCATCAAAACAACTCTCTCCTATTAGTCCTTCATATTCGCATGATCCCATCCAGTGAGTCACGGGGCCTGAATGAAATCTTGCTAAATGAAAGTGAAACTCATTTATTAAATTAAAAATGAAATACAAAAAATTACATATATTTGTTTCAGTATGTGGAAATAAGTTCGATATATCACGTGAAACTGTACAGGGGAGAAGCCAGTATGTAGAGTTTATAGCTAAATATTTAGCAGCGTTTGCATGTCCTTTATGACAGAATTCATTTAAATAGAAATAAAATACCATTCATTATAATGTTTTTAAAAAGCACCTAAATTGTTGAATAAAAGACTATTTTGCATTCATATATTTCATCATTGAAGATTTCTTAAAAATAGTGTAAAAATCTTGTCTCGTTCTTGTGAACCCAATCTCGTATCTCGTCTCGTGAAGTAGGCATCTCGTCACACCTCTACTGGAAATGCTTGCTATTTGCGATTTAAGCTGATCTAATTGGCATCTATTGATTGTGCTTAGGAGTACTTATTGGCATGGCTTCATTTATTCATAATTCAGATTATACTGTATAAGGTGTGATAGATTATGATGCTGATGTTGCCTGCTGTACAGTAGCTACATTCGATTTCAAACTTACTTTGTGAACATTAATACTGTTTTATGTAGTGTAGTTTGGATAAAATTTGCACATTCTACATCAGCCATGTGTTTCCATTGCACTTCAATTAAGTTGTAGGTCCTGAAGGTACATTTCGCCTATATTTTTTTTTTTATACTATGTATTCACACAATGTATTCATACTATGTATTCACTAATTAGCTCACATACACTGTAAAAAAATCCATTATTTTAAGTTTTTGTTTTTTTGTTTTTTACGACAGCTGGGATGCCGGAAAAAAAAACGTAAAATAATGGTCGTTAAATGACAGAAATTTAAATTTAAGGACATTTCTGTAATTTTACGTCCGTTATTTTATGGTACATTTCTGTTATTTAACAGCCGTTATTTTACAGTAATATTTTGTAATTTAACGGTAATTTTTTGTAATTTAATGGCTGTTATTTTACTATAAATTTCTGTAATTTAACAGCCGTTATTTAACAGTAATATTCTGTAATTTAACGGTCATTTTTTGTAATTTAAAGGCTGTTATTTTACGGTAAATTTCTGTAATTTAACGGCCATTATTTTATGGTAAATTTCTGTAATTTAACGGCCATAATTTTATGGTAAATTTCTGTAATTTAACAGCCATTATTTTACTTTTTTTTTTTTTTGGCACCCCAGCTGCTGGAAAAAAAAAAACGTAAAATACAGTAAAATTTTACAGTGTACTTTTTTTCTCGGCTATTACTGTTTATATGCTATACTTAAACAACCAGGTTAAATATATATTGGAGTGACTCACTCATATAAGGATTTCAAACTTACTTTGTGAACATTAAAACGGTATCTTAAATAGTGTAGTTTGGATAAAATTTGACATTCTACATCAGCCATGTGTTTCCAGTGCACTTCAATGAAGTTGCAGGTCATGAAGGTACTTTTCGCCTACATTTTTATAAATACTATGCATTCACACAAACTACTCCGCTCACATACACTGTAAAAAAAATCTGTTATTTTACAGAAATTTACCGTAGAATAACGGTAAACCAGTCGTTAAATGACAGAAATTTACAGCAAATTTTAATGTAAGAAAATTTCTGTATTTTTATGTCTGTTATTTTATGGTAAATTTCTGTAATTTAATGGCAGTTATTTTACGGTAAATTTCTGTAATATAATGCCCATTATTTTATGGTAAATTTCTGTCATTTAATGGCCGTTATTTTACGGTAAATTTCTGTAATTAACGGACTTTATTTTACTTTTTTTTTTTCAACACCCCAGCTTCAGGAAAAAATACTTTTACAGTTTACTTTTTACCGTCTATTAATGTATATATGCTATACTTAAAAAAACGGGTTAAATATATATTGGAGTGACTCACTCATATAAGGATTTCAAACTTACTTTGTAAACATTAAAATGGTTTCTTTTTTGAATAGTGTAGTTTGGATAAAATTTGACATTTTACATCAGCCATGTGTTTCCAGTGCATTTCAATGAAGTTGAAGGTCGTGAAGGTACTTTTCACTTACATTTTTTTGAATACTATGTATTCACACAAACTACTCAGCTCACATATACTGTAAAAAAAAAAAATCAGTTATTTTACAGAAATTTACCGTAAAATAACGGTAAACCAGTCGTTAAATGACAGAAATTTACGGCAAATTTTAATTTAAGGACATTTCTGTAATTTTATGTCCGCTATTTTATGGTAAATTTCTGTAATTTAATGCCAGTTATTTTCCGTTTTTTTCCGTTAATCCAGCTGCTGGGGAAAAAAAAAAAAAAACGTAAATGACAGATTTTTTTTGCAGTGTATTTTATCCGGCTATTACAGTATATATGCTATACTTAAACAAACTGGTTTAATATATATTGGAGTGACTCACTTATTTAAAGAATAATGTGATTCTGAATTCATCAATTCATTTAGGTTGATTTCTTATTTTAATCAACTGTGTTTGAATGAGCTAACTGAATTATTCAGTGATTCTTTCATAAGACTGTCTTTTTTCATTGGCAGGTATTGTATTTATTTATTTGCTCCATACAGTAGTGGGGAATCCTGCAACTTAACTAAATACATTATTTTGTGACTCATTCATAAAAACAGTCAGTTGCTTAACGAATATTCTGAGTAAATCATTCAAAGACTGAGCTAAATTCAGAACCACATACAACAATACTACTTTTACAATATCTTTTTTTATGGCATGAGTGGTCAGAGTAAATTTAGTGTTCATGAATTAATCATCACATCATTATATGTGGTCAAAGATAATGACTCACTCCAAAAGAAGATAATGACTCACCAATACTAACACTGCTCTTTGCTCACATTGTACTGTAATTTAATAGTAGTGTAGTGTAGTAGCATTTTAGTAAGCATATTCAAGTGTAGGTGATTTGTTTCATTCCTGAATGAATCATTTTGTTTAAACAAACTGATTGACGTATTAAATCTTTCAGTTTGAAATCTTTCAGTTTGAACAAACTGATTGACGTATTTATTGACTCACTCAACTGATTCAAGTAAACTGGTTAAAGTATTTATTGAATAATTTTGTTTGAACAAAGTGATTAAAGTATTTACTGTATAATTTTGTTTGAACAAACTGATTGAAGTATTTAATTAATCATTTTATTTGAACAAGCTGATTAAAGTATTTATTGAATCATTTTTGTTTGAACAAACTAATTAAAATATTAATTGAATCATTCTGTTTGAACTAACTGATTGATGTATTGAATATTTTTGTTTAAACAAATAGCTTGAAGTATTTATTGAATCACACTGTTTAAACAAACTGATTCAAGTATTTACTGACTCACTCAACTGATTGAAGCATTTATTGAATCATTTTTTTAAACAAACTGATTAAAGTATTTATTGAATCATTTTTGTTTCAACAAACTAATTAAAGTATTAATTGAATCATTTTGTTTGAACAAACTGATTGAAATATGTATTCAATCGTTTTGTTTGAACCAATAGATTGAAGTATTTATTGAATCACACTGTTTAAAAAAACTGATTAAAGTATTTACTGACTCACTCAACTGATTGAAGCATTTATTAAATCATTTTGTTTAAGCAAACTGATCGAAGTATTTACTGAATCATTTTGTTTGAACAAACTGATTGAAGTATTTATTGAATCATTTTTGTTTGAACAAACTCATTGAAGTATGTATTCAATCATTTTGTTTGAACAAATAGATTGAAGTATTTATTGAATCACACTGTTTAAACAAACTGATTAAAATATTTACTGACTCACTCAACTGATTGAAGCATTTATTGAATCATTTTGTTTAAGCAAACTGATTGCAGTATTTACTGAATCATTTTGTTTAAGCAAACTGATTGCAGTATTTATTGAATCATTTTGTTTGAACAAACTGATTAAAGTATTTATTGAATCATTTTTGTTTGAACAAACTAATTAAAGTATTAATTGAATCATTCTGTTTGAACAAATAGATTGAAGTATTTATTGAATCACACTGTTTAAACAAACTGATTAAAATATTTACTGACTCACTCAACTGATTGAGGCATTTATGGAATCATTTTAAACAAACTGATTGCAGTATTTATTGAATCATTTTGTTTAAACAAACTGATTAAAGTATTTATTGACTCGTAAGTCACTTGTTTCGCCAATAATTTATACAATGTTCCTGAATGAATCAAAATGAACAATGGATTCAATAACTCACTTATAACAACTGCAATATTTAAAGCTACATTTGCATACTTTTACCATACCTTATACATATGGCCACAGTCATATCACCCTGCAGCCCAAGACTGGTTACTCACTGAAGCTAAGCAGGGCTGAGCGTGGTCAGTACCTGGATGGGAGATCACATGGGAAAACTAGGTTGCTGTTGGAAGTGGAGTTAGTGAGGCCAGCAGGGGGTGCTCAACCTGCGGTCCTAATGCCCCAGTATAGTGAAGGGGACACTACAGTACATGTATACTGTCAGTGAGCGCCGTCTTTCAGATGAGATGTTAAACCGAGGTCTAAAATTAAAATTCCCATGGCATTTCTCGTAAAGAGTAGGGGTTTAACCCCGGTGTCTTGGCCAAATTCCCTCTATTGGCCCTTAACGGCCTCCCAATCATCCTCATCCACTGAATTGGCTTTATCACTCTCTCTCCACTCCACCAATAGCTGGTGTGTGGTGAGTGCACTGGTGCCGTTGTGCTGTGGCTGCCGTCACATCATCCAAGTGGATGCTGCACACTGGTGGTGGTGTGGAGAGACCCCCCTCATGATTGTGAAGCGTTTTGGGTGTATGGCCATACACAATAAATGCGCTATAAAAATGCACATTACATTACATATCTTTCTATGGCAGGAATATTAAGTGTATTAAGCTAATGATGTATTATGTATTATGTTTCATCCCTAAATAAATCATTCACTGTTAAAAACAATGCTGGGTTCCACACAATTGATTTGACAACATGAAGGAATTAAGTTAACTCATTAGTTTTTTACAAATGTAAGTGGATTGAACATAACACAATTAAGTTTTGTCCCCCCAAAAAGCTCAAGAATTGTGTTGTTTCAGCTCATTTTAAATAAGTAGCTAGAACAAACAGCAAATGTCATTTTTTGAGTGTTTGTTTAAAGAAATCATCCAAATAAATGATTTAATGACTCACTTTTAAGGACTTGTGTTATTGTTTTTTTTCTGTACTATAGACTGCGGGCATATTCAGACACAGGGTGAGTGTGTAGAAAAAAAAAAAGAGCTGTGTGAAACTGCTCTTGTTTTTCCTTTAAATGAAAAAAAAAACACACTCAGCCTATCACTTGGACTCCGAGTTGTGTGAGGTCACCTTCTGTCTACATGAGGGATTCAGACATAGACGCTTACCAGTGAAATTGCTCACAAATACACAGCGAGAGAGATGAGTCAGGAACGGTCTGTCTAAGATTGGGTTTATACAGAAAAAAATGATTGTTTTATTGCTGTGTAAAAGTAAGTGTTGCAGAGTTTAGAGAAAGTCCATAAAAGATGACTCAAGCGATATTTGAAGATACGCAGCTTGTGTTTTCATCCCTTAATGCCTTTGTGCTGCTTTTATAACCAGACGCCGAATGTAAAATAAAGCAGGGTGCTAAAATAGCCCAACTTTGACAGATGTACTTAAGCAGGAATTTTATAAATAGCGGTGTTTTTTGAAATAACATGAAATAAGTAAAGCTATAGTCATATTATTATAGTTTTGATGCTTCATGTGTGCAATGATTGAGATGGTGACAATAAAGATTGCATCCAATGCAGCTTTTATTAATAATAATAATAATAATAATAATGCATTTTATTTAAAGGCGCCTTTCATGACACTCAAGGTCACCGTACAGGACAGCAAGAACGATCAAATCAAATAAAAACACAATAAAAGTCAATAGAATACAATACAAATATTAAAAATGCAGTCGGGTTAAAGAGAATAAGCTGTTCTAAACAGATGTGTTTTGCGTTTGGATTTAAATTGTGAAAGAGAGTCTAAATTACGGAGATCAGGTGGAAGTGAATTCCAAAGCTGAGGAGCAGAGTGGCTGAAGGATCTGCTCCCCATGGTGACAAGGCGGACAGAGTGGTCAGACAGAGTGGTCAGACAGGAAAGGGTTAAAACAGGAGCAGACGGTAGCATATAGATCAGGGGTGCTCAACCCTGTTCCTGGAGATCTACCTTCCTACAAAGTTCAGCTCCAACCCTGATCAAACACACCTGGACTAATTAGTTAGGACCTGAACAGCACTTGATAATTACAGACAGGTGTGTTTGATAAGGGTTGCAACTGAAATCTGCAGGAAGGTAGCTCTCCAGGAACAGGGTTGAGCACCCCTGATATAGATAAGCAGAGAGCAGCCGGTAGTACAACAGACGAAAGGTCGAGGCAGGAGGTGAAACAAACATAAACCGTTAACAAAAAACAGTCAAAAACATGACTAGGAACAACAGGGAAATCACTCTGTAATGCTCACAGGATAACAAGCCTCAGCATTGATGTGTGTTTGTTTGTGTGTGTGTGTGTGTGTGTGTGTGTGCGTGCGTGCGTGCGTGCGTGCGTGCGTGCGTGCGTGCGTGCGTGCGTGCGTGCGTGCGTGCGTGCGTGCGTGCGTGCGTGCAAAGTCCAAGTAATCATTGTGATTAACTGCAGATGTGTGTGTAATCAGGAGGTGAGCTGAAACTGGTGTGTGACTGCAGGATATGATGGGATTTATTGTCCCTTTCAGTGGCAGATGTGATGTTTAGAGTGCCCTATAGTGTGTCTGGTGAGCACTCTACTCAATGACTGTGACAATGTTGATTGATGCAATACACTGTATATCACAGCAAAATAAATAAATAAATCATCTGGCTAATAGTAAAAAATAAATACATAACATTAAGCTAATATCAAGTAACCTAATTAACAAAAATTATAAAAAAATATTTAAAAATAAATTGTTAAATCAAAATTTCATGTTAATTTTTGAAAATGTTTATCTTATCTTGAGCTACTTAATACGCGTTTAAAACGAACTGAAAGTAATTGTAATGTATACAGTTGAAGTCAGAATTATTAGCCCCCCTTTGATTTTTTTGATTTTTTTTTATATTTTCCAAATGATGTTTAACAGAGCAAAGAAATTTTCACAGTATGTCTGATAATATTTTTTCTTCTGGAGAAAGTCTTATTTGTTTTATTTTGGCTAGAATAAAAGCAGTTTTTAATTTTTTAAAAAACATTTTAAGGTCAAAATTATTAGCCACTTTAAGCAAATTTTTTGTTGATAGTCTACAGAACAAACCATCACTATACTCTAAATTGCCTAATTACCCTAACCTGCCTAGTTAACCTAATTAACCTAGTTAAGCCTTTAAATGTCACTTTAAGCTGTATAGAAGCGTCTTGAAAAATATCTAGTCAAATATTATTTACTGTCATCATGGCAAAGATAAAATAAATCAGTTATTAGAGATGAGTTATTAAAACTATTATATTTAGAAATGTGTTGAATGAGGAAATCTTTAAACAGAATCGTTAAACAGAAAATGACGGAAAAAAATAAACACAGGCTAATAATTCAGGGGGGCTAATAATTCTTCAACTGTATATGTATATATATATATGTATATACATAGTTGACAATTTTAACATTATTTGTTTTCTCCAATATTCAAGGTCCAAAAACCTGAAATATTTTTGGAAGATAATAGCAGTATAGTTTATCAAATAAAACACAAACATCTTTCTTAAAACACAATATAACTAAAGCAACACAAATAGTTTTTTTTTTATGCTTTCAGTTTTAGTTAAGTCTCCTTGCAGCATATTTGATGTGCAAGCAAGGCATATTTGTCTTCGAGGTCAGCCTCATGCATACACACACATGAACCCCATAATAACAGTGTTTACCATCCACCCTCCATCTGCACCTCTTAAAATATCTCACTGTATTTCCCGCAATACACCTTAAACACAGTCATCCGAAAGCTCTTCTGCACACACATGCACAGTGTCTCTCTCAGGTGACCTGTGATGTCCAGAGAAAGACAGAACGAGAACTGATATCCCGCAGTGCTAAAAGGCACATTCAGTCCAAGAGAAAGAAAGAAGGAGAAAGTGTCCACACGGCTCTTTACAGTCATGTTGCACCTGCGGGTCAGTGAACTGATATTCAGAAATAAACATCGGCGGAGTCAGTGGTCCTGTAAAGAGGGCCGCTTTCATGCACTATAATCACACACACTGTGTTTCTGCCGCTCTCGCTGGGTTAAATGCACACCTGAAGTGTTATATATCCATCACACATTACTATTCAGTGGTCTGGTGTGTACAGACTGAAAGGTGACTGAGCGAACAAAGCTGTGTTGATTGTGTCCGCTGCAATTACACTAAATGGCAGTGCGTGTGTGTGTGTGTGTGTGTGTGTGTGTGTGTGTGCAAGTGTTGTGTCGACTTCTGCAAGGTTAAAGCAGGTTTCGGTTAAAATCTTTATGTGCAGTCATAATGAATCTGACAGATAAAACACCACTGTTGATTTGCGATTATATTAATGGCTTTTTTAAATTAATAATAGATATAATTTTAGAATAAAAGTTCCAATTAGAGAATTTAAACTGATAACTGGCAACCATAAGGCTTTGTTAAAACAGTCTGTAATGTTTTGTCTGTCTTTTTTGCACATCAACTCATGCTCACATTTCAGTGTCATTCAGACAAATGAGCGCTTCCAAAGCAGCAGTCTGTTTTGTTTAGGAGGAGATGAATCAAAAATTGATGATGTCACCTATAACAGACTGCAGTTTATTAAAAAAAAAATAAAGCTCAGAAATGTGAACAGCTGTGAGATTGCACAGAGCAAGCAATGCCAAGGTCATGGGTTTCAGTGATTCAGAGAATGAATAAACTAATGAAAAATGTGTAGCTTAAATCCATCCATCCACCCATCCATCTACCTGTCTGTCCGTTTGTCTGTCTATCCATCTTTCTACCAGTCTGTCTGTCTGTCTATCCATCTTTCTACCTGTCTGTCTGTCTGTCTGTCTGTCTGTCTGTCTGTCTGTCTGTCTATCCATCTTTCTACCATTCTATCTTTCTATCTACCTTTCCATCCACCTACAGTATCTATCTACTAGGGGTGTAACGGTTCACAAAAATCACGGTTCGGTTCGATACGACACAGTGGTGTCACGGTTCGGTATGTTTTCGATACAGCAAAAAAAAAAAAAAAAAGAAAAGAAAAAAGCCAGAGGATTTCTCTGATTTAAATCTTTTTATTGTATGAAAACTAACATCATAAAAGCATGATCTCTCTACTTTTTTTTTTTTACTTTGAACTAGGGATGTCACTTTCTACAAAATCCTGTGATCAATGATCATTTAAATTACGATCAATTAATCTATTAATCGCTCATTCTTATAAACGATCCGTTTAAATCTAGGCTACCAGCCTGTGTTGAGGCTACTGAATAATTAGCCGAATATGCAATGCATTATGATTCTTGCTTAATCGTCACAACAAAAAAATCCCAAACTAGGCTACAGGCTGAGTAGCCACGTCAGAGGTGAATGCGGCACACGCTTCTGTTACAGCTTCCGTGAAGAACGAAAGCGAAAGCAACTAAACACTGTTATGCCATAAAATTATTTCATTTTTAACAATCAATTAAATTACACAGCGGTTTTATATCAAAAGTTGATAATAATATAAAATATACTACATTTTGATGGTAAAATAATGATTTAAACGACGGCTGTTATTTCTTTCAGCATTCAAACATTAAATAACTAATGCATCAAGTGAAATAAAAACGAATATGAAACAACACATAGCAGGATTTAAAGCATATAAAGAACTATTATATTTAGCAAAATGCTGCTCTTTTTATCTTTGTATTTTTTTATCATTTTATTTTTGTTATTTTTAATATTTTTTTGTCTTCATAATTAAAGCTATTGACAAATTCCTGCTTGACATTTTAGAAAATATTTTGCGTAGCTACCCAGTATATATTAAAGATCACAGAGAACAAAAAAAACAAAAACATGTTACATGGCCCCGTAAATGTCCAACTTATATTTAACTGAATCGTATAAATGAAAATTGCTCATTTTGTGTTTAGAAAACATTTGTTATTTTTTTGAGTCAAAACAATATCGACATTTAAGAATCATTTTATTCATTCATTCATTCATTCCTTTGACTTGTTTATTGGCGCACAAACAGGCTTTAATTTAAATCAAACAACAGTAAATTGGACCTCTACAATGTCACTAAGCTTTCAAACAAAAGTCCAAAAAATTAAAGAAAGATTGGACTTTATCCGGTGAGGACCGACACTGAGCTCAGTAAAATGTTTTTTGATAAGTTATTAATAATCTGTTCAATAATTTGTTAAAGCCTAAATGAATGGTAATTTAATATAGGCTATTTAAAAAAAAAAAATTATAGCCTATATAATAAATATAGGCCTAACATATTTTTAAATTAAATACAATAGGCTATTTTCTGAAAAATGCAACAAAGTTGCAAATTAATTTGCTACGAGATGTGGCTGTGTATGGAAGTGCCAGTGCGCGTGAACTGCTGCTGAGAGAGAGAGCGCAATGGAAATAATTAAATTTTCGCATGCTGATTTATGTGAAATTGCGAATACATGACTATAATCGCATTGCAATTTTAAAAATTATTGTATTTTTTCCTTTAGGAGGGAAAGTCTATTTCAATTCATGCTAAAGACAAGTGGTGCTGAAGTCCGAAAGTGCCGGTCATGTTGATGTGAACAGCTGAAGCTATCAAATTATTTTTAGTTTAGCCTATTTATTATTAATGATGATGATTAAAAATAATAATGCTATTTATTTTATTCAATAATGTAATTAAAGCATGTAATATATCTACATTAATGCGAAACAAGCTAAATATCGTCTTTAAAGTCGTCATAGGTCTCAGCTCTCTGCAATATCTTTGCCTATATCCTCCTCAATACACGATATCCTCTATTAAATCAAATAATTTGACGACAATGTTGCAGGATAGGCTTAACAAAATTCGCAGCACTGAACATGTTCCCAGACTGAAATTGATTGATGATGAGAAAACTCAGAAACCTGTGAGAACGGAGATGTTCACTGCATATAGCCGTGAGGAGTGATTTTTTTAAATGAAAGCATATTTGTCTGTCAAGATTGCTTAAAACACCTTAATATTTTAGAGTAACTAGTTAAAGCTACATCACCAATAATTGATCTTAGCCACGCGTGACCCACTTATACTTAAATATCATGCGACCTATTTTTTGATTAGCTACCTGACTCGCGGATTAACGGCAGCACATGAGGATATAACCGAGATCTGCTTGATTTGACCGTCAACTGCCATTTCAGTGGATCTGAAAGCAGGAATTATTATCTGACTGAAATGGGCTTATGAAGGAATAATGAAACGAGGCTCTATTACATTTAACATTTTCTTAAAACCCGAAATTTCCACTACCGATTAAGCATTAAGGTCTACAGGGAAACCAAAGTGCTCCCAAACGCCAGACCCGCTGTTGGTTATAGGAGGATTACATTAATGTTACTAGTCATTTTGCTAGCTATAGTGCAGTCAGTCCATGGCGCGTTTCCACCCTTTCGTCCGCAACAAACCCTGCATCATCTCAGCGCCCCTCGGTCTTCGCTTTTGTCCGCGACAAACCCTGCATTATCTCAACACCCAGCTCCGCCGGCTTTTTCGGATTGAAAGCGGCATAACTTTCGGTTTGAGCGCCAGTTGAGCTTACTCCGACACTGAGTGCAGTGTGTGCCTGACTAGAGTAGTGTTTGGAGGTGGGCGGGGAAGGCAGATGTTGCCTGTCACGTCATGGGATGCCTTGTTGAGCATTGTTGCACTGAAAACATTATATTCTGTACACTTATTCTCTTTTATCTTTTTAGATATTAGTCTGAATCGTTCGGTTCGTATGCGTACCGAACCAAAAGCCTCGTACCGAACGGTTCGATACGAATACGCGTATCGTTACACCCTTACTATCTACCTATCTATCTATCCACCTACCTACCTATCTATCTGTCTATCTATCTATCTATCTATCTATCTATCTATCTGTCTATCTATCTATCTATCTATCTATCTATCTATCTATCTATCTATCTATCTATCTATCTATCTATCTATCTATCTATCTATCTATCTATCTATCTATCCACCTACCTACCTATCTGTCTATCTGTCTATCTATCTATCTATCTATCTATCTATCTATCTATCTATCTATCTATCTATCTATCTATCTATCTATCTATCTATCTATCTATCTATCTATCTATCTATCTATCTATCTACCTACCTACCTACCGGTCGGTCGGTCTGTCTATCCATCTTTCTACCATTCTATCTTTCTATCTACATTTCCATCCATCTACCTGTCTGTCTATCCATCTTTCTACCAGTCTGTCTGTCTGTCGGTCGGTCGGTTGGTCGCTCGCTCGCTCGCCTGTGACGTCAGCACTACCCTGCTACAGACAACTCTTCAAGTTTATTTTTAGGAATATGGTCCATGACAAAGATTTACTCTCTCGCTTTATTATATTAAAATCCACGCTATATATTATAAACAAATAAATACGCAAAAAACACATAGACCTACATGCCTTTTGGAAAGATTTTTATGTGGGTATACATTTTGTTTTACTTTACGGTTGTTGTAAAAGTTTTAAAACTGTACCTATAAATGTGCCTAAATAGTATTATTATAAGACATATTTAAATAAGTGTATTGCTCGCATGCATACAGCCCACTTACCTTAGTAACAGACGACAGAAATGAGGCGTGAGGGACAAGTCTATCAAATTCCATCATGGACACAGGTTCCATCATGGACACAGAACAACATTCAATATTCTTCTTTTGTCACTAAGTACAGCGAAAAGCAGCCCATACAGTCTTGTATGCTATACATTTTAAGAAGGAGTGTAAATACTGCAGTTATGACAGAGTTAAATGTGTTCAGATAAAGAGTAAAAAAAACAACAAAAAATCTATTGATCACGTTAAAATAACAGTTAATATGTATGTATTTTTTATACATTTTTTCACACGTTTGCATTACTGAGAGCAGGAAAGAGACAGGCTGCAATGATAAGGAGTATACCCATAATATTGTTTAATTAAAATAAATGATCAACAAATTAACAAGTGAAGGCATTATCTACACACAATATGAACTCCCAATTAGAAAAATACTACAAACTATAAAATACTATTCATGAAAATACTTAAATAACAGACAAATCCAAATGCCCAACACAAGCGAGCTGCGTTTTAGACAGACCAGTTTAGCTCGATGACGTATAATGTCTCCGACACCACCTGTAGTCCCATTTAGCAACTTGTTAGCAACCGTCTTTTTAAAGAAGCGTAACCGATTTAAAAAATCAAGAGTTAGATGCAACTGATGTTTTTTATGTCATAGAATAAAACGTGAAAGTATCTTGAGTTTGTGTTAGCCACTAACCTTATTTAAGCGATTTAACTGAAATCCCATTCAACTTTGGGACAAGGGAACTGCTAAAATGCTAACTCGCTTTCGGGTTTTTGCATACAAATAGACGTCATAGTTCCTCCACTCTATAAGTCTGGGGTGTCCAAACCCGGTCCTGGAGGGCCGGTGTCCTGCAAAGTTTAGTTCCAACCCCAATCAGACACACCTGAACTAGCTAATCAAGCTCTTACTAGGCTTTCTAGAAACATCATTGCAGATGTGTTGAGGCAAGTTGGAGATAAAATCTGCAGGACAGCGGCCCTCCAGGGCCGAGTTTGGACACCCCTGCTATAAGTGATTTGGATGAACTAAATGTGTGTGAATGTGAGAGCGTATGGGTGTTTCCCAGGAATGGGTTGTGGCTGGAAGGGCATCCGCTGCGTAAAACATATTCTAGTATAGTTGGCGGTTCATTCCGCTGTGGCGACCTCTGCTAAATCAGAGACTTAGCCAAAGGAAAATGAATAAATGATGACAATATTACTTATTTTTATTTTTGTCATGTGTGACAGTGAAAATGCAATGTCACGTCAACAACTCATATGACAAATGCATAAAGATAAACAAAGAATTTAGTAGGATGCTACAGGGATTTCTGAGAAATCATTCAGCTCCTAGACTTTACAAGTCCCAGTTAGATTTCTTGTTAGAACCATTGTTTCTTGCCTTGTTTTATGCTATATAAATTAGCCAGTCAGTGAACAGACTATGGATGTTTTTGAGTGAGACCTCTTGGGATACCTTGGGTTAAATGTCTCACTCAAGCTTAAAATAGCTATTTCATATGGAATCAAAACAGCAACCTTCTGGTCACCAGCCCCGAGCTTTAACAACCACACCACCATCCTCAGAGGTACTTAAATCAGCATTGGATATAGATCACTTTGCTAGCATCTAAATAATAAAAAAGACAGTGATGTTCATGCATGCACATTGGCAGAAGCTTCATTTTAAGCTTTATCTAGCTCTCCTGCAGGGTCTTAAAGCCCTGTAGAATGCATAGAAAAAGAGGGGGGCACACATTCTCCAAATGTCCTGTAGGTGCCTGTGTTTGAAGCATGTGTGGCAGATGGAAATAGGTTTGTTGAGGAGTGTGGGGACAGAGTTTCTGCCAGCACATACTGGCAGCACGAAGGTTTAATTACAATCACAGTATGGCAAACATTAAACAGCCACAGGCTACATTCATCAACACTTTCTTTGCTTCTTTTATTTTTCTCCCACAGATGGAGACGCCCTTGTTTGGCTTTTTCCACTCATAGTGTACAAAACAGGGCCGAAAAACCTTTACGTTTTTGTATTTTTTAGTTTTTTTAAAAATAAAAATGTCTTCCTAAACGTCTTCTACATTTTGTCTTCCTCTCCTCTTACTAACATCTTACAGAGATAGCTAAAATGCATGAGGAAAGAATCTGAAGTAAAAAAAAAACACTTATTAGTTTATATTATTATTAGTGTGTGTATGTGTATATATATATATATATATATATATATATATATATATATATATATATATACAGTTGAAGTCAGAATTATTAGCCCCCTGTTTATTTCCCCCCCTCATTTCTGTTTAACAGAGAGAAGATTTTTTCAACACATTTCTACACATAATAGCTTTAATAAATTATTTCTAATAACTGATTTATTTTATCTTTGCCATGATGACAGTAAATATTTGTTCAGTTAGACAGATGGGCTGACCTACAGATGGATTGATGGACAGATGGATGGACAGACAGACGGACGGATGAATGAATAGACTCACGGATGGATTGACAGATAGATGTACAGGACGGATGAATTAGACTGGACAGACGGACGGACAGATAGACTGACATACAAATGGATTGACAGATGGACAGATGTACAAATGGATTGATGGACGGACAGATTGACAGACGGATGGATGGATGCATGGATGGACAAGACGAACAGACAGACGGGCAAATGGATGGATGGACTGACAGATGGATGAATGGATAAATAGACGGACACAAACTGCTGGATAGATGAATTGGACTGAACAAATGGATGGACAGATGGATTGGACTAGACAGATGGATGGATGGATTGACGGACGGACGGATGGACAGATGGATGGACTGACAGATGGATAAATGGACTGATGAACAGACTGACAGATGGATGGATGGATGGATGGATGGATGGATGGATGGATGGATGGATGGATGGATGGATGGATGGATGGATGGATGGATGGATGGATGGATTTATGGACTAAATGACAGATGGATGGACAGATTGGCAAATGGATGGATGGGATGGACGAACGGATGGACAAGACGAACAGACAGATCAATGAATGGACTGACAGATGGATGTACAAGATGAACAAATGGATGAATTGTACTGGACAGAAGGACAGACTGGTAGATGGATGGACTAATGGATGGACTGACCGACGGATGGATGGATTGATGAACAAATGGATGGATGGATGGACTGACAGATGAATGAATAGACTGATGGACGGACTGACAGATGGATGGACAGGATGAACAGATGGATGAATTGGACTGGACAGACAGACGGACAGATGGGCTGACCTACAGATGGATTGATGGACAGATGGATGGACAGACTGATGGACGGATGAATGAAAAGACTCACGGATGGAGTGACAGATAGGTGTACAGGACAAATGGATGGATGAATTGGACTTGACAAATGGACGGACAGATAGACTGACATACAGATGGATTGATGGATGGATAGATTGACAGATGGATAAACAGGAAGGATGGATGAATGGTCAAGATGAATGGATAAACAGGTGGATGGATGGATGGATGGATGTACTGACTGATGTACAAATGGATTGATGGACGGACAGATTGACAGATGGATGGACGGGATGGATGGAGGGATGCATGGATGGATAGATGGACAAGACGAACAGACAGACGGGCAGATGGATGGATGGAATAACTGACAGACTGATGAATGGACGGACACACAAACTGGTGTATAGATGAATTGGACTGAACAAATGGATGGACAGATGGATTGGACTGGACAGATGGATGGACTGACTGACGGATGGATGGATTGACGGACGGACGAATGGACAGATGGATGGACTGACAGATGGATGAATGGACTGATGAACAGACTGACAGATGGATGGATGGATGGATGGATGGATGGATGGATGGATGGATGGATGGATGGATGGATGGATGGATGGATGGATGGATGGATTTATGGATGGATTTATGGATGGATTTATAGACTAAATGACAGATGGATGGACAGATTGGCGAATGGATGGATGGGATGGACGAACGGATGGACAAGACGAACAGACAGATCAATGAATGGACTGACAGATGGATGTACAAGATGAACAAATGGATGAATTGTACTGGACAGAAGGACAGACTGGTAGATGGATGGACTAATGGATGGACTGACCGACGGATGGATGGATTGATGAACAAATGGATGGATGGATGGACTGACAGATGAATGAATAGACTGATGGACGGACTGAGAGATGGATGGACAAGATGAACGGATGGATGAATTGGACTGGACAGACAGACGGACAGATGGGCTGACCTACAGATGGATTGATGGACAGATAGATGGACAGACTGATGGACGGATGAATGAAAAGACTCACGGATGGAGTGACAGATAGGTGTACAGGACAAATGGATGGATGAATTGGACTTGACAAATGGACGGACAGATAGACTGACATACAGATGGATTGATGGATGGACAAATTGACAGATGGATAAACAGGAAGGATGGATGAATGGTCAAGATGAATGGATAAACAGGTGGATGGATGGATGGATGGATGGATGGATGGATGTACTGACTGATGTACAAATGGATTGATGGACGGACAGATTGACAGATGGATGGACGGGATGGATGGAGGGATGCATGGATGGATAGATGGACAAGACGAACAGACAGACGGGCAGATGGATGGATGGAATAACTGACAGACTGATGAATGGACGGACACACAAACTGGTGTATAGATGAATAGGACTGAACAAATGGATGGACAGATGGATTGGACTGGACAGATGGATGAACTGACTGACGGATGGATGGATTGACGGACGGACGAATGGACAGATGGATGGACTGACAGATGGATGAATGGACTGATGAACAGACTGACAGATGGATGGATGGATAGATAGATATATAGATGCAGTGAATATCTCCTGTTAAAGATAAACGAGCTTCAAAACGCACAAGGGCTTCACTGTGACTCATTCTTGTCTTTTAAAGCCTCCCAGGAACATCAGACATGATGTAAAAAATACCGTCTAATTCCGGCCGAACACAACAACTGTGTTGTGAAACGAGTGGCATCGTGACACCATCTCTGTACCATCTTGGCCCACTAATTTGCAACTGCTCTGGTACTTTAGCTGGCTAGTGTCAGCGCGCGATCTCATTATACAGGCTGGGCCTTGCTGGAGGCTTGAAAACCCAGCTGATTGGCCTTTTTTCCTGCTCTTAAGTAAGCCAGAATAATGCAGACGCACCGCAGACAACGACAGCAAGTGCACCTGTCGCTCTCATCATGCCAACATGGGCCTTTTAGACGCTAACAAGCCAGCGTTTGCCAGCGTTTACATTCATTTAACTTTCCCACTGCATGCTGGGAGATGTAATTAGGGGAGGTATGAAGGGGCCACACTTGAACACCATCACAGGTGACAGCACTAGAAACTAAAACGCTGGTGTTTTAGCACGAAAATGAGACGTGATTGGATCTAATTTGAAGCACGACAGGAAAGCTGAATGAGAGAGGAAAGAGAGAGGGAGAGGGAGAGAGAGAGCGTTTTGTGTATTATGGGGATGGACAAGGCTAAAACCAAGCTGTTCAGACTGGCTAAACCTGTTTTACCAACATATTTGAATATCTGGTGAACTGTATATGGTACATTTTAGACTTCAGTTAAAGGGATAGTTCACCCAAAAATGAAAATTTACTTACTATCGACTCGCCCGGTTATAAAACTGTATGAGGAACTTCCTTCTGCTGAACACACAAAAAAAAGATATTTTGAAGAAAGCTGATAACCTGTAACCACTGGCTTCAATCATTCATTCATTTATTTTCCTTTGGCTTAGTCCCTTATTTATTGGTGGTCACCACAGCGGAATGAACCACCAACTATTCTGGCATACGTTTTACGCAGCGGATGCCCTTCCAGCTGCAACCCAGTACTAGGAAACACCCATACACTCTCGCATTCACACACATACACTACAACCAATTTAGCTTATCCAATTCACCTATAGTGCAAGTCTTTGGACTGTGGGGGAAACCAGAGGACCTGGAGGAAAACCACACGGGGAGAACATGCAAACTCCATACAGAAATGCCAACTGGCTACGCCGGGACTTGAACCAGCAAATTTGTTTTTTTTGTTTTTTTTTAACCATTGATTTCCATAGGAAAGAAAATCAGAAACAGAAACAAAATCATAAAATAAAGAGTGAGTAAACCCAGCAGACACACAATGTCATAAGACATTCATATTATGTTAGATTTAGGTTGCCAGGGTCTAAGGCAGGGCTATTCAATTAGTTTGTCACGGGGGCCAGTTCATGAAAAGCATCCCAAACGAAGGGCCGGAGAGACATGACTTGCAATATAAAGGATGACACAACTGCATTTAAGAGCCAATTTCGTATTTTTGCTCCTTTAGACACCCACGTTGTATTTGTCTACATTAAAATGTTAATATATTGTATTTTGAAACTATATAATATCACTGCATTGTACAATAAGTTTTTTTAACAAACATTCAAATGTTGTATTTCACACTACAACAAAATCAGTGCATTGCTTAAGTAGGCTTCTTCTACATTCAGATACGTTCATGTTATGTTTTGAACTGCACAACAATTATGGATGCAACAATTATAGATTTTGGTTGTACGATTATATAGTGTGAAGAATAATCAGTGTTTCAAAGTTATCACGTCTAATGTAAATTTAAGCTTTATATTAGCAAGATTTAGATCTGGACATCCCTAACTAATATTAAAAAACCTTTAAAAGGCATTTTCATTAGTAATAGTTTTTATGCTGAAGGTTTTTCTGTGCTTATAGGGCTACACAATTTAATTATGCGTGTGTTTATAGAGAGGAACGGGAGAAAATAATATAATAGTAATTGTTATGAAGGTCGGCACCAATATTTAGATTAACTGTTTTTATCATCTGCGTTCATACATACATAATCATCTTAATAATAGTTTGTCTAACATGTCTTTTGTTTACATTGCACTGAAAGATAAGCACAACTCTCACCGCTACAGCATGAGATGCTCCGCTTGCTCCCGCATATTGGCATATATTCTTACGACATAAACTTGCGCGCGGGAAAGACGTGATATGGGAACGGCCCGCGGCTATAGTTATTACAGTGTGCGTGCATATTAGCTGCGGTGGACAAGCTCTGAACTTTAAACTAGCGCACAGTTGGCAACTTGGCGTAACTTTGTTCAGCAGTTTCGTTTTGTGCGGCAGAACAGAAATGCAGAAATGCTGCTTAGAGAAGCCTTTACGATTAATTAACCGTGACGAATTAAAGCGCAGTTAATAGTGAAATCGGTAAATCATTGCATCCCTAATAACGATATCAGTGCATTGTACAAAAGACCTTTTCTACAAACATATTCAAATGTATTCGTCTGCGCCACCACTCGCCACTGTCAGGTGACTCACGCTCTGCGCAGCTCATGCTGTATTGAACAGACGCACGTCACTTCATAACTATAGCAGCCGTTTTTTGACTGAACTAAATTTATTCTTGATGTCTTGGTCACACTATTTGGAGGGCCAGAACAAATTGTCTCGGGGGCCGGGTTTGGCCCGCGGGCTGCCAATTGAATAGCCCTGGTCTAAGGACAATGTCATTTTGATGTCCAATAACAACGTCAAATTACATTGATATTTTTATTTTTATTTTAGGTTGTCTTGCAAAGTGACCAAAATCCAACGTTGAGCCAACATCTTAAACCAAGTCATATTGACGTCAAATACTGACATTTATTAGTCAGGTATGATAGATGTCATATTGGTTAACGTCCACACAACGTCTAGCTGTAACATCATTAGACGTTGATATTTTGTTGTTTTTAGGTTGTTTTGGAAAGTGACCTGAATGCAACATCTATCCAACTTTGGACATTGACATCGGCCTGACGTTGGGTTCTGACATCAACCCGGTTTTCATTTCCATTAAAATGCAACGTCCCACAACGTTGGGGTACAACATCAATCTGACATCTTTGCCTGCTGGAAATGATGACATAATTTTAAAATTCTTCACAATCACCTATGAAAATTTGACATTTTCCATGTTTTAGCGTCTTTAGTCCATCTAAAAAAAGGGCAATCCAGTAACTTTGTTTTGTAAGTTGTTTTCTGCAAGCATGTGAAAAATGAGCCATCCACATTGCACTCCCTTATTGATGCAGAAAAGCAATCTTTTTATACATTACCATCCCTTTAATCTGCACGTTTCCATCCACAGTGTAACTCCAGTAGTTGCCAATTTTGTTTACTCACTAGAGATTTACAATGTCCGTGCTAGAAAAAAAACACATTGCTTTAAACTTTCATTATTTTGTGTATACAACACACATACAGTACCTTTGGGGTTAGGATAACCAGATAACCATATGCCAGATAACCTTCCCAGAGGATAACATTATCCTACATTATTATTTTTTGATGTTTTTCATCAATTTTTTTGATGTGTTCAACTGACTGACTGACTGACTGACTGACTGACTGAATGACTGAATGATTGACTGAATGATTGACCCACACTCCTCCTTCCCTAAACCCAACTAATAGTGTTTTCAAAAGCACCGATTGACCCGCCCACCCACTTCCCTAAACCCAACCGACAGTTTCAAAAAAGCAATCCAGAAAAGGAAAAGCCCTCGCCTGATTTTTACCACGTTTTCAGATTTTACCACATTCTCACCCTGTTATTTACTTGTTTATTTCATTTTTTGGATTCTATTTTTGTCTTACCTGCTTTCTCCTGCTTATATCAGATATTCAAGGTTACATTATGGACCTGCTGTACTTTTCCACACAAGACAAAGAAATTAACAAAAAAAAAATGTCATATATCTCATGCTAATACCCCAAAACCACATTCCTAGATAGAAACACAATATTTTATAAGCATCCAAGTTTGGCAAAAATAAATTTTTCCTCCACAAATGAAACACAACTAGTGTTTTTAGGGGAGAAACTCAATACTGTAATGCATTCAACCCAGGCTCATTCTGAAAACGCACCGATATATACATTTCTGGAGAGTGCCAAATATATGCAGGGAGCTACATTTTTTTAAAATCCAAATCCACCCGAGGCCGCTGTGTAGGCTTTTTCAGATCTCATATTTCTCTCATGAGTGCCATTCGTGCCTGCTGTTCTTGCATAAATCCACCAGAGGCCACTGTCGACTGACTGACTGACTGATCTACTGACTCGCCCTCCTCCTTCCCTAAACCCAACCAAGAGTGTTTTAAAAAGCACCGATTGAACCGCCCACCCAATCCACTAAACCCAACCGACAGTTTTCAAAAGCAATACAGAAAAAAAAACCTTCCGCCTGATTTTTATCATGTTTTCAGATTTTACCACATTCTCACCCTGTTGTTTACTTGTTAATGGCATTTTTTGGATTCTGTTTTTGTCTTTCCCGCTTTCTAGAACCATTCTTCATTGAACTCGAACCCCGTCTTGCATTCAACTCCTATCTGCATCTCAAGTCCACCGACGTACGCTGCAAGCCACTGGACAAACTGGTAACATCAGAAAAGCCGTCCATACAGAGGTAAGCGGTCAGCTGCTAGCACGAAAAGGAACAGCGTCATACCGCCTCGTAGCGTTCATTTTAAAGACTAAATGCATCCATACGTACTTCTGGCTACATAATTCACGATCTCCAGAAATGTATATAGGGCTACATTTTCAGAATGAGCCTATGTTGTTGTTTTTTTTTTAAAGCAAATGAAGGTTATATCATGCGATGTCAAATGCAGAGTTCCTCTTATTAAAAAAAAGAAGAAAAAACCTGCAAGCTCGGAAAGAGAGGAGAAACACAATGCAAAAGTAACTCAAATGTATTGTGTTGTGGCAATTTTAAAATTCCATCACTGAATAAGAGACAAATATGTCCAATTATATTTAAAGATGATTTTACTCTCTTGCAGGAGAGTCAGACAGTCATACAGAAACAGGTCGCTGCAGAATGTGTCAAGGAAGGGAGGGCTTTCTCCTGCTTATATCAGATATTCAAGATTTACATTATGAACCTGCTCTACTTTTCCACACAAAAAAAAAAAAAAAGCATCATATACGTCATGCTGAGGCCCCGAAACCACATCCTAAGGGTGCTTTCACACCTAGACTTTTGTTCCAGAACCTGGCGCGTTTGCCCAGCTAGCACGGTTCGTTTGGCATATGTGAACAGGGCAATCACACTCGGATCCGCGCTAAAGCAATCGCTTTATTGAAATCGCTCGATTGAAACGAACTCTGGAGTGGATCGATTGTAGTGAGAAAGCGATACGATCTGAGCCCGGCTATATTACCGTGTTTTATGGATATGTAATAGGCATACGGCTATATGACGAGAGAATTATGAGTAGGGCGGGAGGTCATTCCAGACATCCCAAGTCTCCCGGAAGTTCCGGGAGTCTCCCGCAAATGCACAGAGACTCCCGGATGCCCGCAAACGAATGATAATCTCCAGGAAATCGCGCGTCTCCCTCCCGGTCCTCAAAATACGTTGCGCACCCTTCTCATCAACCCTCCCCACCGCATCCCTCTTCGCTCTTCAGACATGTCGCGCGCACCCTGTCAAACACCACCAAACCACCCCCGACAGCTGAGCGGGAGCAAAATAAACCATGAAACTCTGTGACTAATGTGAGGAGAGTTTACTCACACGTGACTTGTTTTAGCTATTTTGGTCCGTTTAGAAACTTTGCCGTGTGAAATGGAACCACACAAAGAACAAAGAGCACCAATGTAACACTTTTAATCCCTGTTTCGGAACAAATAAATCGATTCACAGGTGTGAAAGCACCCTTGGATAGAAACACAATATTTCATATCCATCCAAGTTTGGTAAAAATAATTTTTTTCTCCACAAATGTAACTATTTACCATAAGTAATGCAACTACTGTAGTTACTTTTTGGGGGAGAAACTCAGTACTGTAATACATTGGCACATTCTGAAAACATACTGCTATATACATTTCCGGAGAGTGCCAAATACATGCCAGGAGCTACGTTTTTGTTTTCACAAATCCACCAGAGGCCGCTGTGTACGCTTTTTCAGATCTCAAATTTCTCTTGCGAGTGCCATTCGTGCCTGCTGTTCTCACATAAATCCACCAGAGGCCGCTGTCGACTGACTTACTTATCTACTGACCCACCCTCCTCCTTACCTAAACCCAACCAATAGTGTTTTCAAAAGCACCGATTGACCGAGCTACTGGACAAACTGGTAACAGCGGGAAAGCCATCCATACGAGAAAAGGAACGGCGTCATACTGCCCCGTGGCATTCGTTTTAAAGACGAAATGCAGCCATATGTGTATCTGGCTACATAATTTGCGCTCTCAAGAAACGTATATAGGGCTACGTTTTCAGAATGAGCCTATGTTGAGTTAAGTTTTGGGGGAGTAACTCAATATTGTAATGCATTACTTTCAAAAGTAACTTTCCCCAAGACTGCAGATAACAGACCAACAATGCACAAATATAATCAATTAACCAGGTTTAAACTAGTCTAAACCTACTTAGCAGCAGGTGAAGAAAATCAGCAGCAAAAACAAAAACACATCCATGCCAAACACGGCAACCTCAATACAACGTTTTGCTTTTATTTTACACTTGCATTTATTCATTTAGCAGAAGCTTTTATCTAAAGTGACTTCCAAATGAGGAATAATACAACACAAGTGATTCATCCTGAATTGATTGTGTTATATAAGGCATGTCAAGTCTTCTCCTCAGAAGAAATAAAGTCTATTCATCAAGATTCGCTGGAGATGAAGAAACATTAGTATTATTGATGCGATGGTTTGGAAGTAGCACTCCTGAGAGTCACACAAATACTTTATGTCGAAACACGGTTGCTGATGCGAGAAAGAAACTATTCACTCTCAAATCAGAGACAAAGGCATCATTTAGATTCACTTTTTTCTAAGGTGCAAGAGGCTCTAATGAACAATTATACAACAGAAAAGTTTTCAACTTTAACACTTAGCACAAACAGATGTTACAAAGCAAAATTAAGTTATGATCAGTAAAGCAGCTTTTTTAAAAAGTGTTATCAATTTTAACTGAACTGGGAGAGATTCTGGAAGCTATCCTGCGTTTATTTGATCAAAAGTAAAGTAAAACAAGTTATATTGTGGGAAATATTAGAATTGAAATAACTAGTGTCTTTGTAATGATGTTCAAAGGAATTTATTTGACTAATTTTGATCAAACTTTAAAGGGGTGGTCCACTATTGGCCCGTTTCCACTGAGTGGTACAGTACGGTTCTGTACGCTTTTATGGCCATTTCCACTGTCAAAAAGTGTACCGAACCAAACCGTACCGTACCACTTTTTCGGCACCCTTTCGAAAGGGAACCAAAAACAAGAAAGGGTACCAAAAGGTGGAGCTACAGAGATGCGTCACGATCTCGTGGAGCTAGCCAGAATGAAAACAAAGGAACCGCCTTGTTTTTTAAGCCGAGACAGCCGAGACATTACATGGAAATACTATATGCATATAATAACGAGCCATGGTTGACCCGAGTTCAAACAAAGCTTCAAACAAAGCAAAGTGTCCTGTTGTTGCTTACGAGGCCGTCTAAAATTGCGAACGGTTTTTGCTCTCTCCAGGGAGCTCGCAATCGCGTCTATATTTAATATAACGAACTTCTTGAGCTGATGATAATAACAGGTGTGTGTGATTATTGAAATGTCTTCGACATCTGATCCATTCAGAAAGAAAAGGACAAACGCGAGAGTGAAGCGCGAAAAAAAGGAGAAGCCCAACAAAACACAGGAGAAAATTGTTTCAGCAACCTGAATCATGAACAAACTGCCATGTTTATCATCGCCTTTTAGACTATTATGAACTCGGAATGACGGAATTACTCTCTAACAGAGGTTACATGTGCTGGTGAAGATTACAGACACAGATGAGAGGTTTGCTCTGACTGTGGGCTGTGTTGCGTGTTGTTTTTGAACTCAAATAAGGACTAAATGTATGCTGTGTGTAGTTTTTCTGTAATTGGTAACATATCGGAGACTGTAAGGGTCTGTATGTGTTCATATATGTTGCATTTATTTATTTATTTTATATAATTGCAGACATTACTGTAGGCTATTTCGTCATTGATCTGCAGTTATAATCAAATCATGTTCATAGAAAAGTTAGTAATAAACATTTATAAACAAGTGTTTATATGTTTAAAGCATCTGTTTTGTGGGAAGTGCTTCTCATATGATGTGAACGACCTGTACAGCTTTACTGTAGACATTTCCTCGAGCGAAAATGACGTCGACTTAAACTTTCTGTCGTACACCACGCCCACCAAAAGGGTATCCTTAGTAGTGGAAATGCAAGCCTGATAAAGATGACCCGTACCGACCCGAACCGTACCGTACCTCTTAGTGAAAACGAGCCATATGATATCATATTTTAAACTATATATATATATATATATATATATATATATATATATATATATATATATATATATATATATATATATATATATATATATATATATATATATATATATATATATATATATATACATACATACATATATATATATATATACATACATACATATATATAATATATATATATATAAAATATAATATATATAATATATATACATACACACTGCATCCAGAAAGTATTCATAGCGTTTCCCTTTTTCCACATTTTTTTTAATGTTACAGCCTTGTTCTAAAATAGATTAAATTCATTTATTTCCTCAAAATTCTCCACACAATACCCCATAATGACAATGTGAAAAAAAAGTTTTGAAACTGTTGCAAATTTCTTAAGTAAATTAATCAAATTTATTAACCCTGAAAAATCACATGTACATACTGTAAGTATTCCAGCCTTCGCTCAATACTTTGTTGATGCACTTTTGGCAGCAATTACAACCTCAAGTCTTTTTGAATATGATGCCACAAGCTTGGCACACCTGTCTTTGGGATTTTTTGCCCATTCCTCTTTGCAGTACCTCTCAAGCTCTATCAGGTTTGATGGGAAGCGACGGTGTACAGCCATTTTTAGATCTCTCCAGAGATGTTCAATAGGAATTAGGTCTGGGCTCTGGCTGGGCCACTCAAGGACATTCACCGAGTTGTTGTGAAGCCTCTCCATTTATATTTTGGCGGTGTGCTTTGGGTCATTGTCCAGCTGTAAGATGAACCGCGCCTCAGTCTGAGGTCAAGAGCACTCTGAAGCAGGTTTTCATTCATGATGTCTCTGTACATTGCTGCATTCCTCTTTCCCTCTATCCTGACTAGTCTTCCAGTTCCTGCTGCTGAAAAACATCCCCACAGCATGATGCTGCCACCACCATGCTTCACTGTAGGGATGGTATTAGCCTGGTGATGAGCGGTGCCTGGTTTTCTCCAAACGTAACACCTGGCATTCACTCCAAAGAGTTCAGTTTTAGTCTCATCAGACCAGAGAATTTGGTTTCTTATGGTTTGAGAGTCCTTCAGATGCCTTTTGGCAAATTCCAGGCGGGGAGTGGCTTCCATCTGGCCACTCTACCATACAGGCCTGATTGGTGGATTGCTGCACAGATGGTTGTGCTTCTGTAAGGTTCTCTTCTCTCCAAAGAAGAACGCTGGAGCTCAGACAGAGTGACCATCGGGTTATTGATCACCTCCCTGACTAAGGCCCTTCTCCCCCGGTCACTCAGCTTAGATGGCCGGCCAGCTCTACGAAAAGTCCTAGTGGTTCCAAACATCTTACATTTACCACAGGTAAAACTCCAATTAAGCTGCTGAAACATCTCAAGAATGATCAGTGGAACAGAATGTACATGAGCTCAATTTAGAGCTTCACGGCAAAGGCTGTGAATACTTATGTACATGTGATTTTTAAGGTTTTTTCTTTATAAAATAGCAATTTTTTTATATTTTTAAATATTTTTCCACATTGTCATTATGGGGTATTGTGTGTAGAATTTTGAGGAAATAAATTTATTTAATCCATTTTGGAATAAGGCTGTAACATAAAAAAATGTGGAAAAAATTAAGCGCTATGAATACTTTCCGGATGCACTGTGTATATATATATATATATATATATATATATATATATATATATATATATATATATATATATATATATATATATATATATATATATATATATATATATATATATATATATATTGTGTGTGTGTGTGTTCAAAGGAATGTATTTGATTAATTTAATTAAACTTTAATTAATATACAATTCATGATTTCAACAAATCATTAACTTAGACGATTAGCTCAAACTACTAATTAGCTGCTTATTAACAGTCTCTAAAGTGTAAACTTAATTAAAAAAAAACAAAAACAAAAATAAAAACTGTACTCCAATCTTGCTGAACAAAAGTCTTGTTTCCTTAAAATAAGAAAAAAAATGATAGTATAATCACAATTAAAGAATTGTACTATTTTTATTGCTGTCGCGACCCTTTTAGAGAAGCAACAATGCACTAAATGTCACGCATTACAGCAATTTTACGATGTTTATACTACAGTTTTTATCTACTTTATTATACCAATTTTAAAATGCCATATTTTGTATTTTATCCTATCACACAATCAGTCTGCAGTTCCAGGAGTTCAATATAGTGTGCTCTATTTTATAGCCCATCCTACTGTACCAGTGTGCAAAACCTGTATGTCAAAATATATTAAAATGAAGTCATCAAACATAACTGACTTGCGTATCAAAGGCAAGTCAACATCCTTTTTCACTTCCACAAGGTGAAATCCTTCACGTTTTCTTTGAGAACATGTGAAAGATGAATTATTGATCCAAAGCTGTCATAAAGCACACAGCAGTGTGTGTGTGTGTGTGTGTGTGTGTGTGTGTGTGTCATATGTGATGCAGTGTGAACCGTCACCTTTAGACCTGCCCTGCTCTTCCTCAAACAACACACATCAGTGTCCATCTTTCATTTCCTTCTCTCCTGACAACAGTCTCAAAGACATTTTATATATCATTTTTCAGTCTTTTTATTAGATTGTTCATGACAGACAGCAGAGGAAATTATTAAAGAGAGTGATGGAACTGAAACCTGTCAGAGCTGGAAAGCAACTCTCAAACTTCTCAAGCTACGAACTGTAGCTTTATTTATAGATACAAACTAGCTGTTTTCTAGTTGTATATGCATAATAAATTGAAGCTATTTACTTACGTTTGTTAAAAAAATTAAATGCAGCCGTACGTACTTCTGGCTACATAATTCGCGATCTCCAGAAATGTATATAGGGCTACATTTTCAGAATGAGCCCATGTTGAAGATATTTTGAAGAATGCTGGTTGACCACTGACTTCAATAGTAGCAAAAAAGTCGGTTAGATATTTTCAAAATATTTACTTTTGTGTTCAACAGAAAAGAAACTCAAATAGGTTTTTGAAAATGTGAAGGATGAGTAAATGATTTTGCTATTTTTCCCCCTTTCACCTCTTACTTTACTTGAGATACTTGTACATTTAACTGATTTAAAAAATACACATTTTTAATCTGTATATGTTGCTTAAGTATAATTCAAAGTACTTGCTACATCCTTAATAGCTAGTCACTGAAAAGATTACTGTGATTTTACCAAGTAGGACATCTATATTGCTCCTGGAACAACATTTTAATCGGCTATTTAAAGGATAAGTTTACAGTAATTTAAGTTTACAGTTAGGATTATGTGTTTCTACTTGATTGTTATCCAACTACAGTATTATTCCCCTCTGATTTTGGGAATAATTTACAGTTAAAGCTGGGTTTAGGGGTAGGGATATGTATGAGTTGCAACATAGACTCATTCTGAAAATGTGCACCTAGTGGTGGAAAGAATACTGAAAAATCATACTCAAGTAGAAGCACCAGCAGAGCTATTCAATTGGAGGCCTGCGGGCCGAACCCGTACCCCGAGGGAATTTGTTCCAGCCCCCCAAATAGTGTGACCAAGACATCAAAAATAAATATGAAGTGATGTGCGTCTGATCAATATAGCAGTTAAAGGCTGCGCAGAGCGCGAGTCACCTGACATTAAGTGAGTGGCGCGAGCAGACGAAAACATTTGCATATGTCTGTAGAAAAGGCCTTTTATACAATGCACTGATATCGTTAGGGATGCAATGATTGGCCGATTTCACTATTATCCCCGCTTTTAATCATTAAAGGCTTCTCATCGCCGCATTTCTGTTGCACAGAAAAAAGCTGCTGCAACTACAGTAGTTATGCCAATATGCACGCACATTGGATTAACTGTAGCAGCAAGCCGTTGACATACTGCGTTTTTCCCCGAGCAAGTATTTCCAATTGAGACGTGTGCATATTGGAAGTGTTGCGCGCACTGCTTGCAAGCGAACCGACACACTCGCGCCCTGCAGGCGCGGCACACAGTAGAAATGATCTCAGGCTGTAGCGGTGAGAGCTGTGCGTGGCTTTTAGTGCAAATGTAAACAAAAGATATGTTAGACGAATCATTAAAAATGATTATGTATGAACACAGATAATAACAGCAGTTCATTTAAATTCTTAGCTAATATATAGCTGAAATTAACATTAGACAAATACTATTTTTATTTATTCTTATTTTTATTTATTTATTCATTGTTCTGTCATTTATTTTCATTGTGAAATTATCACTCATGTTTAAATCAAAAACTTTTTCATTTATTTTTAAGTCCAAAGAGAGAAATGGACTATTGTTTGTTTTTTATTAATATTTTGCGCTGTATTTGGTTACTGAGCAGCAATAAACAACACTTTAAAATATAAGCAGATTTCTTGTTATTTTCTAAACTAGTAGTGTTTTGAATTTAATAAATGGATAATAATGGTGATAACCGTGTAACCGTGATTATTCTTCAGACTATAATCGTACAACCAAAATCTATAATCGTTGCATCCCTAATTGCTACACAGTTTAAAATATAACATATGAATGTGTCTGAATGTAAGAAGCCTACTTCAGCAATACACTGCTTTTGTGCCTCGAAATACATTTGGATATGCTTGTAAAAAAAGCCACATTGTACAATGCAGTGATGTTATGTAGTTTCAAAATGTAACATAATAACGTTTTAATGTAGAAAAAGCCAACGTGGGTGTCTTAAGGAGCAAAAATACAGCATATGAGCTCTTATATTGCTGTTGTGTCATCACTTATATTGCAAGTCATATCTCTCCGGCCCCCCGTTTGGGATGCTTTTCATGAACTGGCCCCCATGACAAACTAATTGAATAGCCCTGATCTAGAGTAAAAATATGTGTTATAAATATTACTTGCGTATGAGTAAAAAACACACCTTTCAAAAGTACTCAAGAGTAGTGAGTATTGAGTATTACACTGTAAACGCTTATGGATGTGTGTAAACGTAATATTCTGTAGTGCATTTAGGTATTGTCCAGCAGGCACACAACGTCAGACATTAATATTAGGTTAGATTTAGGTTGTGATGTCAGGTGACCAAAATTCAAGTCTAGCCAGCGTCTAAGAATGTTATTTTTATGTCCAATAACGACGTGAAATGACATTTTTTGTTGATTTTAGGTTGTGTTAGAAAGTGACCAAAATCCAACGTTGAACTATCATCTTAAACCAACGTCATATTGACACCAAACACTGACATTTATTTGTCAGGTATGGCAACCAAAATCCAACATCTGATAAACATCTTAGTGGTATCGTCCACACAACGTCAACCTGCAACATCATTAGACAATGATATTTGGTTGATTTCAAGACGTTTCAAGTAAAACTACTCAGTAAATTACAATTTCTGAGAAAAAGTCCATTACAGTGGTTTGAGTATTTGTAGTTTGTTACTTTACACCACTGCGTACACCTGTATACATTTCTGGAGATCCTTCATTACGTAGCCAGAAGTACGTATGGCTACATTTTGTGCTTAAAACGAACACTACAGGGCGGTATGATGTCATTTCTTTCATGCTTACCAGCTGACTGCCTACCTCCGTATGAACGGCTTTTCAGCAGTTACCAGTTTGTTTAGTAGTTTCCCATGTACGTTGGCGGATTTGAGATGCAGAGAGGAGTTGACCACGATGACGGGGTTCGAGTCTGGCGAAGAACGGTTCCAGAAAGCAGGTAAGACAAAAACAGAATCCAGAAAATGAAATAAACAATTAAATAACAGGGTGAGAATGTGGTAAAATCTGAAAACGTGGTAAAAATGAGACGAGGGCTTTTCTTTTTCTGAATTGCTTTTTGAAACTGTCGGTTGGGTTTAGGGAAGTGGGTGGACGCTGGTCAATCGGTGCTTTTTGAAAACACTACCGGTTGAGTTTAAAAAAGGAGGAGGGTGGGTCAGTCAGTCAGTCAGTCGATAGTGACCTCTGGTGGATTTACGTAAGAACAGCAGGTGCGAAAAGCACTGGCAAGAGAAATTTAAGATCTCAAAAAGCATACACAGCGACCTCTGGTGGATTTGTGAAAACCAAAACTGCAAAAAAAACATACCTCCTGGGACGTATTTGGTGCTTTTCTGAAATGTATATATGGGTACATAATCAGAATCAGAGTCTGGGTTGAAATTTTCAAACAAAAATGATGTTCCAGATTGTTAATCCAGAATCGCATCCTGCTCACCGGTAAAGCGACTGTCTGACAAACTCCAGCAATAACATTTTGTCATGCAACATCACCTTTTGTTTAGTAAAGTATCTTATTACTGAAAAAAACTACAATTTTGAAAAAAGCAGAGCTGCTGTCATGCTTGTGAGAATGTAGTTACACTATTAGTGTTGCTTCTTTAAGCCATTACTCTGCATTCACTGAGGCTCAGACACACATTTCAGCTTCACAGTCACATAACTCGCTTCACCACTAACTAAAAATCATTCAGTGTTCATATGCACAATTTATCCCTTCTTCATGTTTAATGTTTGTGACAAATTGCTTCCTCTCTCATCCTTCCTCTCGCAGTCATCGCCTTAAGGCAAGGCACTGCAGGTGAATATAGTAATAAAAAAATATATATATTATTATCACAATACTTCCGCAGATGATTGATTACATTAATAATTGCAAACGTTTTTTTGCATTTCTAGTTTTGTAAAATGTTATGTTTAAATATGCAAATGACACATGAATTAAATATGCACTAATTTGCATATAATTATAGCATAAAAATCCAATCACTAGATGAATTGAGCTTAATATACTGTATTCCACTCCAATACTGTATGTTTTTTTTCACTGACATACAATATTGGAGTTAAAGATCTCTTTTTATCCCTTCATTATTCAATGTGAAAAGGAAGGTGGAAAAAAAAAATCACAATTATTTGCAGAATAAAATGTTGTACAATACTATACAATACAAATGTTATTTCTAAAGTAAGTTTAAAGCATTGCCATTGACCAAAGTCTAGCATAAGTACAGTTGAAGTCAGAATTATTAGCCCCCCTGTTTATTTTTTTCCCCAATTTCTGTTTAACGGAGAGAAGATTTTTTTTAACACATTTCTAATCATAATAGTTTTAATAACTCATTTCTAATAACTGATTTATTTTATCTTTGCCATAATGACAGTACATAATATTTTACTAGATATTTTTCAAGACACTTCTATACAGCTTAAAGTGACATTTAAAGGCTTAACTAGGTTAATTAGGTTAACTAGGCAGGTTAGGGCAATTAGGCAAGTTATTGTATAATGATGGTTTGTTCTGTAGACTATCGAAAAAAATATATAGCTGAAAGGGGCTAATAATTTTGACCCTAAAATGGCTTGTAAAAAATTAAAAACTGCTTTTATTCTAGCCAAAATAAAACAAATACGACTTTCTCCAGAAGAAAAAATATTATCAGACATACTGTGAAAATTTTCTTTGCTCTGTTAAACAAAATTTGGGAAATATTTAAAAAAAATATAAAAAAATTCAAAGGGGGGCTAATAAGTCTGACTACAACTGTACATAAAATCACATAGACAAAAAACATATATTCAACAACTAAATACAACAATAATTAAACATTAAACCAGATCCCTTTAATCAACTGAATGCTCTAATAAGCAGGTACAATTTCAATTAAGACTTGAAAGCACTAACCATCATGAACAGTTGTATGCATTAATGTACATACAGTAATATGCATAGGGATAGTCAGGGGGGAGGGGCAGCCACTGAAAAACATCATGTAACCCTTAAATTTTTATCTTGTTTTGGGAACATGAAGAATCAACTGATTCGGAGATCTCTAGTCTCTTTTATTTTCCAAATAAGCAATATATTTTGGGAAAAAATGCCATGCAACGCTTTTAAAAACTTTTTTAAAAAAAACTTAAATTCAATTCTGAATTGCATAAGTAACCAGTGTAAGGAAGCCAAAACTAGAGTAATTCTATTTTTCTCTTCTTTGTAGGAGCTAAAGGTCTGACAGCAGCATTTTGCAACAATGGGCTATATGCACAGCTATTGCTTTTCAGCCAATGATAAACTTCCGGTGAGAGGTTTATTTGCACTGTAAAAAAAATCCATAATTTTACAGTAAATGTCTGTAATTTAACGACCGTTATTTTAAGTTTTTTTTTTTCCGGCACCCCAGCTGGCGGATAAAAAAAAAAAACCCCGTAAAATTATGGATTTTTTTTTGTACAGTGTGACTATTTTCAATTTCATAAGGTTCCTTTTACAGCATCAATGTTGTAATGTAATCAAGATGCAATAAGTAAATTAAGTATTCATTTAGTTGTTCAAGCGAAAAAATGAGATGAAAGACCGTGTAAATGCTAGCGCTGCCAGTAGCAGCTAGCATAGAAACTCCATTGAAAATATTGGGGTAAAATAAATTTCGGATTTTAAAGACATGGCGCAAAAAAATTGAATTTTAACGCAGTGCTTCAACAACATAGGCTTATTCTGAAAACGTACAGTAGGTCTATATACATTTTTGGAGAAGTACGTATGGCTACATTTCATCTTTAAAACAATGTTACTGGGTAGTATGACGCTGTTCCTTTTCGTGTTTACCAGCTGACCACCTCCTTGTGAATGACTTTCCCACTGTTACCAGTTTGTCCAGTGGCTCGCAGCACATGTTGGCGGACTTGAGATGCAGTGAGGAGTTGACTGTGATGTTGGGGTTCGAGTCTGGTGAAGAATGATTCCAGAAAGCAGGTAAGACAAAAAATAAAATAAACATGTCTTTTTCTGGATTGCTTTTAAAACTGTCAGTTGGGTTTAAGGAAGTGGGTGAGAGGGTCAATCGGTGCTTTTGAAAACACTATTGGTTGGGTCAGTTGGTCAGTCAGTCAGTCAGTCGACAGCGGCCTCTGGTGAATTTACATGAGAACAACAGGCGCAAATGGCACTCACGAGAGAATTTTGAGATTTCAAAAATCGTACACAGCGGCCTCTGGTGGATTCACAAAAAACAAAAACTGTAAAAATCGTAGCTCCTAGGACGTATTTCGCGGTCTAAATCAGATCTTAAACGATTTTGTAATGGAGCAACTGTTCTCCGGAAGTGCTTGGGCTGACCGACTGAAAATTAAGGTAAGACTCCTTGTTGATCATTTGGAAAAGTGTCAGAAGGTATATTTGTCTCATGTATCATTTGTTGAACTGCAGAAGATCTATTGGAACCCGCATGGACCCAAGATTCTCACATACATTTGTCAAGTTTGGTGAATGAAAAATCATGGATTAGAGTTACATTCAGTATGGGAGCATGCGAGAGATCTGCAGAGTGGATGGCAACATCAACAGCCTGAGGTATCAAGACATTTGTGCTGCCCATAACATTACAAACCACAGGAGAGGGCAAATTGTTCAGTAGGATAGCGCTCCTTCTCATACTTCAGCCTCCACATCAACGTTCCTGAAAGCAAAGAAAGTCAAGGTGCTCCAGGATTGTCCAGCTCAGTCACCAGACTCGAACATTATTGAGCATGTCTGGGGTAAGATGAAGGAGGAGGCACTGAAGATGAATCCTAAGAATCTCGATGAACTCTTGGAGTCCCGCAAGAACGCTTGCCATTCCAGATGACTTTATTAATAAAATTATTTGAGTCATTAGAGAGATGTATGGATGCAGTCCTCCAAGCTCATGGGAATCTTACGCAATATGAATTATTTTTCCACTGCACCATGACTTTATATTCTATACTATGCATTATTTCTGTTAAGAGACAAGACTTAGCAAAGTCAGACCTTACTGTTCTAATTAAATAATTAAAAATCAAGCCATGATAATTTTTTATTGTGGTAAAATGAGTGTAATCTAGAGGCCTTTGCCTTTCATATAAGCCACTTCTGATATAAATGATCAACTAGAAGTCAAGTTATTTTTTATTGTTCCTAAAACTTGGATAGACAACAAGACTTTTGTCAGGTAGTTTATAGTATATCACTGTAAAAACCAACAGAATATAGATGTGAATAAAACTGTATGGTGGCGCAATAGGTAGTGCTGTCGCCTTACAGCAAGAAGGTCGCTGGTTCGAGCCTCGGCTGGGTCAGTTGGCGTTTCTGTGTGGAGTTTGCATGTTCTTCCTGCGTTTGCGTGGGTTTCCTCCGGGTACTCCGGTTTCCCCACAGTCCAAAGACATGCGGTACATGTGAATTGGGTAGGCTAAGTTGTCCATAGTGTATGTGTGTGAAGGAGTGTGTATGGTTGTTCCCTAGAGATGGGTTGCGGCTGGAAGGACATCCGCTGCGTGGAACATGTGCTGGATAAGTTGGCGGTTCATTCGTAACAGCCATATCACCCTGCAGCCCAAGACCGGTTACTCACTGAAGCTAAGCAGGGCTGAGCCTGGACAGTACCTGGATGGGTGACCGCATGGTCTAGGGTGCTGTTGGAAGTGGTGTAAAAGAGGCCAGCAGGGGGCGCGCTCAACCTGTGGTCTGTGTGAGTCCTAATGCCCCTAATGAAGGGGACACTATACTGTCAGTGGGTGCCTTCTTTCGGATGAGACGATAAACCAAATTCCTGACTCTCTGTGGTCATTAAAAATGCCATGGCACTTCTCGTAAAGAGTAGGGGTGTAACCCCGGTGTCCTGGCCAAAGTCCCTCAATCGGCCCTCATGATCATGGCCTCCCAATCATCCCCATCCACCGAATTGGCTCTATCACTGTCTCTACACTCCACCTATAGCTGGTGTGTGGTGAGCGCACTGGCGCTGTTGTCCTGTGGCTGCCGTCGCATCATCCAAGTGGATGCTGCACACTTGTGGTGGTGTAGAGAGACCCCCCTCATGATTGTGAATGTATGGCCATTCACAAAAAATGCGCTAAATAAATACACATTACATTACATTCCGCTGTGGCGACCCCAGATTAATAAGGGGACTAAGCCGAAAAGAAAATGAATGAATGAATGATAAAACTGTATCTAGTGTGTGTATACAGTAAGTGCTGCTAAAGTGGTGTTTATTTTTATTTTCCTTTGGCTTAGTCTCTTATTTATCAGGGGTTGCAACAGTGGAATGAACTGCCAACTATTCTGTCTATTTTACGCAGCAGATTCCCTTCCAGCCACAACCCAGTACTGGGAAACACCCATACACTCATATTCTCACACACAAAATCATACACTACGGCCAGTTTTGTTTACCTAATTTACTTATAGTGCATATACTTATGTCTTTTGACTGTGGGGGAAACAGGAGCACCCGGAGGAAACCCACGTGAACACAGGGAGAACATGAAAACTCCACACAGAAATGCCAACTGGCCCAGCCGAGACTTGAACCAGCGACCTTCTTGCTGTGAGGCAACAGTGCTAGCCACTGAGCCACTCTAAAAATATGTATTGTAATTGAAATCTACAGACACAAATTGCTAAAGTGCAACAATAGAAACACTTAAAACTGATTTTTTTTTGTCAGTGTTTTCATTAGATTACACTGAAAAAAACACTTAAAAAAAGACCAAAATCTCAAAATGAACAGGTGTGTAAAAAAAAAAACAGATTTTTTCTTTTTTTTTTTTTGGCAAGAGTGTCTCGTCTTAACCTCCATTTTCCTCCTGAATAACAATATTTCTGCTTCAATAAAAACCATGGCCATGTTGTGTATGAAGGTGACTCACTGTGGGTCTACGGGACATGATATTATTTTCTCTCAGAGTATGAATCTATAACTGTGTTTATAAGAGAGAGAGAAGTAAGAAGTAAAGAGTAAACGAAGAAGGAAAAAGTGTCCATTTCCTCACTTGCAGAATTTACCTCAAAACTTCATGAATAAAACGGTGAAAGCTTAACTTCTAATATGTTGTAATATCATATCAGGATTTTGCTAGCCTTGACTTTTGCCCAGAGGATCAGCACAGCAGAATGAAAACAGAGAGCGTTACGTCAATATTTCTATTACTGGACGTGCTCGTGGAAGCTCACCATTATTGTCCTCGAGTCCCAAGGGTCATGCAGGGATTCTGGATGTGTCCTGCTCTCTGAATTGCTGTTATTTTGTGTGTAGCTCTGGGGATTAGAAAAAGATTACACCTAAGATTTATTTAAAAGAGTCATAGCCTCATTGGCAGAAACAGAGGACACACTTACTGCTTTGTTTTGTCCATATCCAGTGGTGTAAAGTAACAAATTACAAATACTCAAACTACTGTAATTGAGTAGTTTTTCTCAGGAATTGCAATTTACTAAGTCATTTAAAAAATGTGTACTTTTACTTTCTCTTGAGTACATTTTTTAGTAGAGTATTGGTACATTTACCCCACTACTTTCCTTCAACCTGCAGTCACTACTTAATTTTTTCTTGTCTATGGGAATTTGAATAATCAGTCCTGTAATTCCCGTCCTATCAAGTCGCACATAGAAAATCGCATCATACTGAACAACCTCAAGACATGGGTGCATTATAAATGCAGCAAACTGTTTGGAAGCATTAAACGTGTCCAAGAAGATGTCAAAATTCTTTACACGCATTGACCCAGAGACTGTTTAGACTGCATGTGATGATGAGAAGATGACGGATGTTTACTGTATGATGACTGAAATGGCCCTAACTAAAACTAAATGCACTACAGAATGTTATGTTTACACACACAAATTATATGTAAACGCAAAAGCTTTTTACAGCGTAGTACTCACTACTTACAACTCTTGTCAGTACTTTTTCCACTATTGTCCATATCTGACCCAATGTTGGGTTACAATAACCCACCATTTCATTTGAAAAAGAAAGAGTTGTGGTCAGTTTTGTACTTGAACTTAAACTGCGTTTATTTCAGTTAGTTGCAAAGGAAGCATTTATAATTTATTTTGCTTCGTATGATTGATATATATATATATATACATATATATATATATATATATATATATATATATATATATATATATATACATACAGTTGAAGTCAGAATTATTAGCCCCCCTGAATTATTGGCACCCCTGGTTATTTTTTTCGTCAATTTCTGTTTAACGGAGAGAAGATTTTTTTTCAACACATTTCTAAACATAATAGTTTTAATAACTCATTTCTAATAACTGATTTATTTTATCTTTGCCATGATGACAGTAAATAATATTTTACTAGATATTTTTCAAGACACTTCTATACAGCTTAAATTGACATTTAAAGGTTTAACTAGGCTAATTATGTTAACTGGGCAGGTTAGGGTAATTAGGCAAGATATTGTATAACAATGGTTTGTTCTGTAGACTATCAGAAAAAAAAATGTAGCTTAAAGGGGCTAATAGTTTTGACCCTAAAATAGTTTTAAAAAAATTAAAAACTGCTTTTATTGTAGCCAAAATAAAACAAATAAGACTTTCTCCAGAAGCAAAAATATTATCAGACATACTGTGAAAATGTCCTTGCTCTGTTAAACATAATTTGGGAAATATTTAAAAAAGAAAAAAAAATTATAATCAAAGGGGGGCTAATAATTCTGACTTCAACTGTATACTTATATTTAGATTTTGAGTTTTTTACATTACATAATTTTTTATTTTTTTTAATAGGTGTAGATAACAATAACACACTGTAAAAGATGATGGGTTCCACAAAATTCCCTTATGTTGTCTCAAGTTAACTTAATCGTTTTTACAAATTGGAGTGGATTGAACATAAAACAATTACTGTAAGTTGTCCTAAAAAAAATGTAATAATTGTTGTTTCAACTTATTTAAAATAAGTAGTATGAACAAACGTAAACGACCCAGGCTCATTCTAATTACTCACCGCTATATACATTTCTGCAGAGTGCCAAATACCTCCCAGGAGGTATGTTTTTTTGCAGTTTTTGTTTTCGCGAATCTGTCAGAGGATGCTGTGTACGCTTTTTGAGAGTTCAGATTTCTCTCGCAAGTGACATTAATGCCTGCTGTTCTCAGGTAAATCAAATCAAAGTTTATTTCTAGGGCACACTTAATTACAACCTTTGACCAAGTTGCTGTACAATAGCAGTAGCAGGTAAAAACAGCAATATAAAACAATAATAATAACAGTAAAAATTTCCAAGAAAGAAGCAGTTTAGTATAGCCTGGAACTGCCATTAGGAAATATTAAATGCACTTGAAAGTGTAACGGTCAATATGACAAATAAAGCCCACCTTTAAGCACAGGAGCCAATCATCAATCGCTATATGGTGAATAAAGCCCGCCTACTAGTACAGGAGCCAATCATTGATTGCTATAGACTGACGATACTCTGGGAGAGGGGCTCAGACCAGACGTGAGTTTTTGCAGATTTTGTGTGATTCTGACGTTTAAAAATTAAACTAAAGAGACAGTTGTTGCTTAATTTTATTGGTGATTCCTAATATGAAATTCAATCATAAGCTTAGCAAGCAGTTTTGGAGAATTTCCTTATTCAAACAGAATGCCCGAGCATACTGCCTGAGATGCATTTCAAAGATGGCCGCCGAGTGAAATGGCTTGTCTTAAAGGGACTTTGTCCAAACTCACAAAAAAATAGCCTGTCTAGCCTAACTCCCTTACCTCTGTTTTTGAGGAATCCCCTATCCCCCCCATCTCCCCCTTTTCCTCCTTTACCAGGGGGAGCTCTCGAGAACTACCTGATCTCATACCGCCTTACATGCTTATCGACCAGGCGGGAGCCCTGGGCTCAATTATCTCCGAGCTCAGGGTTCTCTCCCGGGACAGCATGCCAAACTTGCCGATATTATATCTAAGTGTAAACTCTTGAAATGATCCGTTCAGAGCAAGTCTCTAGTAAACGATTATTTGCATTTGTTCACCCCTCAAAACAAAATCCAATCATACTGAATCGGATGAAGGCCATCAATCCATGTCTTTTGATTTCTTCTCTCAGCTTTACTTCGCAATATATAAACAAAGCCTGGTTATCATCTTGATGCGGCCACTAATAGATGTTGTCCTTCATTGCTGTATACTGTTTATTTTTTCAGCTGAACAAACAGCATGTGGTTGCAGGCGAAAGAATAAAAAAAACTCACATCAGGTCAGCATTATTTATATACTCAAAGCTCAGACCATGCAGACATGTAAGGTGCAATATATATACATGACACAATCACCTCGGCCTAATGTCAATAAAGCAGCTTATGGAATGAAATTGTGCTGGAAAGAGCCTGAGCCACTGAACAAGCTCACGGCGATGTATGTAATGTCCACATGCTTTGTTTACATTATGTGATTTGACAGAGATTACATTGCTTTCAGAGGAATGAGTGTGGTATGTGCAAATAAATTATTAAAAACAGACAAGAAGAAAGAGGAAGAATTGTGCAGTCCAGTCTCAAAAGAAAAACATTGCTGTACCATGAAAACATTAGTATAAAAGTATTTTGGAGGTGACCGAGTGACATGGAACATTAATTCAATTCAATTCAAATTCATACAATGTAGATTGTGTCAAAGCAGCTTCACATAGACATTCTAGTAAATTGAAAATGTGTCAGTCCAGATTTCAGAGTTCAGATCAGTTTAGTTCAGTATGGTTTAATTTTTACTGCTGAAAGTCCAAACACCGAAGGGAAAATTCATCGATGCGCAACTCCACAAGTCCCAAGCAAGCCAGTGGTGACAGTGGCGAGGAAAAAAACTTCACCAATTGACAAAGTGAAGGGGGAAAAAAAAAAAAAACCTTGAGAGAAACCAGGCTCTGTTGGGCATGACCAACTTCCTGTGTGGAGCTGCAGTTTAGGCGCTTCTTAACTACGGAAAGCAATCTTATAGGCGATCTTAACTATGGAAGATTGTGCTCAGCATGAACTTAATTTATCAATCAATCAATCAATCAATCAATAAAAATGAATTTGAGAAAAGAGTCAGAATAGTGAGACATGAAAAAAGAAACGCAAGATATATAATATATATATATATATATATATATATATATATATATATATATATATATATATATATATATATATATATATATATATATATATATGTGTGTGTATAATTCAGAAAAAAAATTACAAGAATCTGAATTGTAAGATATACATTTTGAATTTAAGAAAAAATAAATGAGTAAAACCTCAGAATATCAAAACATAAACAGTCAATACTGTGATAGCCTACATGATAATTCAGAACTGTGAATAAAAGGGGAGAACTAGGAGATAAATTAAAAAAAAAAAAATAAAATAAAAATTAAAAAAAGACCAGCATCACTGTATATTTATTCACTAAATATAAAGTTAAAAGTGCAGTAGGTGATTGTCTTCAGAAACATTTTTTGTTGTGCTGGTTGAAAGACTCTTCACATTCTGATAGTATTGATTGAAGTAAATGATCTAAATGTATTTATATGTATTTTTATATTCTGGGTAAGACATAAGACTAAAAAACGCTCATCCAATTAAATATTGTCGGGCTGACATCTTCCATAAATCCAATATGTAGCCCAAACTGTCTGTCAACAAATGTAGATTTGAGCTTCTGCGCATCTCTGTTCACGCATATCCGCCATTAGCGCGTGCACGCCTGCAAGCGAGCCGTGCGTTCACGTGGCGACTCACAGTCGTGCGAAAATCAAATGCTGAATTAAAACGTTTTAAAATCCTGAATCAATATTGAAGTTACTTTTGCCCGCTCGAGGAAGGACGACACCATGGCTAAAGTATTTCTGTTAGACAGGTAATGTTGTGTTTTAAGGGTGTACTCACACTATGCCATCCGAACCGTGCCCAGGCCCGTTTCCCGGATCGTTTGAGAAGTGTGAGTGCTCTGAATTTGGCTCAGGCACGGTTAACTTGAGTGGCCCTGGCACGGTTGGAAGAGGTGGACATGAGCGCGGTTCACTTGGGCTCAGGCGCGGTACGCTTGCAGTGTGAGAGCAAGCCTGCTTGAGCCCGAAACTGAAAGCGAGACGTGACTTTTAAGGGACTGTTTGATATGGATTAATTAATCATTCGTACTTTTCAATGAACGCAAACTGTAGTAGTTTTTTAAAGACGCAAACCCTTCACTGCACGACAGCTGCATATTCAGCAAACCTCCTAATTCCTGCAGCACGAAGATTTTACGATTGTTTATGAGCGTCAAAAGTGGCTGATCTGTTCTGCGAAATATTTGACTGCGTGTCACTGCATCCCAAACGACTTAAACGATATAACTAAAGAAATCTCCACTGTGCTGAGCGAGAGCGCTTACTGACCAGTGCGTCATCGATGACGGAAGCGTGCCCAGGCCCGAATGTAATATGAGTGCGGGCCTTCGGGGGAAACAGGAGGGGGAACAAGCGTGCTTTAGCCCGGTTCAAGGCAACCGTACATAGTGTGAGTACGCCCTAAATCTATTTTAGTCATGCAGAGCTGATGGAGATTGTGTTGTTATGAATGGGTTATCTGCACAGAAGTGTTGTTCAGTCACTGAAATCTCCCGGTGAAAGACTGATGTGACTATTCTCAGTTTTATAAGGTCCTTTTACAGCATCGACAATGTAGATTTTTATTTAGTTTAACAACATCAGTAAATAGCGCTATTCCGCCTAGCCAGCTTTACTGAGCCGAGGTTGGCTTTATATTCACATTGGTTCATTATTGAACAATGACAGCCTCCCTATACGATTAACCATGCTACTCTGAATATTCACTCTGAAATAGCATGTGTGGCTCAGTAACAAGTGTAATTCCTGCATGCCGCAGATCAACCACTAACTACATTTCTAACTGGCGAATGACATGAACTAGTGGGTTGTCCGCTGTCATGTCGCCGTGTGCGCGTTCGCGATTTCAGGTGGCGTGGCTTTAAAACACAGTCCTTCCCCTGCCATCCAAAGATCATATGCTAACCGGCCAGCATTTTGGCAACACTTGCTATAGAACCAGATTAACTATAGCAGTGGCCGTTCCTATGTCACGTCTTTTCCGCTTGCAAGTTAGTTGTTTCTAATGTAAGAATATATGACAATATGCGGCACAAGCGTAGCAACGCGCTTGCGTCTTTGCGGGCGCACGCAGTAGAAAACATCTCTGAGTTCTGCATGACTTTCAGTGCAGTGTAAACATAAGATATGTTATACGAATTAATATTAAGATGAATATGTATGCATGAACGTAAATGGCAACAAGTTAATCTAAATAGCTACTTACCTAATATAAAGCTTGAATTTACATTAGACGTGATAACCATGAAACCGTGATTATTCTTCAGACAATATAAATCGCACGACCAAAATCTATAATTGTTGCATCCCTAATTGTTATGCAGTTCAAAAAATAACATATGAATGTGTCTGAATGTAGAAGAAGCCTACTTCAGCAATGCACTGCTTTTGTTGTGCTCTGAAATACAACATTTGAATGTTTGTAAAAAAAACAAATAAATAAATTAAAAAAAAGTCTATTGTACAATGCAGTGATGTTATGTAGTTTCAAAATACAATATATTAACATTTTAATGTAGAAAAAGCCAACGTGGGTGTCTTAAGGAGCAAAAATACAACATATGGGCTCTTATATTGCTGTTGTGTTATAACTCATATAGAAAGTCATATCTCTACTGCCCTTCGTTTGGGATGCTTTTCATGAACCGGCCCCCATGACAAACTAATTGAATAGCCCTGGTTTAGATGCATGTCACTGATGAGAAAATGACAGATGTTTACTGTATGATGACCGAAATGGCCTTAAACACCCCTGCTGGGAACAAGACGTCAACATGACATCAGATTGACGTTGTACCCTAACGTCATGGACATTGCATTTTTGTTTTGGAAATGAAAATCAGGTAGACGTCAGAACTCAATGTCAGGCCAACGTCAATGTCCAACGTCCAACCTAAAATCAACCAAATATCAACGTCTAATGATGTTACAGCTTGACCCTGTGTAGAAGGTACTAATATGACATCTATAAGACTTTAGATTTTGGTTGCCATACCTGACGAATAAATGTCAGTATGTGTCGTCAATATGATGTTGGTTTAAGATGTTGGCCCAACGTTGGATTTTGGTCACTTTCTAACAACATAAAATCAACCAAATATCAACATCATTTGACGTCATTATTAGACATCAAAATAACGTTGTCCTTAGATGCTGGCTAGACCTTGAATTTTGGTCACCTGACATCACAACCTAAATCTAACCTAATATTAATGTCTTATGACGTTGTGTGCCTGCTGAGCAATAACTAAATGCACTACAGAACGTTACGTTTACACACATCCACAAATTACATGTAAATACATCAGCTTTTTACAGCATAATACTCACTACTCACTACTCTTGAGTACTTTTGAAAGGTCTACTTTTTACTCATACTTTGAGTAATATTTAAAACAGGTACTTTTTCTTGCGCCACATTTTTAGGCAAGTAATGGTACTTTTACTTGAGTATGATTTTTTCAGTACTATTTCCACCACTGGTTATGTGTGGTTAGTGTTTTAATTTTTCATTTTACTGTTCAGAGTCTGCTTCTAAGTGGTTGTAAAGTGCTTTATAAATAAAGTTGAATGAATGAATAAAGCACTGCTATTCTCTCAATTAAATTCATGTTAGCCATTTAGCAATGAAGCTAGAGCAGTGGTGGGCAAACTTTTTAGACCCGAGGGCCACATCAAGTTTTGCAAACCAAGTGAAGAGCCACATGTCAAATCCTTCAAAAAATACCTTTTATTTATAGTGGCAGTATGCATGAAATAATATGTAATATCGGACAGAATCATGTCACATTAATACAAAACCGATTATGTTAATAATAGTTATAATTGAGTCAAATTTACAAGTCTAATTAATTTGCACTGCTATTTATATTTACTTATTAATCATCATTAAACAATAAAGTATAATAATACTATCAATAATAATAATAATGTAATACTTTTTACAGTGGAGAATAGAAAAGATATTGTTTGTTAATACGAGATTTTTTCTAACACATTAAAAATAATTCTTAAAGTTTACTATTCAGTCAAATGTACATTAATCTACTTTGCACTGCTTTTAGAATATAGAGATAAATCATCATAAAACTTGATCAAACCACAAATCTTTGATAAAAGAACTTTTTAAAGTGGATGTATGCATGGAAAATATATTCTATGACAAAAATTAACACATTTAACCAGCAATTATTATACAATTTGAGTCAAATTCACAACAATCTTATTTGAGCTTGTATTAATATGCTCATATCAATCATAAAACTATGAGATAAAACGAAAGAAGAATCTGAGGGCGTACTCACACTATGTACAGTTGCATTAAAGAAGCGCTCTCGCAAAAAAAAAGAGAGAAGCGCATTTTGCGTGAAAGTGCATTTTAATATCTGAGAGTGTGTTCTAATTCTACTGGTTGCGCTAACTGTACCGCCTGCAATACTGCCACCAAATGGCGTTCACTTGTATTGCATCATTAATTTACTAATTCTGAAACCAAACCACTCAGAAGCAGCATTTTAAAAACTCCCTCGCGGGCCGGATGAAAGTGTTCAGCGGGCCGCATCTGGCCCGCGGGCCGTAGTTTGCCCACCTCTGAGCTAGAGTCACCGGGCAGACAGAAACCCCAATCCACGTCTATTGTGAAATGAATTTGAAGCGTGAATGAAGCGAGTAAACTCAAAATGTTCACACGTCGATTTACACGCGAATAGCGTGATTTATTCGCACATGCCGCATCTGGTGTGAACGCCCCATAACAATGCGAAAGGTTTCACTGTTTTTAATTTTAATCAATATAATGTTTAGCATTTTACAGTTTCATGAACATAATATTTACAGTTGCCATGTATTCAGTTATACATTTACAATTAGTCTGTGTAGAGTCGCAAATACTCTAATTCAAACAAAACTGTATGAAATAATCACATTTTATATTTGTGTGTGCGTGCGTGCGTGCGTGCATGCGTACGTGCGTAAATTTACAAAACAATTGAGCAACTGTATTGCAAAATATACAGCGTTTGAGTGTCTAAGGAGGACTTTAAATAGGAAGGACTTGGCATTTGTCTGGCTTATAGGTCATTAATTTCTTCATAGGGAATTACATAATTAGAAACTATTTAATCAATGAAGTTGAAATCACATTGACTAGCCTCTACATGGGCTCATAAATCACCACTAAATCCTTCCATCCTAAAAGGCTTAGACTTTATTCCTGAAATCAGTTTCCCTACGGACCCGATGAATAAAAGTTTTACCTCATCTGCGGTTTGTTCAAACCTCTTATGCATCCACGTTTTACAAGCCTGTGTTATCCAGCGGTGATTCACAGCCTAAAAAGAGCTCTTCAGTTATATTATAACACTGGCAGAAAATTGGAGCTTGCATAGCGATAAAGAATTTATCTCCTCACTCAGCGATCCACGGTCCAAACTAAATGGATGGAAGAAAGAGAAGCGTGCGGGTAAAGAGGCTCAGTTCCATTTACACTGAACACTTAACCAGCTGACAGAGTGAAGGAGAACTACATTAAGCCTTACAGTATTTCACAATGAATAAACTAGAACAGAACCAATCCTATTTAAAAAAAAAAAAAAGGGGTGTCAGTGTAATTCATAGACCCTTAGAGCATTAACCTGTCTATTTCATTTACAAAGCAGGTTTACATTTTGACTAGGGGCACTAATTTTTATTTTTTTAACAATCCAATATATCTCTGTCAAATTCACTCTAGTGTTAGTGACAAGAGCTGATTACCTCAGACGTTTTAAAGCCAAACTGGCAAAAGCGAAGCACCAGAGAGTGAAAAATCAGTCCTCGTGCACCTGTTAATACACACAGTCGTACAGGCGTGCTTAACAAGGCCAGACAGCAATTACACGTAATAAATGACAGAAGGGGAAAGTATCTATGACTTTAAAAGTACGTGAACCTCCAGCCTCCCACATGTGTCGCTGCTGACGAAGATGTAGAGGTCTGTAAATGAGACTAACGCTGACTTCATTTCTGCCTCATCCGTCTTGCTGTGGTTATCAGAGCTCAGAGCAGCGGCTGGGAGGAAAACCAGAAATGAGGACACTTGTGGCATGAAGGGCTTATGGGTTGACTGATTGATTGGACTGGGGCGGATAGGTAGATGTTTTCATATGTACATTGTTAACAATCTCCTGTAGAATCTATGGTAACATACTGGAAGCAGTTCTGTAAATCAATTACAACAAATATAGTTAATTACATTTACAGCACCATTTATCTTGCTGTATATGTATTTACTGAATTGTACAGTGCGCTTCCCACATTTAGACTTTACTTGGGGGGGTTTGGTTACTGCAACCCGGTGCCATTATGGCACGGGTGCCTTTGTAACCAGTATGAATTAGCATATGAATTTCGGTGCCAAATTTTGGTGTCACTGGTGCTGCGACAAGGATGTAAAAAGCATCAAGGGGTACATCAAAAGCACACATACAGTTGAAGTCAGAATTATTAGCCCCCCTAAATTATTCACCCCCTTGTTTATTTTTTTTCCCCAATTTCTTTTTAACGGAGAGAAGATTTCTTCAACACATTTCTAAACATAATTTATTTCTAATTATCTTTGCCATGATAAATAATATTTGACTAGATATTTTTCAAGACACTTCTATCCAGCTTAAAGTGACATTTAAAGGCTTAACTAGGCTAATTAGGTTAACTAGGCAGGTTAGGGTAATTAGGCAATTTATTGTAAAACAATGGTTTGTTCTGTAAACTATCGGGAAAAAAAAATAGCTAAAAGGGGCTAATAATTTTGACCTTAAAATGGTTCTTAAAAAATTAATAACTGCTTTTATTCTAGCCAAAATAAAATAAATAAGACTTCAAAATATTAATCAGAAAAAAAAATATATCAAGCATACTGTTAAAATTTCCTTGCTCTGTTAAACATCATTTGGGAAATATTTAAAAAAGAAAAAAAATTCAAATGGGGGCTAATAATTCTGACTTCAACTCTAGGTGTGCGTTGGGTCACACCATCTTTAAACATTTAATTCTAAACAACTTTGAGGGATTTGGACATTGTTGCAATGTCAGGCATTTGTACTTGTTGCTTTAGTGAACGTATGCACATAGGCAACGCACGCAGTTCAGCGCATCCGGTGAGCGACTCCCTTCAAATTCATCAACACGCATTATCACATTCATCAAATCTGGCACTTTCACCGAGTATGCTTACATGGACACCAACACTCCGAATTTAATACCATTAAGACAATACTCTGATTAAGAGTCTACCATGTAAACAGCGATTTTTGATTACTTTAAAGGACCACAGACACCCGCGTCACGAAATGCGGAGGTTTTTTTATTCTTTCCATTCGGCGGCGGTATCAAATTCCATTAAAACAAAACTCTTCCACCAGTCCTTACTTCATATTCTCATCCAATACCTCAGTTTGTCACGGAGGCATAAACAATATGTTGCTGAATGAAAGTGAAACTGCCAAACTGCAGTTAAAGTCGAAAAATTTAAAATGAAACACCGAAATTACATAAAGCTCAGAGGAAACGTGGATAGCGTGGTGACGCAATGACGTTAATAGATCTATGCACTACAACATGTTAACCAGGATCATAAAAGGAACATTCAAAAAGCAACTCATGTAAACACCTTCATCATATTATTGTCTTATTCAGATTAAGGCAAATAATTAGATTACTGATGTTCATGTAAACGTATTCACAAGCCCAAACCATTGATCTATATAGAGAAATCAGTGGCCCCAACCCCAGAAAAAAAGTGTTCCCTGATTTTGATGACAGCCTTTCCACAGGTTAGTAGTAAGCTAATGTAATGTTTACTGCATAATGCATATCTGAAATTTATGCTAACAAACAAATGATCAAAAAAAAAAAAATAAGATTAATGCAATTCAATTCAAATATATATAAAATATGAATTGCTGTATACTTTAAACTTTATATTGTTCAATTAAAATGATTAAAATATAGTTTTTTGTCAAATAAAAGATTTTCTAGAGTCATCCACCATAATTCTGCAGCTCAAAAGTATCGGTTCAGGCACCGGTACCGTTTTAAAAGTATTGATTCAGCATCGGTATCGAAATAACCCCAAACGATACCCAACCTTAGCCGCCCAGGTATATTAATGGCCGCCCGAGTATATTTAGTGACACATTGTTTTTTTTTACTAATCAAAAACATCATTTTACTTTTTTTTTTAAATATCTGCCCAATATAACCAAACATCCCCGATCGATAAAGTAGTGGAAAATCCTTTCTTGTTACACCTTTTCATTCTGTGTACGCAAGACCTGTCAACACTCCCACAGAAAGTCTCACGTGCTCTGCAGACCCACAAAGACACACCATTTTGGGACTTAAAAAATGTGTCTGGCCCGGGTTTCTAAATCTCTTAAACTGTCCAGGATTCAGCTTTTCCTTTCACTTTCCAAAGCTCGCATGCGTTTTTGCATTATCTTTTTACTTAATGGTGCTGTAAGTTTTTGACTCTTCTAAAGCCTGAAAATACCATAATATGTTTGCAGATATTTAATGTAAGAAACATGCCAAGTGAATACTCTGGTTTATCTAAAAAAAAACAATACTGAAGTCAGATATTCTGCTTCGAAAATGTATTTTCCGTGCCAGAACGCTGTTTTTGTTTTGGTTCTTTTAACCTGTTCAATGCCAGTTTAGCCAATTATATTTTAGCACCCAGGGTTGCCTTGATGGGAAACAGCTTATTTTAATCATTCATTCATTCATTCATAAAGGTTTTCAAAGCATGCACTCGTGACCGAAATGTGACCTCCGGTGGACAGTAGCAGACTCTAAAATGAGACGCAGATTCAGAGCAAATAATATAATATTAAAATGTAAACATTAGGTAAGCAGGTTACATTGTAACCCCTTGTCCTAACAACATGGTACGTAATGAGATTTGCAGTGTTAAGCAATTTGGCTGTTTTGCACCAGATGAAACATGACAGAAATTAAAAGAGCCATTCAGAAGCACAGAATAAGCACTCATTTATGAAATGGTAAGGTTTGTAATCTAATTAATACATATTAAACATTACTAAATGTACATGCTGAATCGCTGATATGTGTTGGTTTTGAGTCACAGTTCAATTTCAAACGGTTTATTTATTTTCATGATCTGAGGTAAACTATCTGCTGCTGCTTTCAGTATGGCAATAAATGTCATGTAAAATTGCATTGGAACTTACATTGCACAACCTGCGCTTGTGTTTGTTTTGATCCAGGAATGCAATACCTAGTTCAACCACTGAATATCAAACTTACATACTGCACCTTTAAGCCTACTATCACTTGGCTTCACAACTGACTGCGCGCACACAGTCACGAGAGTGAAAGAAACATTAAATAATATATTTTTTTTTTTAAACAACTCAGAAAAACTAAAAAATGACAGGTATAAACTTGCTGAAAAATATAAGTACACCATTACTAATGGTTAATTAACGCATTTGCCGTATTTAAATTTTATGCCTTAGATTAATTTAATTTTAATCATGTAATTATAATGATTTTTAGAGATGTTGTGTTTTTATTCCTTTTTCTGTCATTTATTTCTCATTTCCTTATTATTTTATTAATTTGATGATGTTATTAAATAAGTGTGGCACGGTGGCGCAGTGGTTAGCGCTGTCACCACATAACAAGAAGGTCACTGGTTTTAAAAATCGGCTGGGTCAGTTGTCATTTCTGATGGTTTGCATTTGTGCTTTTTGTTAGTGTTTTCGATAGTTTTGAGATCCCGGTTTGTTGATATTGTTCGTCGTTATTTTATTTACACTGTGTTGTTGTTGTTTGAATTTTGTTGCTGTCTGTTCATACCCTTGTGTTACCATTCCTTCCCTACCCTCATGTTTGTCATTGAGGTTAGGAAGGCTGGTAGGTAAGTAAGTCACGTGACACATCTCAACAAGTAGGTTTACAACTGTCTAGAAACACTAGGGTGTGTGCCAACCCTTGTATTTTTGTTCAAGCTGTTAGTTAGTGTAGATTGGGTGGGAGGTCATTGACGTTGAAGATTTATTTGTCATATCTTTTGTTTACTAGATTCCATTAGAGGGTATTCTTGTTGAATATTAGTAAGACTTTTATAGATTTTGTTTTGGTTTTGATTGGTTCTTTTCTTTTAACACCACCCATAGCCAGTCTTTCTAAAAATTCTGTTTATTGTTTCGAAAATTGTAAATATTGTAAATACACTGCATCCGGAAAGTATTCATATAGCGCTTCATTTTTCCACATTTTTTATGTTACAGCCTTTTATTAAAATTGATTAAATTAATTTACTTCCTCGAAATTCTACACACAATACCCCATAATGACAATGTGAAAAAAGATTTTTGGAAGCTGTTGCAAATTTATTAAAAATAAAAAACCTGAAAAATCACATGTACATAAGTATTCACACCCTTCGCCGTGAAGCTCTAAATTGAGCTCAGGTACATTCTGTTTCCACTGATCATTCTTGAGATGTTTCAGCAGCTCAATTGGAGTTCACTTGTGGTAAATTCAGCTGATTGGACATGATTTGAAAAGGCATACACCTGTCTATATAAGGACCCAGGGTTGACAGTGCATGGCAAAATACAAACCAAGCATGAAGACAAAGGAATTGTCTGTAGACCTCTGAGACAGGATTGTCTCGAGGCACAAGGCTGGGGAAGGTTACAGAAAAATTTCTGCTGCTCTGAAAGTTCCAATGAGCACAGTGGCCTCCATCATCCGTAAGTGGAAGATGTTTGGAACCACCAGGACTCTTCCTAGAGCTGGCCGTCCATCTAAGCTGAGTGATCGGGGGAGAAGGGCCTTAATCAGGGAGGTGATCAATAACCCAATGGTCACTCTGTCTGAGCTCCAGCGTTCTTCTGTGGAGAGAGGAGAACCTTACAAAAGGACAACCATCTGTGCAGCAATCCACCAATCAGGCCTGAATGGCAGAGTTGCCAGACGGACGCCACTCCTTGCCTGGAATTTGCCAAAAGGCATCTGAAGGACTCTCAGTCCATAAGAAACCAAATTCTCTGGTCTGATGAGACTAAAACTGAACTCTTTGGAGTGAATGCCAGGCGTTACGTTTAGAGAAAACCAGGCACCGCTCATCACCAGGCTAATACCATCCCTAGAGCGAAGCATGGTGGTGGCAGCATCATGCTGTGGGGATGTTTTTCAGCAGCAGGAACTGGAAGACTAGTCAGGATAGAGGGAAAGATGAATGCAGCAATGTACAGAGACATCCTGAATGAAAACCTGCTTCAAAGTGCTCTTGACCTTAGACTGAGGCGCGGTTCATCTTCCAGCTGGACAATGACCCAAAGCACACTGCCAAAATATCAATGGAATGGCTTCACAACAACTCGGTGAATGTCCTTGAGTGGCCCAGCCAGAGCCCAGACCTAAATCCTATTGAACATCTCTGAAGAGATCTGAAAATGGCTATACACCGTCGCTTCCCATCAAACCTGATAGAGCTTGAGAGGTACTGCAAAGAGGAATGGGCAAAAATTCCCAAAGACTGTTGTGCCAAGCTTGCGGCATCATATTCAAAAAGACTTGAGGCTGTAATTGCTGCCAAAGGTGCATCAACAAAGTATTGAGCAAAGGCTGGAATACTTATGTACAAGTGATTTTTCAGGTTTTTTATTTTTAATAAATTTGCAACAATTTCAAAAACTCTTTTTTTCACATCATCATTATGGGGTATTGTGTGGAGAATTTTAAGGAAATAAAGGAATTTAATCCATTTTGGAATAAGGCTGTAACATAAAAAAACGTGGAAAAAGTGAAGCACTATGAATACTTTCCGGATGCACTGTAACTTACTCACTGTTTCACCAACACCATTTGTAAATACTGTAATTCACTATTATTTGTACACAGTTTATTGTTGTCTATCTTTACGTTGGAACACTATTTTCTTTTAAGTTTCTGTTTTAACCAAATCCTCAGTTAAATGTGCAAGCCCACTCCCCTAGACTACCCAGGGGTTGAAACAAAATGAATCAGTCAACAAATCCGTGATAGAGATTGAGTTACATCACAGTAAGCAACAATCTCTAAACATAACACAAAGTACAGTAAGTGTTGCATATGGTCCATTTCTCCACACTCAAAAACACCCACCCACTTATAAAATCCCACTGTCCTAAAGCTAAAGGTGGTGTTCTAGTACTCTTCTGTTAGCAGTGCATGTGTCATCTTGACTCTCAGCACACCTGACACAAACCAATGTTGACGGAGCGTTTCCGAGCACGCTTTATGACGAGTGTTCAGCTGTTTGGGTCACTAATGAACCCCAGTAACAAATTAACACATAACAGGGACAAAAAAATAGATGTGTGTAGGAGTTACTGCATAATAACCACTGAGGCATGTAAATGAGACGCATGCTGGTCAAAAGCCTCTCATTAGTTCTTCTAGTGTCTAGAAATAAGTAACTCAATCACATTTCACATTGCTTTTTTTTCACACGCGTAATCATTCATTCATTCATTCATTCATTCATTCATTCATTCATTTTCCTTTGGCTTAGTCCCTTATTTATCAGGGGTCACCACAGCGGAATGAACCGCCAACTATTCCAGCATACGTTTTACGCAGTGGATGCCTTCCAGCCACAACCTAGTACTGGAAAACACCAATACACACTCACATTCACACACGCACTCATACACTATGGCCAATTTAGTTTATTCAATTCACCTCTACCACATGTCTTTGGACTGTGGGGGAAACAGGAGCACCCCGCCAACACAGGGAGAACATGCAAACTCCACACAGAAATGCCAACTGGCTCAGCTGAGACTCGAACCAGTGACCTTTTTGCTGTGAGGTGACAGTGCTAACCACTGAGCCACCATACGGGTAATCATTCTGGAAAAAAATGATTATGGAACATTTAAAGCTGAAATCTGGTTCTGGAATGATGCGTGCCAAATTGTATTAAAAAACCTTAACAAATATTAAATCACATCAACAGTTACATTATCATTATTTTGGCCCATTTAAAATGACAGGCTGCAGTATTCACATTTGGAGTCAGACATAGCATCAATCAATTTGTACATTGCATT
>LR812520.1:55629592-55684592 GCA_903798195.1 Danio kyathit
GCGATCAAGCAATGTATTTTCTGATGGATGTTGCTGATATCTAAGACGGTGGGGTGGCCAATGGCTGATTTAGTACATTATTTAATTGAGTGACAAATGGCAACATTTGTCATTGGCAAATGTCAAAAATGCCCACTATCTTTGTCTATCAAATCATGTAGACTGATTTTTTTATGTGAGAAAAAAAAGTGTTTTTGCCAGGAAAAAAACAAACTAATAATTTAAGCTAATATACAGCTAACAGGGAATGTTCTCTTAAGTTTGGCTAACGTTCTTCAAAGGTTCTCAAAAAATGTTCTTGCACAATGTTTGTAGAACGTTTCCTTAACATTATTTGTAATTAATAAACGTTCTAAAAACGTTAGCAAAAAAAACAAAAAAAAAACATTATCCTTGTGTTGTTGGGGGAATGTTTTAAAAACGTTACCATTAAGGGTGCACTTACACTATGCTATCCAAACCGTGCCTGGTTTCCCAGTTATGAACAGAGCCGTGCCTGTTTCCCAGTTCGTTTGACGAGTGTGAGTGCTCGTGCCCAGGTGCGGTTCAGTTGGCCGGCCCTGGCCTGGTTAGAAATGGTGTGCCAAAGCCCGGTTCTGTTGGGCTTTGGTGCGGTATGCTTGCAGCGTGAGTGCAAAGCGCGCCTGAGCCCAAAACTGAAGATGCAACATCACTTTTAAGAACTGTTTTATAAGGATTTAATAATCATTCTTACTTTCATTGAACACGAACTGTCATAGTTTATTAAAGACGAAACCCCTCGCTGCACATCAGCTGCACCTTCAGCAAACCTCCTACTACGTGCAGCAGGAGGACTTTTATGATAACTTGTAAGCGTCTAAAGTTGTGGATCTGTTCTGCAAAATATTTGACTGCGTGTCACTGCATCCCAAATAACTAAAACGATATAACTAAAGGAATCTCCACTGTGTTGAGCGAGAGCGCTGCTCTTCTAAACTGAACAGTCGCATAATCGATGACGTAAGTGTGCTTAGGGTTCTGAAAGTTTCGGCACGGTTCAAGGCAAACATGCCTAGTGAGAGTACGCCCCAAATTGTGAATGGAATGTTTTAAAAAAAAAAAGATTAGGATAAAAATGTTATCACTGTTTTTGTTTGAATGTTTTAATAACGTTGTAAATAACACTATTAAAACATTAATATAAAAAGAGAATGAAATGTTCTAAAAACGTTTTTAATAACGTTCTTATAACCAAACATTAACGTTAATACAATGTCTAAATAATGGATGTTTTAAACGCTCTAATAACGTTCAAACAAAACATTTTCATCATTTAATGAGAACGTTAGGAAAACGTTCTTAAAACATTAATATAATAGCGAATGGAATGTTTTAATAATGTTTCAAATAACATTATCAAAACATTAATATAACAAGAGAATGAAATGTTCATTCATTCATTCATTTTCTTTTCAGCTTAGTCCCTTTAATAATCACGGGTCGCCACAGCAGAACTAACCGCCAACTTATCCAGCACATGTTTTACACAGCGGATGGCCTTCCAGCTGCAACCCATCTCTGGGAAACATACATACACTCTCATACACTACGTACAATTTAGCCTACCTAATTCACCTGTACCACATGTCTTTGGACTGTGGGGGAAACCGGAGCACCAGGGGGAAACCCACGCGAACGCAGGGAGAACATGCAAACTCCACACAGAAACGCCAACTGACCCAGCCGAGGCTCAAACCAGCGACCTTCTTGAGGTGAGGTGACAGCACTACAGCACTACCTACTGCGCCACTGCGTTGCCTGGAACATTTTAATAATGTTTTAAATAACATTATTAAAACATTAATATAACAAGAGAATGAAATATTCTAAAAAACTTTTAATATTGTTCTTATAACCATAAAATAATGTTTATACAATGTCTAAAAAATGGATGGTTTGAACACTCTAACGACTTTCAAACAAAACATTTTTATAACTTAATGGAAACGTTACGAAAACCTTCTTAAAACATTGATATATTATGGAATGGAACATTTTAATAACGTTTTAAATAACATTATTAAAACATTAATATAACAAGAGAATAAAATGTTCAAAAACATTTTTAATATTGTTCTTATAATCATAAATTAAGGTTTATACAACGTCTAAAAAATGGATGGTTTGAACATTCAACATTCAATGTTAATAACATTCAAACAAAATATTTTTAATATAACTTAATGGGAGCGTTAGGAAAACATTTTTAGAACATTAATAGGAAATTAACGCTTTAATAACGTTTTACATAATGTTATTAAAACATTAATATAACAAGAGAATAAAATTTTCTAAAAACGTTTTAATAACATTCTTATAACCAAACAATGACGTTAATACAACGTCTGAAAAACTGGATGTTATGAACGCTCTAATAACGTTCAAACAAAATGTTTCTATAAATTATTCGAAATGTTACGGGAACGTTTTTATAATGTACAATTGTTAGCTGGGTAACAAGAAATTCTGAATCCTGCATATGTATTATTTAAATACAAAATATATCAATAGCAGAGAGATCAAATCATTGTTTGAGTGTCAGGCGGTGTATGAGCTTGTGGAAATAAAGGTTTATTAGATATTATAACACGTGAAGATCTGGAGGGCCGATGTCCTGCTGAGTTTAGCTCCAACTTGCTTTAACACACCTGCCAGGAAGTATCTAGTACAGGAATGTCCAAACTCGGTCCTGAGGACCAGTGTCCTGCACAGTTTAGCTCCAACTTCCTTCAATCACCTCCCTGGAAGTTTCTAGTATACCTAGAAAAGCTTGATTAGCTGGTTCAGGTGTGTTAAATTGAGGTTGGAACTAAAATATCCAGAACACCGGCCCTCCAGGACCGAGTTTGGACACCCCTGATCTAGTATATGTAGTTAGAGCTTGATTAGCTGGTTCAGGTGTGTTTGATCAGGGTTGGAGCTAAACTCTCAGGACCAAGTTTGGACACCCCTGGTCTAGGCTGACCATGCAAGACAGTGCAGGAATTGGTAGCTTTGTCCAACATCCCACAAGATGTACATACATATATATTCTGACAAACCCAGTTTTCATATGAAATCTGTCAACTCAAATTTTCCAGACTGATGACTGGCTTTTGACAGCGTAGACTCACCCAGGCAGTAAATTTGGTCAAACATTACTAGTAGATTCCAGCTTTGCGATGCACTAGAAAGCACTGTTTTGTAATGTGTTAAAGGGTTATTCAGACAGAATGTCTTTGTAAAACATCAACACACATGTATTTGCCCATGGTGCTTTTTTTTTCACATTTTCTGCTTTTTTTTTCCTGCACTACACAGCATTGTAAAAAGTCTACATTCAAGCCAGAAAAAAAAGCAACCTCTATTCTCACCGAGAACGATATACACATTAGCATCCACACCAAAGCATAACAACATTTTCTGTCAGTGCTTTTATCTTTGATCAGCTGGGCAGAAAAATAAATCTTGAAAGTGATTCCAGTGATATTGTTCTTCTGCGTCAGGCATGAGAATAGAAACCGTTGAACAGAGTAAATGATGTGGAATAAGCAACATGTTTGCCATGAACGTGCCAAATTTGCCTCATTTGTTTTGGAGTTTTAGAGTTAATTTTTGTTTGGATTTCTGCTCTTTTATCAGAATCAACGTTTTGCCCAGCTTTCAACTTTGTTTTAAAAATGTTTTTTTGGCTTTCTTTAATTCAACAGGTCATTATACACGAGTACTTTTTGATCCTTCTATTACTTTTGTTGGCAAAAATTCAGTATACACAAAAGCAAGTACAGTGCATGGTTTCCGCTACATTCATTCTTCCATGGCGGGGCGCCACAACAAAATTCATCCCGCCACGGCTACATTACAGCTTCTCATTCAAAACATTCAGTCGTTGTTGTTGTTTTTTTTAATAGCAGGTTATAATCGCACAAAAATGTATTAAAAGTTAATTGAATTATGACAGCTCAAACTTTTCTGTAATCGTAGCAGTGCTGTGCATTATTTGTTTAACCCTTTAAAGTGACGTGCTGACTGATTGACTCACTGACAGGGCTGCGTGATGCGTGAGGTCAGCAAACACGGCGTAGCTTTCAGTTATGATAAACACAGTTTCATAATTATACTTTCAAGAGTTCACATTTAGCTGATGATTGATTATAAAGCAAGTTTGGCATGCTGTCCCGGGAGAGAGCCCTGAGCTCAAAAGGTCCTTGAGCCCTGGGCTCCCTCCCGTTTAAAGGACGAGAGGGGAGCTTTGGGCTCGGGTAGATCTCGAGAACTCCCCCCTTTTGATAAGAATTGATGACAGAAATTAATTGCTATAAAGAGATATGCTGATTGATAAAAGTTTGACTAGTGCTAAATTCTGATTGATCAATTAACTTGTGGTGCATGTTTTTGGAATGTGGGAGGAAACCGGAGAACCCGGGGGAAACCCACGCACGCACGGGAAGAACATGCTAACTTCGCACCGAAACGACAGCCAGTCTGTTAAAGGACTAGAACCAGTGACGTTCTTGCTGTGAGGCAACAGCGCTAATCACTGGGCCACCGTGCCGCCCTATGAAAGGAAAGGTGGAGGAGTAGGGGTGGAAGCGGGGGGGATTCTTTAAATCGAAGATGACTGTAGTAAGAAACCCTGGCTCTTTATAGTGGGTTAGGGATCGTCTGATTGGTTGGTCATACATGGTTAATGTGTAATCAGCCGTGTTCAATCATAATCAAGTGATCCTCTCGAAATTAGTTTATAAATAAACTTCACTTATAGATAAAGGTCTATGGTTCTGCATACAATGACTTTATCTAGCTGGGGTTTATAGCCGTTTCACTTTACTTCAGGATGCATTAATGCCGCTCTGTAGGTCTATTGGAGACATTCATAAATATTCCTAGCAAATCTAATAAATGTTGGAGGCATACTCGTTACATGAACGCACTAAATCGCACTTCAGCAGCGTTAATTTGAGAGCGCACAAGAAAATCTGCACTTGAGCAGCGTATATTTGAGGGCTTGCAAGAAGTTTTGTGCACGAACAGAGGAAATCGGCACGCAAGCAAAGAGATTTGCATGCTCGTATTACATAAATGCAATCTCGACTTTAATACTGCACAACATTTGTCATTGAAATAACACCATAGGTAGTTGGTGGATCTGTATAAAATGCCTGCCGCCACAGCTGGAAGAAATCTGTGAGGAAACACTGCAATGATTATAAGCCATTATTTATTATTTTGAAATCAGAATTTAAGCTTTACATAAAAAAAATCTATAATCTGACAAATAAAAAAGCTGTTATAAATTAGTGTATTCATGTATGCGAACATTTACATATTACTTTACATTGACTTTTTTTACTTTTCTTTTTTCTTTATTGTCGTCGTTCCGCTGGCTTTTGTTAATTGTTGTTAATTTTAAATCGTTCAAAGAAAACATTTTAAAAACAAATTTGCTTCATTTGCGTCTTCCATGTACGGTGTAAAGCCAGCCGCACTGGCCAATCAGAAAGGACAAAACAGCACGCACACTGACATCATGAGAAGAAAATTCCGGTTGTACGACCACACTGTACCCAGAGTTTCAGAAAAACTTTAGCCTGACCAGGGTTTTCAGAAAGTTCCGTTTCAGTCACACAATACTCCATTTTTGTGTGGATAAACTGCAAAAAAGCTTAGGAAAAAACATGTTTTGAACTTACATGCTGGTTTACAAAATATTGCTGAAGAAATAGTTAGCTGTGTTGCTTAAGAACTTTACCTGAAATTTAACCATTCGAAGCAGGCAGGTCTGTGCTGTTACTATTTTGCGTAAGTTTTTAGCCAGCCATCTTCTTCAGGAATGCCATGCTGGTTTACAAAATATTGCTGGAGAAATGCCTAGCTGTGTTGGTTATTTATGAATTCAGAACAACTTTACCTAAAAATTAACCACTTGTAGCAGGCAGGTCTGTGCTGTTACTATTTTTATTACTAGGTAGTTTTTAGCCAGCCATCTTCATCAGGAATGCCATGCTGGTTTACAAAATATTTCAGAAAAAAATGCTTGGCTGTGTTGGTTATTTAACAATCTGAACAACTTTACTTTAATATTCAATGGTATTGGGCGATTCATAACTTTTTGATTTAGTGGCTAATTCGTATGAATTTGTAGGATCTCATTCATACAATTTAGTAAGATTTGCTTATTCCCCAATGACGGTTGGGTTTAGGGACGGGGTTGGGTGCCACGCCTCATTTAAAAATCATACATTTTCGTATGACTGAGATCGTACGAATTAGCCACTAAATTGACAAAATGTAAAATAGTTACGTTTCCTCATGAGCTCAGGCTGAAATATTAGCTATTATAGGTGGCAGGGTTGTGCTGTTACTGAACTATTTTGCATTAGTTTTTAGCCAACCATCTTCCTGATGTGTTGGTTATTTTAGCATATTGAACAACTGTACTTCAATATTAGCCATTCGAAGCAGGCAGGTTTTTGCTGTTACTATTTGGTGTCAAATTTTAGCCAGCCATTTTCATCAGGAATGCCATGCTGGTTTACAAAATATTGCTGAAAAACGTCTGGCTGTGTTAGTTATTTTAGCATTTTGATCAACTTCACCTGAAAAAATAGCCATTAGTAGCAGGCAGGTGTGTGCTGTTACTATTTTTATTACTACTGAGTTTTTAGCCAGCCGTCTTCATCAGGAATGCCATGCTGGTTTACAAAATATTGCTGAAGAAATGCTTGGCTGTGTTGGTTATTTAAGCATTCTGAACAACTTTATTTGAATGTTCAACGGTATCTCAGCAATTCATAACTTTTTTATTTAGTGGCTAGATCGTATGAATTTGTACGATCTCATTCATACAATTTAGTACGATTTGCTTATTGCCCAATGACGGTTGGGTTGTGTGCTTACTATTTTAAGTCAGTTTTTAGCCAGCCATCTTCATCAGGAATGGCATGCTGGTTTACAACGTGTTGCTGGAGAAATGCCTGGCTGTGTTGGTTATTTAAGCATTTTGAACAACTTTACCTGAAAATTAGCCATTAGCAGCAGGCAGGTCTGTGCTGTTACTATTTTTATTACTACGTAGTTTTTAGCCAGCCATCTTCATCAGGAATGTCACGCTGCTTTACAAAATATTGTTGAAGAAATGCTTGGCTGTGTTGGTTATTTAACCATTCTGAACAACTTTATGAATTCATATGATCTCACTCGTACAATTTAGATGCTTGACTTATTTCCCAATGACAGTTGGGTTTAGGGGCGGAGTTGGGTGCCACGCCTCATTTTAAAAAATAAATAAATAAACAAATAAATAAATAAATCGCACATATTCCTACAACTGAACTTGTACGAACTCATACCAATTAGCCACTGAACTGACAAAACGTAAAATAGTTACATTTCCTCCTGAGATCAGGCTGAAATAATAGCTATTATGAGTAGGTAAGTTTGGGCTGTTACTATTTTGCATTAGTTTTTAGCCAACCATCTTCCTGATGTGTTGGTTATTTTAGTATATTAAACAACTATACTTAAAAATTAGCCATTCGAAGCAGGCAGGTTTGTGCTTTTACTATTTTGCGTAGGTTTTTAGCCAGCCATATTTATCAGGAATGCCATGCTGGTTTACAAAATAACGCTGAATACATGGTTAGCTGTGTTGGTTATTTAAGCATTTTGAACAACCTTACCTGAATATTAGCCATTCGAAGCAGGCAAGTTTGGGCTGATACTATTTTGCGTCAGTTTTTAGCAAACCATCTTCATCCGAAATACCGCGCTGATTTACATAATATTGCTGGAGAAATGCCTGTCTGTGTTGGTCCAGCACATTTATGAGGCCGAGAGACCCGCATAGAAATTGATGATTCATATTCTAACCTGGTTGATCCAGCAGGGATTCCTTCTGCTTATCTGCTCCTCCATCTTGCCCGGTGTTTCCGGCCTGTGGTTTCAGCGCTCCGCAACCCCTGCTGTCACCACTCCACAGTTCACGCTTCTGCAGAACAGCAGTCGTTGGATGCAGCGCTGCAGGGTTTCCAGAAAAATTCATCACACTAAACGCATCCAACATACAGTCACCATCTGAAAAAAAAAAAAAAAAAAAACTTTCAAAGGAGCTGATGGATCAGAGGTTTGATGGGAGGTTCATCACTGATTCTGCTCAGGCAGCATTCAACAAAGCAGCTAAAAATTCACTGGGATACTGAAAGAAATATCACTGAGTTATAATGACTGGGAAACACCTGGAAAAAGAGAAACCCAAATCTCACAATGGCTGCAGTGCGCATGTTAACCTAAGAATCAATAGTCTTAATTAACACATCAGCGGTTTTGAAGAGTTTACTTAATTCAGCAAAGCAACTCAAGGGCACTTCAGAAGGAGTTTACACAACTCCATTTTCAACTAAACATGTCAACGTTTTATGTTTTCTGATTATCTATTTACACAACAATGTGGTTTTAGAGGCTTGGAAATAATTCAGTTCAAGTCTAGAACTCGATGTGTCAAAATAACCAACAATGTGGAGGAAAATGTGTGTTTGGTTGTTTTATTTTTTTTTTTTTTTTTTTGCATGTTTTCTGATATTTTAAAAAGCAAGTATATACACTACTGGTAAAGTTTAGGGTCAGTAGGATTTTAAATGTTCAAAATCAAAAATACAGTACACATTGTAAAATTGTGAAATGTCATTGCACTTTAAAAAAAACTGTTCAAAAGTAGTTAATCATTTAATTTAATCACGTATTCCAGTGATTTAAAGATGAATTTTCAGCTTCATTACTCCAGTCTTCAGAGTCACATGATCCTTCAGAAATCACTCTAATATTATTTATTATTGTTATTATTATTAGTAGTAGTAGTAGTATTTTTAATGGTAATAGTAATAAAATGGTTAGATTAATAATTTTATTTCAAACTATAAACAATAAGTAATAAATAAATATTTAATAAATAAATATTTAACAACTTTATTTAACATTTTTTTTTTTTACATTCAATAAATGCCGCCTTTTATTGAAAAACATTTTTTAAAACATTGTTTTTTTAAGAAACATTAATATTCCAACTAATATTCTCCAGAAATATATAGGCTCAATAGAAAAATGTGAAACAATATATGAAAAATATGAAAAAGAAAAATGTCTGCAGATTTTTATTTTTTTTTTGCAATTTACTGTAGGTTAAATGTACCAAATTATGATTGCTTCTTTGTGGTTTCTTCCTCAATACTATGTAAATGAATACTTTTTGTCCTTTGCATCACATGATCATCTCTACACTCTGACTATTCTGATATACACTACCGGTCAAAAGTTTGGGGTCAGTTTTTTTTTTTTTTTCATGTTTTTTTTTTTTTTTTTTTTTTTTACATTTATTTAATTCCTTGTATTTTTTATTATATATATATATATATATATATATATATATATATATATATATATATATATATATATATATATATATATATATATATATATATTTTTTTTTTTTTTTTTTACTTTCTTTTGAGTTTTTTTTTTTATTTCCTTATTTTTTTTTTCATTCATTCAGATTTTTTTTCCACAGACGGGTTCACAAGAATCATTAGGAGCCATAGATATTAATTGCCTTTTTGGTTAGTGTGTGCGTATGTGCATGTGTTTCCTGTTGTTTTCTCAAAATTCAAATAGCTATTGAGTTGCATTTCATGAATACCATGTCTAAGAAGCTTAGGTCCCGATCAGCAGTTATGCGTCCTTATTTTAATTTGTGACATTGAGCAATAAGACATTATAATCGAAAAGCTGCGCTTTAATTTTGAATGGTGACACCCACAGATATCGTCAGCAAATATAAATCAAAGGTAAAACTTTCTCATACATAGCCTTGGCTAGAATTATTCATTACAGGCTTTACATTATAGAGATAAATAACAGATGAACCAACACTGCAGTTTGGTCAATTTTCCTAACGGATAAACAGTTCTCATTAATAGTTAACATGCTTTCACTTTCGTATTTGACATGAAACGCACATTTACCGGTAGGAATGACATTCCGCCCTACTCATAATTCTCTCTTCATATAGCCGTATATATGCCTATTACATATCCATAATACACTGTGATGTAGCCTGGCTCAGATCGTATTGCTTTCTCACTACAATCGATTCGCTCCAGAGTTCGTTTCAATCGAGCCGAGACCACCTCATTCAGGCGATCTCCGACCGATTGTTTTGGCACGGATCGGATCGCGATTGCTGGATTCACATATGCCAAACAAACCGTGCTAACGGGGGAAACATGCCAAGTTCCAAAACAAAAGTCTAGGTGTGAAAACACCCTTAAAACATTTTTCATTCATTCATTTTCCTTCAGCTTAGTCTCTATTTCAGAGGTCGCCACAGCAGAATGAACCGCCAACTATTCCAGCATATGTTTTTTATGCAGTGGATACCCTTCCAGTTGCAAATCAGTATTGGGAAACACCCATACACGCTCTTTCGCACACACTCTCATACACTATGGCCAATTTAGTTGATTCAATTCCCCTATCCCACGTGTCTTTGGACTGTGGGGGAAACTGGAGCACCCGGAGCAATCCAACGCGAACACAGAACATGCAAACTCCATACAGAAATGCCAACTGACCCAGCTGGGACTTGAACCAGCGACCTTCTTGCTGTGAGGCGGCAGTGCTAACCACTGAGCCACCGTGTTGCCTTTTAAAACGTTTTTTTTTTCACTTATTTCATTTATTTATTAGATACAGATTAGAAATCTGCCTTGAATACATGTGTATCTTTGTGTTTAATAATGAACTTTATTTTAGGAACCCATCATGTTCGGTGCAGTCAATATATAACAAATTCACAATTATGGGAAATAATACTTCCATTCAGAACGTTCCTTATGAACAACTTATATTACCTCAACTGTATATTAATATAACATCTTTTTTACTCAAATTCACAGATCGTTACATTCACCACAACGTCCTATTCTTCATCTCCTTGCCTTCTTAATTTCTAACAGCGCCATCCACCCCTCTGTTTATATTATTTGCTCCAAAAGTGTTAGCGGGCTAGCAGGAGAATTAATACCAGACATGCTGAGGTTGAGAGAAGAGAATAAAGCTCTGGTAATGTGTTTTGTAATGCATTGGTTATACTTCACAGTCAAATAAAAAATAGATACAAAAAAAAAAAAGAAAGGCATTCACCACTCTCAGCCACCAGACTCTACACGTCGCCTCAAATTGGATTTTTTTTTCTGCTGACAGCATTCGTTATGCTTTCCACCTCCATCCTGTTCATCATTTATTTATTTTGGCAAACAAGAAGCCTTACAATACACACACACACCTGGAAAGATTGTGTGTGACAGGACGGAAAGACGTACAGACAGATGGACACAAACAAACAGATGAAGAGAGCTCGGCACACTATAATTTAAATGAATTAAATGCCACACGCTGAAAGAATGACAGCAAAAGAGAAAAACAAAATGAGCATCAGGGTGAGAGTCTGAGCGATTCGTACATCTGTTAAGGTAAAACCCCAATTTTCCTTCTTTGTGCCCCCTTTCAGAAGTGATTAGTGGAGCAGAGAGCATCAAAAACGACAGGAAAAAGACGTCTGTGTTCCAGCCGCTGTCAGCTAATGAAAAGGTGTCATTGATGGAGAGTGAAAGAGCTCGGCGCTGTGGCTTTTCCCTTTCTTTTGTGCAAGCAGATGACCATCGATCATTCTGAAAAAGTCAGAGAGAAAGAGAGAGGAAAAAAAATCGAGATTCAGTTCAGTGATTTGCTGGGTCACGTGCAGCTGGAGAGACATTTACATGTTGCTCCATGTGATGAATGGAAGCCTGTGATGCGGAAAAGTGCTTTATCACTGCTTATCTGTGACTGACAGCATGAGCTGAAGATTTACAAACACAAGCTCGTCGGAAATATGTGCTTCAGTCTACATTTTTGTGAAACAAAAACATTCACCTGGGGAAAAAAAATCACTTTTATTTTTTTAAGGGGTTTAAACGCAGTTATGTGGCAACTGTGTGTGAATATAACCAGCTTCTAATGGTAAAAATGTATACATTCATTCTTTTTTTTTTCTTTTTATAATCACACTTCATTAAAACAGCTCCGCTTATTACTGGATGGGAGACCTAATGTCCCAGTATAGTGAAGGGGACACTATAGTGTCAGTGAGTGTCATCTTTCGGCTAAACCGAGGTCCTGACTCTCTGTGGTCATTAAAAATCCCATGGCACTTATTGTGAAGAGTCGGGGTGTAACCTCGGTGTCCTGGCCAAATTCCCTCCATCGCCCCTTACCCATCATAGCCTCCCAATCGTCCCCATCCACCAAATTGGTTGTATCACTGTCTCTCCACTCCACCTAGGTTAGGTTACTTTATTTATACCTGAAGGTAGATTTGGTTTGCAGTTAAGAGTCCTCATCTCATAACAGTGCCACACAAAAAAGCTCACACAGTAACAACAACAAATGGACATAAAGACATAAAACATAAACATAAAAACACTTATAAAGAATAAATAAACAAATGTTTAAAACAATCTAAAATATACAAGTCACCGAAATACCTCTGCTTTAGTCTATGCCTTATTTAAATGTCTAATGGCTGCTGGTATGAAACTATTTTTGTATAGATTTGTTCTACAGCTTCATACTAGAAACCTGCGACCACTTGACCGATGGTGTCTGCACTATAACAAAGGCTCGCTATAGTACACTTTGCGTTTACATAGTAGCCTGCGTTTGCTGTTTTATCAACACAAATGGTTGTAATAACGTTAACAAAGGTGAGGTTTTATATAATGAAGATTTAATCGCGCCAGCTCCGGGCCACAGCGCACACTCGCGGGTGGATCCCGGCTCGGATGCGGCAGCTCGCTAACGGCCGCCGCATCTGGCCCGATTGACTCGGGCCGGATGCCTATGGACTCACTGCCCGATTCCGGAGCGAGTCAATCGGGCCAGATGCGGCGGCCGTTAGCGAGCCGACGCTGCCGCATCCGAGCCGAGTAGGTACAGCAAACAGAGTCAGGCCGAGGGATAAGTCTCCGGCAGGCGAGAGTCTAGCCGAAACTGGCCCTAGTGTATTTTGCTATCTGGGTGGTTAGGCGTGTATCAGCAAACTGACAAAGCCCTGACCTTACCGAATAAACAGTGTTCCACCAGATCCCATATGTCAGAATCTATAGTTTACTGCTAAACAACTTATTTTATCATGGTAAAACAACACAGAAATCGAATAATAACACTTCAGTCTCCTGCCGAAGCGCCGACGTCTGCTTTGAGAAACTGTCAATCACAGCTGTCAATCACGATGACACGCCCAGCATTAAATTACTGCTCAAAATAAACTCTTTACAAAAATGAAGATCTGCACCTATATCAGCTGATAACCAGTGCCTTAACTGACCAGAACTATCTTTCAGAACATTGTATTGCAAGTGTAATTAATTTTTTTATTTGGTCTCATGTCTCCTTCATTAACACGGAGGAGGCGGGCTTTATGACTTGTACTGCAGCCAGCCCCCAGGGCGCGATCTAACGGCCGAGACCTTCACTCAAAAGCAGGCTTGTGGCAAACTTGGGGACATCAGAGACTTATTTCATATCTTGTAAGAAGGGGCATAATAGGTCCCCTTTAAACATATGTTTTGTATTTTCTAGGTAAAATGAAGGCTACGGGCAGTGTGACACCAAGATGTTTTGTATTGTTGTATGTTTTGTGTTTTGTATTATCGACAAATAAAGGATTATTTTTGTGCAGTTCTTTGCACAGCACCAAATAAATACCACAAAACTTCTTAACGGTGTCTATTATATGTTATTGAACAATTTTCGTCAACTGTCTATGTCAATATGGTAGGGGTACTGGTCTCACGGTTCAGTTCGGTTACGATTATCATGCCATCAATTCAGTTTAATTTGATATCTCGGTGCATCATGGTACATTGACGATGCTTTCCATACACAATTTGATATTTTACTTAGGAACACAATAATTTTTGTAATAAAAATTATAATTGATAAATATATTTATATTTATATATTATATTAATACAATTTTGTCCTTTAGTACAAGCAGTTAAATATTTGTCCTGTACCTTTAATTTTACCAGCTCAAAGAAAACATTTTTTTTTTGAATGTATCAATCAAAACACATGCAGAGAGAATAACAGGTGCATTTATAGCAAATAAACAAATGTAAATATTATCCTGCATGCTTTTTGCGCTGTTGAGCGAGTTTTTAAACACCTATGATTGATCACGCACTCAACAGAAAAGGCTCTAAAATAGACACTGATGTTAAACGGCCACAGCAATCAGCTGATCCATTATAGATGGGACACGGTGGAGAAAACTCGCTCTGCAGACACGCTTGTGTCTGGATCCACAAGTAACGTTATTGTTGTAACAGCCGAGAGAGGAGATAAAACGTTACCTCACGAACACGCCAGCAGGTCAAGGGGCCACAGAGAGTGAGAGAGAGCAAGAGAGCGAGAGTTTAAAGCTTTCATTTTTCCTAGCTGGGTTCTGATGTACTTCCCTGTCAGTGAAAGACTGTCCAGCAAACTCACAAGCAGTGAATTGTGCAGTTATCTGCTTTTTAAGTAGTTAGAGCATTTTAATTACTCGCGGTCTCCTCCCTCACCATAGTAAGCTACCGCCATATAGCGCGTATGTTATAAATGACGTCAGTACATAATAACCAGTTATGATTATTACTGAATCGATATCAAATTTTTTATGTCTGCATTGCTGTGCATCGAAGAAACAATTAAGTTTGACACCTCTACCATATGGACACTTTTTCCACCGTGATAAGTTTGCGAGTCCAGTGAAGCACGGTTCTACAAAAGAGATAAAAACAATGTAAAATCAAGGTAGAACTATGTGGTTACAATACATTTTTCTTCTGTTTGCTTTTGAAAACATTTTTGGTTGGGTTTAGGTTTTCAGTTGTTCTTTAGGGGTATGATAAGAGACACCTTCCTTCTTGTGGACCTGTATGTATAAGGATGTTTATCTGAAACATATAACAAAGCATACCCTAAGTAATGTATTTCAGATTCACAAAAATGTAGACATTCTCTAGTGGATTTGTCATCTGAAACGTGCAATAAAATGTATGCGGAGAAATGTATTTGCAAAAATGTAGGTTGAGGCACATATTTCCAATAAGCCTTGGTTGAAATTTAAACATCCAAAGAGTGACTCGAAAGACTGCCTACTTTTATGTTAAGGTATTTTTATTATTACAATTTTTTAAAATTTGCTATACATTTCAGTTTAGTTTTAGTTAGTTTCATTAATGGTTTTGTTAGTTTTAATTGAGATTTTATTTAGTGAACATTTCTATTTAGTTTTTATATATTTAGTTGCATTCAATGCATATATTTTAAATGCATTAGTTGCAAGGTCATGTGTTCTTCAACTGAAATCAAAGAACATCTAACCAACCTTCTGTCTCGCTACAATCAAACCCACCCTTTAAGTTCTCAAAACTCAGGCTTTCTGGTAGTACCTAGAATAGCAAAGTCTACTAAAGGAGGTCAAGTCTTCTCATTTATGGCTCCTAAATTCTGGAATAGCCTTCCTGATAATGTCCGAGGCTGTTTTCAACTCTAAAAACTGGACTGACACATTTTCAATTTTACTAGCACATCTATGTTAAGCTGCTTTGACACAATCTACATTGTAAATCGCACATCAAAGAAGGCAGAGTTCCAGAACACCAGCTGCCTAATCATCACGGACCAATAGTAGCTCTAAGGTTTTTGGGAGACAAAACAAACTTTTTTCAACAAACCAAAAGTTCGCTTATAAATAAATATGAATTGAATTGGACAAACTGAAATTACGTCATTTCAAACAAAATCCGGCTGAAATGGGTTTGGCAGTTCGAAACAGCTCACCAAACCGAACTTTTGGGGAAGTTTGTTTTGTCTCCCAAAAACGTTTGAGCTACCATTGGTCCGTGACGATTACGCAGCTGGTGTTCTGGAACTCCGCCTTCTTTGATGTGGGATTTCTTCCCCCTGATTAGTTTCTCATTCAGGGGGTCAGACAGAAGAACAACATCCAAAACAACAACACTAGCCACATGAATAAACTGGAGAGTCTAATAACAGAGTGGGTAGATGTGTATCCACACCTGTACGATCACTCGCAGAAAGATTTAAAAGACTCAGAGGGGGTCACACACCCGACAAAAAGCCCACCTCATTGTGCCAAGTGTTTTCTATGAGTTTGCACACATTGACAGCACCATTCATTGTCTGTCCGCAGCAAACAGAAAATGATGTAAAGATGTCACGGAGAAGGCTATTTGCAAGATGTTTATGAAACTGTTCTTCTCTCTCAGCCTCCATTGTTGTGTTAAGGGGTACATGCAAGCAGCGTGGCACATTTACAACCCACCTACCCCAGCATGGGGGTGTTGAAGTGTTTAATTAAAAATATTAGAGAAGATCGATAAAGAACTTCATTTTAAGTACACTAGCGCCTTTACAGTAGTAATTCTAGTTAACTTAACTTCTATCAGAGTTAAAAGAACACTTTAAGTGTCGACAAAAGCAGAGTTTGTCAAGCACCCGGAGACCTTTTATTCTGATTTCACTTCTCTGTTTCCAGGATAGTTTTAAGTCCAATAAACCTGCAAGTGAATACATTCCAACAATCAGTCAAAAACAGCACTAATGTAAAGTAACCAGGCTGATTACATCAGGGATGGCAGAGAGAACAGTGACTTGCGGCCAGCTTTTTGTGAATTATTCATTCCAGAGTCTGTTTAGCCTTAAAGCACAAGCTCTCTCATATTCTGTGATTGTTTGTGAATACTGAAATCTAGACTGAATGAAATCTCAAGAAATCTCATTAGTGTGGCCAGATGACACACAAACTACACTGCAAAAAATGCTTTTCTTACATAGATTTTTTTGTCGTTTTTAGTCCAAATATTTAAAAATTCTTAAATCAAGAAGAATTTATTAGGCAAGCACAACATAATGTCTTGTTTTCAGAAATAATATGCTAAATCGATGATGCGCTGTTCAGTAAGCGCTCTCACTCAGCACAGAGGAGATTTCTTTAGTTAAGTCGTTGTTTTAAAATGTTGTAAACTTATTAAACTTATAAAAATCGCAGAGTTGTAACAAATATTTTAATTCCAACGCTATCTCACGGCCAACTCGTAACTTTTTGATTAGTGGCTAATTCGTATGAATTCGTACGATCTAATTCATACAAATTAGTACGATTTGCCCATCACCCAATGACGGTTGGGGTTAGGGGTGGGGTTAGGTGCCACGCCTCCTTTTTAAAATCGTACATTTTCGTACGACTGAACTCGTACGAATTCGTACGAATTAGCCACTAAACTGACAAAACGTAAAATACTTACGTTTCCTCGTGAGATCAGGCTGTTTAATTCTAGTTAATTTGCAAAAAAACTGTTGTGTGGACATGTGTGTACATGTTATTATAGAAACAAGGCATCTGTCAATCAATTCGGTGGGTGGGGAAAACCACACTCCTACATCACGTTGCAGTGGGCCTCAAAATCACTTGGATTTGGGTCCTATTTTAATGTCAGGAAATTAAAAAAAGAGAATTTTTAGGTTTGTATCACTCCAATATGACAGTGGACACACTATACCTACACACAGATCTATCCAAACAGCTTACAAAAGTATATTTTCATCATATGCGCCCTTTAAGAGAAAGAAAAAAATCCTGTACTATATCTCCTGTTAATTTACTCACCCACAGTTCATCCAAGATGTAGGAGACTATTTTTTTTCATAAGTAGAACATTAAAGAACATTTTTAGCTGAATCCATATTTCTTGGTGATTCATATAATGGCAGTGAATGGTGATGGATCTTTTTAGATTACAAATAAATACATATAAACAAGTCCAAATCAATAGCCATGGCTCCTGATGACACGCTGAGGTCTTGTGAAACAAAACGATCGATCCGTGTAAGAAATTGAGCATTATTTCCAATATTATTAGCTTTAATCCACTGCCTAGTCAAACAGATCTGGACGCATGTACGAATGTAGCCTGATTGTAGTCCTGACGCTTTTGAAGATGCATTCACCAATATCTATCAACAAACTGCATCACCTGACCTTTCAGTCAAGTGTGTCCTCACACATTTGTCATCAAAAGCAAAAGGACTACATTGAAGTACATCCACATATACAGTGGGGGAAATAAGTAATGAGCATGTCACTTTTTTCTCAGAAAACATATTTCTAAAGGTGCTGTTGACTTGAAATTTTCATCGGATGTTGGTAACAACCAAAGAAATCTATATATGCAAAAAAAAAAAAAAATGTAATTAGTTTACAAATGAAGTTATGTGTAATAAAAAGAAATGACACAGTGAAAAAGTATTGAACACATGAAAAAAGGAAGGTGTAGAAAGTGAAAGACCAGACAGCAGCTGAAATCTCTCAGTAGTTCTTCAGCAACCCTCTGCCCTTCGTCATTGTAAATTAATATCAGCTGCTTCATTAAGATGAAACCAGGGTGGACATTTCAGCAAGACAATGATCCAATACACAGTCAAGGAAACTCTCAAATGCTTTCAGAGAAAGAAAATCAAGCTGTGGAATGGCCCAGCCAATCACCTGACTTAAATCCGATAGAAAATACTAAATAAAGATCAGATTTGTTAGATGAGACCCACAGAACCATCAAGATTCTTACACTCTGTTGAAGTCTCTGAACAACTCACATCTGAGCAATTCATGTGACTTCATTCTCCATATGAGAGGCATTTTTAAGCTGCTACCACCAAAAAAGCCGTTTATATAAATATTAAAATACGTTTCAGTAGTTCAGTACTTTCTGCTCGTCTCGTTGTTATTACACATAACTATTTTTTTCAGATTTGTTTTTACCAAAATCTGGTTCAATTCCATGTCAACAGCTCCTTTAAAAATATTATTCACAACAAACAACATGACGTGTTCAATACTTATTTCCTCCACTGTATGCGCCAAGAACTGTTGGACAAGACTGCGGATTTAAACTAATAATATTGACAATATTATAAATAAAAATATTGCTCATTTTCTTTCACAGATTGATCACTTGGCTACTTAAAATCTCTTTGTGTCATCAGGAGCCATGGCTATTGATTTGAACTCATTTGTATGTGCTTGCCCAAAAAACAGTCACCATTCACTGCCATTATGCAAATCACCAAAGACCAAGGATTTAGCTGAAAATCTTCTTTAATGTTCTACTGAATTTAAAAACGATAATCTTGGATGACCTGTGAGCGAGTAAATTAACAGGAAAATCTCATTTTTGGGTGAACTATCCCTTTAAGGCACTAGTTCACCAAACACAAATCTCACAGGTTAATAGAGCTGTCAAAACATGGCTGGATTTTTTAGGACAAATCTATTCCAGACCAGCATCTATTCTTATGCAGTTTGTGATTGTGGTTATTTATTAAAGAATGACCATGTCTGTCTGAGTCTCAGCATGCGGCCACTGGAGCTTTTTCACCCCCCGTTGGCTTGATGCTCAATACCCAAAAAGCAGAGGTTAATATTTCATGGGTGTGAATGCACGCCTTTGGCATTTGGACTTCAGACACCTCGGTGTGCCCTCTCTGGCCCTATTCATTTTTCCTCTCTTTCTCCCCTCTGCTCTTCTCTAACACACTTCTCTGTCATTAAGATGGTCTTTTATGCCTGCAACACTGTGAAGGCTTTGGCTTCTGTCAGCCTCAGTCTTTTCCACATCATGTGTTTGCTCTCATTGATCTCCAATCGTTATGACCAAACACAGGTGGATTATGGGAGCCGGAGAAGACTTATTTAAATGTGCTGAACAGATTTAGTGCTGGACAACGGAATATGTGAGGGAAAGCTTTAGAATATGCCTGACCATGCGGTGAGACTTTTACCATGATAGGATTTGACTTTTCTGTTTGCAGAAAATTTGTAAAAGGTATGATGCTTCATTTCTTTGACATTGCTATATATATATATATATATATATACATACATACATACATACAGTTGAAGTCAGAATTTTTAGCCCCCCTGAATTATTATCCCCCCTGTTTATTTTTTTTCCCCAATTTCTATTTAAGGTAGAGAAGATTTTTTTCAACACATTTCTAATCATAATAGTTTTAATAACTCATCTCTAATAACTGATTTATTTTATCTTTGGCATGATGACAGTAAATAAAATTTGGCTAGATATTTTTCAAGACACTTCTATACAGGTTAAAGTGACATTTAAAGGCTTAACTATGTTAATTAAGTTAACTAGGCAGGTTAGGGCAATTAGGCAAGTTATTGTATAATGGTGTGTTTTGTAGACTATCAAAAAAATATATAGCTTAAAGGGGCTAATAAGTTTGTCCTTAAAATGGTGTTTAAAAAATTAAAAGCTGCTTTCATTCTAGTCGAAATAAAACAAATAAGACTTTCTCCAGAAGAAAAAATATTGTCAGACATACTGTGAAAATTTTCTTGCTCTGATAAACATCATTTGGGAAATATTTAAAAAAGAAAAAAAAATTCAAAAGGGGGCTAATAATTCTGACTTCAACTGTGTGTGTGTATATATATATATATATATATATATATATATATATATATATATATATATATATATATATATATATATATAAAAGTAAAATAACGGCCGTTAAATTAAAGAAATATACCGTAAAACAACAGATATTACATTTCCAAAATTTCCTAAAATTTTAATTTCTGGTAAATTTCTGTAATTTAATATTCGTTATTTCATGGTAAATGTCTGTAATGTAACGGTCGTTATTTTACTTTTTTTTTCTGGCACCCCAGCTGCAAGAAATAAACCGTAAAATTACGGATTTTGTTTTTACAGTGTACATACAGTTCTGTATATACTATATGAGCAATATCACACGAGTAGCAGTGCAATCTGGCTGTATATCAGCACTGGTGGAAGGCGTGTATTGGCACGAGGCCGCAGGCAGAGTGCCTTAGTGTCCCACCAGTGGCGATGTACAGCCACATCGCTCTGCTACAAGTGTGATACTGCGTTTATACAATGGTTTGACGGCATAATCGTGTATATAAAAAAAGAAAATAAAACACAGATAGTCTAAAAACCCTTTTGTAAGAGGAACTAATTTTTTCATATCTGCAGCTGACGTCAGAACAGCAGGAATCATTGCTACTTCACCAACGTCACTTTAGAGCTAGTATTAGAATGACTCATAGCTTAATGTCCAAAGTGATGACAAAACAGCTGATTTTGCTGACATTTTAAGATTATAAGGCTGAACGGCATGAAATGCCATCAGTCTAAAGAGATTTCCCAGTATTTCTCTGTTGCAATCGGGAGATCAAATAATTAACCCTGAAAAAGCCAAAGCAATGCAAACACTACTAGATTACTGTTGTTTTTGTGATAAGGAAAAACCCTAAACACATGCAGGCATTTCTTCTTTCTTTCTGTTTACTGAACTAGTCTGCAGTAACGAAAACAGGAGACTCATTAGAAACAGATGGCCATCTCCAGGTTTAAGGCTTTAAGATGAGTCCCATCTCACACTCAACACACTACAAATACTATGGTGCACTACAACATACAAAAGAGAGAGATCGACTTAGAAAGTCACTTACCAGTTTTATAATGGTTTGATTAGCTGTAGTTTAAACTTATTATGCTCTCTCTGTCGCCATCTTGTGGATGGACAATGCCAACCATCTTTGGTCTGCTCAATGACAGCCTAATGGCCACCGACGCGCTGTCTCTCAGAAATTTTAAATATTTAAAATAGGCACTATACTTATAAATAAACTGCATAGTTGCAATCTAAACAACTACATTCTTGAATTAAAAAAGCCTCAAAGGTACATTATGTTGTCCAACAGCTGTATTTGTCAAACTGTAGAGTGTCCACTGCTTGTTGCTCTATGTGGGCGGAGTCATACACAAGGGTGAAGAGGCTGGTCGAATGCTGTTACTGGCAGAATATCACACGGCTATAAGTCAATCAGATTCAAGAACCAGACAGAACTGTTATATATATATCTTTTATTTATATAATATTACAGTTTGTTAATATCATAAAATCGGTTTTGTATATATTTTTTATTTGATTTTAAGATATTTTGTCACGTCATTTGTCTACATATTTATTTTAACTGTATTCATTATTTTGTTTTTGTTTGTTTTAAAACTAAACGTCTTATCAAATAGTTGAAATAAAACTTATTATTTTATATTTTACTACTTCAAGCAATTAATATTTAATGTTTGTAATAAACTTGGTTTGTTTTCACAGCAAAATATTAAGCAGCACAATTGTTTCAACAATGAAAATAATAAGAAATATTCCAAAAATTGACTCCTGAAACCACTGCATCCAATTCAACTAATTAAGAACCTGTTAATTGATTACATAAGTAATACATTAATATTTTATTTATAAAGCTGGCCAGTAGCCAATCAGATAGGAACGTGCCATTTTCAGTCCATCTAATGACTTAGATAGAATAAAGCAAGCTTATATATGTCAGTGGTGGAACAGATCTACATGTACAGCAGACAGGCATGTGTGAGTAAAGTAAGGAGTGTTTTGATGGATGACTGCAGTGTTTGGTGAATGCTCTCCTCTCCTCCACAGTGTACAGTGGGATACGGGAGCGGGTCACGGGCCTGGCGCCAGCGGGCAGATCAGGTGGACCGGGCACAGTCTGCTGTCTGCTGTGAACCAGTGACGAGTTCAAGCGGGGCCACGGCTTGTTAGTAAACCACCTGTCAAGCAAGTGATGGAGCAATGTTTTAGAAAGAAGAGGAGGAGAAACACTAGAATGGAATAAGCAGAAGTGGGATCCATACAGTATATCCTCTAGTTTCTTTGTTGAACCTTTGTTTATTCTGGTTTTACAACACTCACAATTCAGTTAGTGAAGAATAAAACTAGTCTTTTTGTTTCATTTTGTTTTTTAATTAAAATGAACTATTTTTGTTGAATAAAATTGTAAAAAAAAAAAAGTATATTAAATTTAAAATCATTAGATTAGAAGTTGAGATTTGATTAGAAAATTATGGTGCCTTCGCAAAGAGCTGAATTAAAATAACACACTGTAAAACAGTCAAAATCTCTAAATGAAATCAGTTAGTTTAACTTATAATTCTTTAAAAGGTTACTTTGACTCAATGAAAAAAAGAGTTATCGTAACTCATGAACGGATTATATTAAGCAGAACTCAAAACGAATGAGTTATGAATCAATAAATTTGTGTGTTAACTCTAAACCTAGGAGCAATACCAAACAATTTCAGTAGCAATATAGTTGTTTGGAGTTAATTTGTTGAACTTATAGCGATTTAATAACTGCACTTAAAATGTTCAAGGTATTAATACTCTAAAAGTAAAATAATATACAGTTGAATCAGAATTATTAGCCACCCTACACCCCCCCCCCCCCCCCCCCCCCTTTTAGATTTTTTTTTCTTTTAAATAATTCCCAAATTATGTTTAACAGAGCAAGGAAATTTACACAGTATGTCTGATAATGTTTTTCCTTCTGGAGAAAGTCTTATTTGTTTTATTTCAGCTAGAATAAAAGCAGGTTTTATTTTTATTTTTGTACAAATTTTAAGGTCAAAATTATTAGCCCCTTTAAGTTTTTTTTTTTTTTTTTTTTTTTCCGATTGTCTACAGCAGTGGTTCTCAAAGTAGGGGTCGGGACCCCCCGAGGGGTCGCGAGACAATGAAGGGGGGTCGCCTGGTGATTTCCAAAAATCTATTTATTTTTATTAAACCATAAGAATTATCATATTTTATCCATAACCTATTGAAGAGAAAAAAATGGTCGTTTATAGTTAGGCCTACTATATACTATATAGTTACTATAGTAGCTTATAGTTACTAGTTCTATTGGATTGCGACCCCTGGGCTAATTACATTATATTAAAGACACAGCAATAGCGTCAGATGCAGCAGATTGATTTTTAACACCAGGTTAAACTTTCAGGCACATTTACAGCACTGACATACATTTAAAAAAAATTTAACTAAGAATAGACTTTGTCTATTGGTGTGTGTGCGTCATTGCATGCAAGGCTTCTGTATTTATAGCAACCTTAGAGGATATTGGGGGTCGCGAGTCACTGGCATTGTTATTTTGGGGGTCGCGGGCTGAAAAGTTTGGGAACCCCTGGTCTACAGAACAAACACTGATATACAATGATTTGCCTAAATACCCTAACTTGCCTAGTTAACCTAATTAACATAGTTAAGCCTTTAAATGCCACTTTAAGCTGTATAGAAGCATCCTGAAAAATATCTAGTCAAATATTATGTACTGTCATCATGCCAAAGATAAAATAATTTAGTTAATAGAAATGAGATTAGACAGAAAATGGGGAAAATAAACAGGGGGGCTAATAATTCTGACTTCAACTGTATGTGTATATGACTTTATATATAGTCATAGTCATATAGTTTTCTGTATTCAAACCATATTGTTTCAAAAATTAAATGGTTTGCCAGAATCAGTTTCCTCAAAAAGTTTAAGTTAATCGTACTTATCGGGTTTTACAGTGCATTAATGTGGATCGAACATCCTTGTTATGTATTTATTTTCCTAAAATGTCCAATAAATATAAAATTTGTTTCAATCTGACAGCAAAGTTCCACAAACATTGGAACAAGTCAGGGGCGTTGCTAGACATAAAGCTCTACTTTATAAAAAAAAAAAAAAAAAAAAAATATATATATATATATATATATATATATATATATATATATATATATATATATATATATATATATATATATATATATATATATATATATAAATAAATAATGAAATTATTATTGTTATTATACAATTATTATTCTAAATAATCCTAATTGTAACTGGAAAATAATGTAAAGGCACAATGGAGTGATATGCCAAGATCATTTAAAAAAATCTTTTGCATAAATAATAATTTCATTTGAATGAAATTCTATAGGCAATTCTATATAATACAAAAAATATGTTTAATTATCTGTTGTCTTAGACTTGACACATGACAGAGAACTTGGTTTATTAAGTTTTACCTCCCTGACTGCATCCCTCCTTTGTGCTTCATACAAAAAAATCTATCAGAAGGCGTGCTTAGTATGATCATCATCATATTGTTTAAACTTTAGTTTTGTCGACTTGCAAAACTCACTGCGTGCCATTGTTTCACAACATATGAGCGGCGCGTGAGCATGCATGCGCGGCGTGCATGTTAACACCCGGGACTTGCACCGGGAGAAGAGCAGGAGCGATGTGTGAGGCGCGCTGCCCGGGTGTGGTTTTCTGCGCACATGCAGAGATGCGTCAGTTTGCTTTTTGATTAAACTTTGCTGTTTTCACCAGCGTTGGTTCGGTTGCACATAGAGAATAACGTCTTTATTCCGGGATTCCCCCTTTTAATACATACACTTGCATATAAAGTAAATCATATCTCGAAGCATTTACTGGGGCACTGGCGATTTTTACTGGGGCACGTGCCCCAGTAAATTTGGGTCTAGCGGCGCCCCTGGAACAAGTTATTATATTGTATGTATAATTTTTTTTTAAAAACACAGAAAAGTACGCAAGCATGTTTGCATTGAATCAAAAGTAAGCTATAATTACAACTTTATCGCACAGTCACTTCTTGCAACTGCAAGTTTATCTGACAATGTTTACAGAATTTCACAGTTATGTCTTATACTTTAAAAGTTTTGAGCTAGCAACTTTAAGTTGAATGTCAGAAAGGTCATAACTGAGGAATATAAACTATAAACAGTGTTGGGCACGTTCCTTTCAAAGAGTAATTACAGTTACTTCTCACAAATAGTAACTGAGTTAGTAACTGAGTTACATAATTATAAAAGCAACTAATTACCAGGGAAAGTAACTATTGTGTTACTTTAAAGAAAAATCTAATTAGTCAAATGACTATAAAATAAACATAACACATTGTACACTAATCTACACGATTTTAATATTGTTGTGGGACAATGTGAGAGACAACGGCAGCATGTCCTCAACTACATATTTAGATATTATTGTGTTTAATTTGTCTGAGTAATAAGTGTTTGCGTTGGAGAAAAATAAAGTTTTATTTGCTTTGAAGTCAGCAAAATATAAACCTGTTGAATTTGCCATCGTTCTGACACCTGGTTGTTGGTGTGTGCCACTGTGTGTGTGCTTGTGTGTAAACACCTGCACTACTCTGCCTCTGACTGGCAAACGATGGAAATGTACTCTATCTAAGCCAATCATCACGTTCTCAGTTCCACAACGTTCCAACACAGGTTGGTTGTGTGTCCCGCCCCAGGCCCCAACACACACACACACACCCCAGAGAAAGAGAGGTCCTATGGCTGAGAGAGACGCTGCTCGCATGAAAACCGCTTCAGTGTTCTCATTTGTCAGTAATTGTCAGTAATGGTAACGGTGTTGTAACAAGGGAAACAGTAACTCATTCGATTACTCGTTACTGGAAAAAATAGCCGCTAGTAACACTGTTTATTTATAGCGCTGTTATTCCCATCACTGATTATGAAGTCTTTTTTTCTGAATATATAGCTTGAAATTCTTTGTCTATTTGATTTGGGAGATATAAACATGGAAATGTTTCTATCACAATTACCTTTTGATTTTTATTCTGGAACATAACACTGCATGAATGTTACATGCTCTTGCATTTTTCTTTACAAAAAATTATTATTATTTTTTTTAATTTACCTTTTTTATTGCTAGGCATGGCTGACGTGAAGTGAAATTTATTTATAAACTAATTTTGAGAGTATAACATGCTTATGATGGACCACGGCTGGACCCGCATTAGCTAATACACGATTCTCCAAGCTGACGATTCCTAAGTCACTATAAATAACCATAGTCTTCATACCACAGTCATCTGCTACTTGAAGAATACCCCCTTCCTCAACTATTCATCCCTCTTTTTCCTATATTGGTTAGCACTGTTGCCTCATAGCAAGAACGTCACTGGTTCTAATCCTTACTAGGCTAGTCGACGTTTCTGTGCGGAGTTTACATGTTCTCCCCGTGCTTGCGTGGGTTTCCCCCGGATTCTCCGGTTTCCTCCCAGTGTCCATAGACATGCTTCATACTGTAAGTAAATTGACTAGCCCAAATTGGCACCATAGTCAAGTTCCTAGCCAACAGTCTTTTTCCCTCATAAAGCAATTCATCATTAGCCACAAATAAGCGTGAGAGTTCTCGAGATCTAACTGAGCTCAATCTCCCCTCTCGCCCTGCAAACAAGAGGGAGCCCAGGGCTCGAGGATCTTTTGAGCTCAGGGCTCTCTCCCGGGACAGCATGCCAAACAAACTTATAATCAATCATCAGGTAAGTGTGAACTTGCAAAACTGACTTTTTTCAACAAGGTGTCGAGATCTCCAATCGCAGATGTTTCAAAACACTCCTCCAAAACTTTTCAAAACACACAGGTCACATGACTAAAGCGATTCAAAGGATTAGTACCTACACAAGCTTTCTGAGAGCTGGTGAATCTGCCTTTTATTGACAGCCGAGTGGACTGTTAGAGGGCATAATGGAGCTGTGTGGCGAGTGACCAGAGTTCAAATCTTGGCTTGTACAAGCGTTCAGAAATTGTGACTTACTGTAATGTCTTTTATTAATATTGATTTTTTTTTAATAACCAAATTAACACATTTATTCACAAAGAGTTCATTCACATGTCAGACTTATGTTAAAACAAAACACACAAAAACGGAGCAATAAAATAAGACATTTTAAAAGATTATTATTAATATGCATAATTGTTTCATCCTGGATTCCAACCCAGTACACATCTGCATGCCAGTGAAGAACACTAACCACTCCACCAAATCAATTGATGTCTCGTCAAAACAACGTGGGGTGTAATTCCTCAATTTGCATAACTGTTTTTTGTTAAAGTTGTTGTTGAGTAATACTTAAAAATGACCAGGTGTAGAGATGGGTTTGAAACATTTCGAAGACACATTCAACTGTTTCAGTGTTTCACAAAGCCTTGCTCGGCCCACCACTACATTTTGCATTCTCTTCAAAACCAGTTTGTTAAGTTCCTGGTTCTATGAAGCCCCTCCTTCAGCCAGTTGTGTTCTGATTGGCTAACATTATGCCATGGGCAGGGTTTATGTAAATGGTAGTGTTTGTGATGTCACATACCCAGGAAGAAGCTTGGTGTAGTTCTTACCAGCCATTTAGTTTAGGCCCTAAAGAGATTTTAATTTTTGGGTAAACAATGTACTTACTATTTACTCACCCTTTAGTGGTTCTAAACCTTTATGAGTTTCTTTCTCCTGCTGAACACAAGAAGATAGTTTGAAGAAAGCTGAAAACATGTAACAGGATAGAAACTCAAACTGGTTTCTTTTTTTTTTTTTTTTTTTTTTTTTTACAGTAAAAGAGAACAGTTTGTTTACTCAATGTTCACATTAGATGCACAAGATAAAGAGCAAAATTTAAAAAAAAGAAAAAAACATTAAAAAGAATAATAATAATAATAATAAAATCAAAAGAGATAAAAGCACTAAAGAAAAAAAGATAAATATTCAATTAACATGAAAGATCTCATTATATTTACTCAGGAAAGAAGCACATTTCTTATTATCAATTAATCCAAGTAATTTAATTAAATGTTCTATTTCACATAGGAAGTCTATAAAAACTGCCTTTTTTAAGGAACCTAGTAAAATTTCCCAGCAAGTATAAGAACGTTCACAGTGGCTTCTAACGACTTGTTTTGGTTTTCAAAGTAACAAAAAACGTCCTTAAGGGGCAAATTAGCGCTCATATTAACCTTGGAAAATCAATATGAACTTAAATCATTCCAAAACAGTGATGATACATTGCTTGAAAAAAAACAAGAGACAAATGTCTTCACACTCATTCTTACAAAATGTGCAAATATCAGTGACATCACAGTATTTGTGTAAAAGGGCATTACATGGGTAAATATTGTGCAAAATTTTACCTGTTTTATTTTATTAGGAATACAGAATTTATATGGTAATAACCATGTTTTCCTCCATTGAATGTTAACAATTATAGAACCCCAAATAAAACTTTCCTCTAGGTGTAATTGAGTTTTGTGACTGGGACAATTGACGTATGAACTTATTATTGCATTCTTTAATAAGAATAGATTTTCCTCCTAGGCACAACTGTGACAATTGAGGAACCTGCCTCATAACTAAGAGCTGCTTTCTCTCAAATAGGCTTCTGACAAGTAAAGGGTGGGCAAATCATGATAACATTGTACATTTTTGAAATCTCTCTTTAAAAAGCTAATTTTGTACAATAAATCACCTTTTGAATTAAACTCTGAGCAATTTTGCAGATGTTTTTATACTGAAACAGCAACATTACGCACTAGCTCAAGCTAAAAAGAGAAATCATAATCCAGGACCCCATTAATAATTTCACAAATAATTAAAAAGCAAGATTAACTCAATTAAACTTTAAAGCAGAAATATTACACCATACTCCAATAGACTTTGCTTTTTTTACAACTTATTTTCAAGAGTTCACACTTAGCTTATGATTGATAATAAAACTTGTTTGGCATGCTGTCCCAGGAGATAGCCCTGAGCTTATGAGATCCTTGAGCCCTGGGCTCCCTCCCGTTTGCAGGGCGAGAGGGGAGTTTGTGCTCAGGTAGATCTCGATGAACTCCCCCCGGCTTATTTCTGGCAAATGACAGATATAGGATGGCTGAGGAGAGGTGTACTTGCTAAGAGCTTGGCTATGATATAAATTTAGTATGTTCAATTTACTTAGATTGCGTGTTTTTGGACTGTGGGAGGAAACCGGAGAACCCGGGAAAAACCCACACGAGCATGGGGAGAACGAGCAAACTCAACACAGAAATGTCAACTGGTTTAGAAGGGACTTTAACCGGAGACATTCTTGCTGTGAGGCAACAGTGCTAATCACCGTGCCGCCGTGTCGTGCTTCTGGAAAGGACAGGGAGTAGGGCTGGGTAAGGGGGTATTCTTCAAGACGAAGATATTGAGATAAGAAAACTCTTGTTATGTATAGTGAGTTAGGAATCATCTGATTGGATAATCAATCGTGAGCTGATGTTGAACCAGCTGAGAACAATCATAAACACGTTATCCTCTTGAAATTAGTTTATGATTAAACTTCACTTATTAGCAGTATACACTATTCTTCTCGCATTTAAACTGTATATTAACTCTTTCCCTGCCATTGATTAGAGAACTGTTACAGCAATCCATCTTTTAGGTAGGTATATTACAGTATGGGGAAGCCCGAATGCATGTCCTGAGTGAGGTACAGGACATCACAGGTTCCTGAGAGCGAAATATAAGACAACCAGAGAAAGTGAAAGTAAGATCGCGGGTAAAAACGATTCTTTGGTTTAATCATTACTATACCAGGGCTCGACACAGCAAAATGACCTGCACAAGATTACAAATGTGTGTTTTTTGAACACACACAAACAGAAACACACACACATACAAGCTTGTACACGCATACATGCACAAACAGACATATTTGTGTATGTGTGTTTGTGTGTGTGTTTATGTTATATACCATATATCTTGAAAATGCACTACTTTTAGAAGAAGAAAAAAACAATTCTCAGGTTTTTATGAAATCTACCTGTATTTAAGGCCATGTCCACACTAATACATTTTTGTTTAATAACGAGTATTTTTCTCTACATTTGGGTTTTTCCTCCACACTGAGATGGCATTTTTAGGAAATGAAAACACAACTTTTTGAAAACACTGTCCAAAGCGGGTAAACTTGAAACGGCCATTTTCGTGCTGCAGTGTGGACGGTAAAAACGGAGGCTTTCGAAAATGATGCTGCATTTTAGTCATGTAATGCAGTCATGTGACCAATTCAGCTAACATAGTGGATGACAATAGGTGTGTTCGACTTGAACCACGGCTGCAGCGGGTGATCAACAAGATGAGCCGATGAGTTGAAAACGGAGTGGTCAAGCCGGACACTTCAGGGCTCAAAGTTGACATGGTGTGTTCAACTACTTATTTATTGCAATGACAACAAAATATTTACTGTACAAATAAAATAGAACGCAGTCTCTACAAACTATAGTTCATTTTCAACAATAAGGGGATCATGAATTAAATTTAAGTAGCCTACATAACAAACCTATGAGAGAAATAAGGGGGAAACAAGAGAGCACATGAAAAGGAAATAAATATCAACGAATAAAGCTATTAAACACAAAGCAATAAGCACAGGACTCTAGGAGCTCAAGCATCACTTTTTAGGCTACTAGATGTTGAATGGTATGTTAATGTTCTAGTTCTTGTTTGAATATGCAAAAAAGGGGGTTACATTTATATATATATGGAGATGACAAAGGCGACACAGTGGCGTAGTAGGTAGTGCTGTCGCCTCACAGCAAGAAGGTCGCTGGTTCAAGCCTCGGCTGGGTCAGCTGGCGTTTCTGTGTGCAGTTTGCATGTTCTCCCTGCGTTTGCGTGGGTTTCCTCCGGGTGCTCCAGTTTCCCCTACAGTCCAAAGACATGCGGTACAGGTGAATTGGGTAGGCTAAATTGTACGTAGTGTATGACTGTGAATGAGTGTGTATGGATGTTTCGTGGAGATGGGTTACAGCTGGAAAGACATCCGCTGCATAAAACATGTGCTGGATAAGTTGGCGGTTCATTCTGCTGTGGCGACCCTGGATTAATAAAGGAACTAAGCCGAAAATGAATTACTGAATGAATGAGATGACATAAAAAGTTGTTTTGGAAATTTGTAGATTGACGTTGCCCAGTAATAAACCTGAAACACACGTGTTTGTTGTCATGCGGTGAATCCAGCCAATCGTGTAACAGCGGTGTCATCATCGCAGCTCCTGCAATCGTGGTACTTTGATGCCACATGTGACAGTGACCTCCTGTCGGTGCAGCGTCAAGCCGGACAAAATTTCTAGATGGTATGCATCGCTTTAAGACAGATTTCGATCGGTCTGCATAGCGCTACATGAAGTCGAACGCACCAATTGTAAAGCAGAAGTTTTGGATGCTGTACATTTTGACAGCTTTATTAAAGATTAATGTCAGTTTATACATGCTCCATATTGTCTCTGTTTAAAGGACACGAAACGTTTACTGGAAGCTATTGTTCAGCGGCAGAAGCAGACCACAGTTGCGAAATTTTGCAGCAACGTTTCAAAGAGACGGAAACTAAATAAACGCCATGCAGATATGATGCAGGTCAGGGGCGATTTTAGGATTTTCATTTTAGGGGGGCTCAGCTCCTTATAAGGAAAAAAAAAAAAATGTATGTATGTATATATATATATGTATATATATATATATATATATATAAATATATATATATATATATATATATATATATATATATATATATATATATATATATATATATATATATATATAAAGCCTAATATTACATTTATAAGTAGTAATTTACTTGTAATAGACTTAAAATGTTTGTTTAATATGGGTTGTATACTAGTATTCCACTGTATTACATAGACAGGCATAACCATTTGAGCTCTGAATAAAACAAATAGGCTCAACCCCTCTGTTTACTGTAGTAAAAACCACTTTCTATATTCAAGTGCATTTTTTTTCCATGTATTAAATAATAAACAGAAATTTTTCTAAATGACATACATATAAATATATATATTTAAGCTTACAGGCTAATTCACATATTTCATGATCTGAACGATAATAATAAACAAAAAGTATTTTATTTTATACTAGACAAAACGATGTTTATCTCTCTGTCAGTGACAGTTAACGAGTACTTTCTCTGAGTGGTTCTGTCACTGTGTTTAATCCTTTCTCTGCAAGACTGTATGGTATAGTTAATGCCACACAAACTGTAAAGTGTTTAATATTGGTGGTTCATTTTGAAACAAAAATAGCGAAATGTTCGTTAAGAGTTACATTTTTTTGCTGGAGGAAACAGTTGTGCTGATGAGGTGAACGCCGAGAAGACTGCTGCTCCGTGACATTAGGATACAGGTGATACAAAGTTATCTAAAGAACTGCAAATAAGCAGATATTATAACAATTCATCAATAAACACACACCTTGTTCTCTCACTGTCCACGGGTGTGGTTTGCTGATCAAATGAAAAACAAAAGACGGGGAGGAGCCAAATTCTGCCGCCGTTTTCTTATCAAATTAAAAGGGGACTGAGGCGATAATTTAGTGTACAATTTATGAGCTAATCGCAAAAGTTTTAGGGGGGCTGAGTAGAAACACTAGTAGCTACAGCCCATAGATATATACACAAGATATCACATAGGGACCCTGAGCATGCGTCAATAGCGCCGCCACATTGGTACAGTGCTCCTCGGACAAACGTCATTCAATCGCACTAGTCAAGACAGTGTGCCAATGTGAAGATGCTGGACTTTAGCGCTGTGTACGGGTGTAGTAACGAGCAAACAAAGAAAACAAACCACAAAGTCATCACAATTCCTAGGTAAGATTTAGTTTTTTATGTTTTTGTATGTTATGAACTTTTGTGCTTAACAAGTAGGCCTAATGTTATTGATGATAATACAGTCTCCTGCATTCGCCATAAGGCAAAGCAGCACCAACTCGCACTAAATTCTAAGCTTATGCTAGTTTTGTTAAATAAAATAAGCAAACAATGTTATGAAATATGACAACAAGATGCTGCGCTGCTAGAAACTTGTATTATTGTCGGCTAAGTGAACGAGTCGTTCATAACGGAGATTCATTCACAAACGAATCGCTCCCTCCGTCAGAATGAGAAGTGAAAGCAGGAGAGAGGGAGTGTTTCAGGACATGGATTAGATCAAATTAAACAGAGAGGGAGGGTAATGCATTTCCATGCACACAAACACATACTCTTTGTCGGTAATGCCTGTGCGGTCACATCCATCAATAAAGAAAAGTATTGTAAAATTATAATATTTCGTAATTTAAAAAAACATTTGCATACGGACCACCGGGTAAACTCCCGATCATAGATATATGTGTATTTCTCTGGCTTTGGATGGCCACAGTCCTCCACTTCACCTTGGTCCCGCATTCATTTCAAAGGAGCGCTACCCTGTACTAATATGGCGGCTCTATTGACGCATTCCTTCTAATAGACAACAGCAGGGTAGGCGACATCTAATGTAAATATCTATGGCTACAGCCCCCTTAAAATAGGCCTAGCAATGCCCATGTTGCAGGTAAAAGCGTCTAACATCAGTAGGCATGTGAAGTAAATGAACGAAAGCATTTTCAGTCATTTTAGTGTGGAAGAATTGAAAACAATAGTGTGGACATGAAGCATTTTTAGACAAAAACACCATTTTCAAATGTATCTGGATTAGTGTGTAGACGTAAATGGGGATAAAACATGAATACATGAAGATAGAATAAAATGTTTTTTGTTGTTGTTTGTTTGAAAGCAGAGACTTGATTCTTTGTTTTGATATACAGTAGTCAACATTTGAAGTGGGTCAATCCCTTTTTCATTAAAGTTGTCGTAAAACTATTGACCCATTCTTATTGTAGAACAATATTGGGTCACACTTTATTTTGGTAATCCGATTGTTGAATTTAAGTTACATTGCATCAACATGCCAACTAATTCTCAATAGATTATAAGTAGACTGTTAGGTTGGGGTTAGGGTTAGGGTTAGTGTAAGTTGGCATGTACTTGCAAGGTTTCTCAGTTAAATGTCTGTTGAAAGAGCAGTATCAACAGATATTAAGCAGACAGTCTACAATACTCAAATGGCCCATCAAAATAAAGTGCTAGCCAATTTTACTACTGTATATGCCTATTATGCTTCTATATTGCTAGTAGAAAATTTTTCTGAGAGCCTTTAAAGGGCCACGAAACCCCCTGTCTCAGCAGGGTGTTTTCACACCTCTGTTTTGAAAAAAGTCAGGAAAGTTGGGCGTGTCCAGCTCTGGGAGTGTGGGAGTGTCGGGGGAGGGAAAGAGGATAAGATTTTGCATAGAAGGGAGTTAACATTTGGGCACACGCTAAGTTTGACAGGAAAAACAAACACACAGAGGCTGATTGAAACGGCGAATAAGAGAAAAAAATCCTCCGCATTTCTCTGTAACTTATGTACTCGGTAGGTAGCGTCAGAAAGCCGTGTGTGTATAGACTATCCTGTCACAAAATGCGGCGAAAATCCTGCACGACGGGAATAGTTTGTGTTTACATGTTTACACTCGGAGAGCAGCATTTAAACAAAGGGCAGTCCACTGCAAACACTTACCAAATCTGTAGACAGACAATCAAACTGGAGCGGTGTCTTTTTATTAAAAGAAGACGAGCGGCAAATCAGTATTTCACCATTTCCAGATGAGAAAAAGCTCTCGGGTAAAAATGTTCCTTACAAACGCGTTTCTGTCGCGTGTCGCGTGCACTGTAATCCACACGTGAGTCCAGCTGCTCTCTCACAAAGGGAAAATGAAAACAAAACCTTCGTTGCAACACACTAATAACACCTACGAATTTTGTCTTGAAATTATTGTACTTTCACTTGTTTTGGCAACTCTACGTGGCGTCTCTCTGCCGTCTGAACAGTGTAAACTGGTAAACAGTCTCCGGAGCTATCATGCATATTAATGAAGTTTCACGTCATACACAATAGAGCGCGCTAATTGGTTTGAAGCACGTCTTTCTCATGAATTAATACTGCACACTCAGATACGTAAGAACGTCCTAGAAAAGACAGACAGCCACTGTCCAGCTGGATTTACACCCAAGTATCTCATGGCCGTGACGCAGCTTCAAAAATTCGTTTCAAACCGGAAGAACGAATTTGCTCAAATTAACGCAAAAACAACCAATTTTCACTTTTTAGTGCAATATATGTGTCCTAATAGTGTTTATAGCAGCGTGGGACACATATATGACTGTCAACAGCTCAAAAAATGTGTTTTGGTGTTTCGTAGGTGAAAAACTTTAAAATGCTGGCAGTGGATGGAACCTTTAATAAAAAAAAATGCTGGCAGGGAAAGAGTTAACATTCCCACAACCAAAACAGAAAGATCAAGAATGTTTTTGGAACATAAACGGATAATCTGGGTTAATTGTGAAGCTCAGTTTCTCTGGGATGTGATCTGACTCCCCGTTTCTCTCCTGGCTGCAGGGGTTGGTCATTTTTAGTCAACGCGTGTGTGTCGGAGCATGAGGAGCCAGGCTGTTATGAATTCCTCCAGGGCTCTTCTGCATGTTTCTGGCCCCGTCCGCACCTGTACCTGGTGGAGCCCGGAGCGTGAGGAGCATATGCCCGACAAGACAGCAGGAGCCCGCCCCGTGTGGGCAGACACAGAGGAACGGCCAACTTTGGCACTGGAGGATAGAAACACAATGAAAGAAGGCCGATCGGTTCCCTCTCTGCAGGTTTTTAATTGGTTAGTGAGAGCACACCTGAGCCCCGCGGAGGCTGAGAGCACATAATGCCCAAAATATGCCACGTGCAGAGACGCAGCCTCAGGGTACGTCAACACATTGCCCACGCGCGGATACACAAAAACAAATCCCAAGCTCCTTGGAATAAAGGCAAATTAACGATGAAAGCGGACGCTTTTATGCAATTACTCTGACCTTGCTGAAACGGCAAACACAGGAAATAACATGATATTTTTGATGGCAGGGAGAGCAAACATAGTAGATGAGTTTCCAAAACCGAAAATCAACATTAGATTAAATTAATTGCTTGAAACCAGGATTCTGAACGCACAGTTTATGTGAACCGTAAACATTGCAGGATGATTAAAATATCCGCTCATAAATGATTCTTCAAACACAGAAACGCACTGGAAGCTTTTCTATGATTTTCTATGCTTTATGGGTTGCACGAATGTCACTGTTTTGGAAACTTTTCACTGTGCTGTCGTCATTTATTTTTATCAATTTAATCTATCAAAGAAAAAATATATTATTTAATATACAGTTGAAGGCAAAAGTATTAGCCCTCCTGCAAAATTGTTTTTTAATATTTTTTTTCAAGTGATTTTTAATGTAGAGACATTTTTTTCAACACATTTAAAACAATTACAATTTAATAACCAATTTATAATAACTTCACTACCTTACAAAAGTCTTGTCGCCTATCCAAGTTTTAGGAACAACAAATAATAACTTGACTTCTAGTTGATCATTTTGTATCAGAAGTGGCTTATATGAAAGACAAAGTCCTCTAGATTATGCTTATTTCACCAAAATAAAATATGATCATGCCTCAATTTTGAATTATTTAATTAGGACAGTAAGATCGGACTGTGCTTAGTCAAAAGCCTTGTCACTTAATAGAAATAATGTACTGTATAGAATAGAGGTGTGAACCTACACTGGTCTCACGGTTCGGTTACGATTATCATGCCATCGATTTGGTTCAATTCGATATCTCGGTGCATCACGGTGCATTGACGATGCTTTCCACACGCAATTTTATATTTTACTTTACAGGCGCTGTTCACCGATGAGTGACACTGATAAACAGCAGTGGCGCAGTGTTGCCAGATTTCGGATAGGCATTTCGGCGAGTTTTGGATAGTTTTTGGGCTGGAAATTGTGCACCGCTTCTGCGTTTTTAAGTAGCTGGAGCGTTGTAAATACTCGCGCTCGCCTCCCTCGCCATAGTAAGCTACGGCAACATAGCGCATATGAGATAAATGACGTCCGTACGAATTGTCCGCGCCTGCATCGCGGTGCACCGAAGAAACAATTAATTTTGACACCCCTAGTATAGAATATAAAGTCATTATGCAGTGGAAAAAGAATTAATATTGTGTATGACTCCCATGAGCTTGGACGACTGCATCTATACATCTCTACAATGACACAAATTACTTATTAATAAAGTCATCTGGAATGGCAAAGAAAGAGTTCTTGCAGGACTCCCAGAGTTCATCAGGATTCTTTGGATTCATCTGCAGTGCCTCCTCCATCTTACCCCAGACATGCTCAATAATGTTTATTTCTGGTGACTGGGCTTGCCAATCCTGGAGCACCTTGACCTTTTTTGCTTTCAGGAACGTTGATGTGGAGGCTGAAGTATGAGAAGGAGCGCTATCCTGCTGAAGAATTTGCCCTGTTGATGTTGCCATCCACTCTGCAGATCTCTCGTACGCCACCATACTGAATGTAACCCCAAACCATGATTTTTTCCTTCACCAAACTTGACTAATTTCTCTGAGAATCTTGGGTCCATGTGTGTTCCAATAGGTCTTCTGCAGTATTTGTGATAATTAGGATCCAGTTCAACAAATGATTCATCTGAAAAAATCTACATACTGCCCCTTTTCCAAATGATCAACTAGAAGTCAAGTTATTATTTGTTGCTCTTGCAACTGGGAGTGACGACAAGACTTTTGTTAGTGTAATTTATTTTGTTTTTGCCATATTAACAGTACATACTATTTTACTATTATTTTGCAGAACTTAGTATTCAGCTTAAAGGATTAACAAAATTAATTAGCTCAATTAGGCAAGTTACTGTAGGGTAATTGGACATTGGACAACATTGGTTTGGTAAAATATTAAGAAAGCTAATTTTATTGACCTTAAAAGTTATTTTAATAACTATTTTTTTATTCTTGCCCATCTAAAATATAGAATAGAAATTGCTGTGTGAATGTTCTTGCTCTGTTAAATAACTATTGACACAACTATTGACATGGTGGCTCAGTGGTTAGCGCTGTCGTCTTACAGCAAGAAGGTCGCTGGTTTGAGTCCCGGCTGGGCAAGTTGGTATTTCTGTGTGGAGTTTGCATGGGTTTCTTCCGTGTGCTCCAGTTTCCCCCACAGTATAAAGACATGCGATATAGGTGAATTAAATAAACTAAATTGGCCGTAGTGTATGTGTGTGAATGCGAGAGTGTTTTGGGTGTTTCCCAGTACTAGGTTGCAGCTGGAAGGGCATCTGCTGTGTAAAACATATGCTGGACAATTTGGTGGTTCATTCCACTGTGGCGATCCCTGATGAATAAAGGGACTAGGTCAAAGGAAAATGAATGATACTTCTCAAGAGGGCTATTAGATTGGCCTTCAACTGTATGTATATAACCCTGAGATGATTGATGATACTGTAATTAAATAATTTGGTTCTTCATTGTGAAAAAAATTTGTGGAACCAAAAAATGTACTGCTTTGGTGGCCATTTGGTTATCCTTATTTTTAGGACTCTATTTTGGCAGTGATTCCATGAAGAACATTTTTGAAAACATTTTCTAAACAGAACCATTCAGTGCACAGTTCATTAATAAACCATTTGCTTTCTCGTTATCTCTTCTGTTCAATGAAAAGGTTTCATGAATGTTAAAGTTTCATGGAACCAATGATGCCAATGAAAATAATAATTTTAAAGTGTAGTGAGAAAGTAAACAAAAAAGCTGAGAAACACCTCGATTTGCGCATTGCATACATTCTGAATTTGCAAGCGTGCGAAGAGAAGCATTTAGTGTCAGCATTATCACTGCAGTCTGTCAGAGAAAGACAGCAAGGCAGCTAACGAAAGACATTCGCTGACTCAGCAGACCAACCTAGTGTGTAATTGCCATGTTTGCCTTGCTATCATATCTAAAAATATGCTCGCAAGGCTTGCTTCTCCATTTTTAAATGTTACCTATTAGGAACATCTAACAGTCTAAGATACATATAAGCACGTTCATTACTCTTTAATTAACTACATGGTAAAATAAATAATATAACACAATGTTTGTATTTAATTATAATAAATTCAATTCTATTTTTTTTTTAAATTGACACGGTGGCTCAGTGGTAAGAACTGTTGCCTCACAGCAAGAAGGTTGCTGGTTCAAGTCCCGGCTGGGTCAGTTGGCATTTCTGTGTGGAGTTTGCATGTTCTCCCTGTGTTTGCGTGGGTTTCCTCTGGATGCTCCGGTTTCCCCCACAGTCCAAAGACATGCGCTATAGGTGAATTGGATGAACTAAATTTGCCGTAGTGTGTGTGTGTGTGTGTGTGTGTGTGTGAATGAGTGTGTGTGGGTGTTTCCCAGTAGTGGGTTGCAGCTGGTAGGGCATCTGCTGTGTAAAACATATGTCGGAATAGTTGGCGGTTCATTACACTGTGGCGATTCCTGATAAATAAGGGACTATGCCGAAGGAAAATAAATGAATGAATGGTTGTTTGGATTATAAAGATCTGCATTACAGCACACAAATAAAACCGATTTACGAATGTTTTTGGTGTATTTTATGGGTTTGTTGTCAACATGTTGTCAGCATAACTGAAAATATATATAATTTATATTTTTTTAGTTTTGAAAGAAAGCGTGGTAACACTTTATTTTGATGGTCTATTTGAGTATTAGTAGACTGTCTACTTAATATCTGTTGACACTGACATTTAACAGTCCTTCAACAGACATTTAACTGACTATAAGAAACTTTGCAATTACATGTCAACTTACAGTAACCCTAACCCCAACCCTAACCCCAACCTAACAGTCTACTTATAATCTAATGATAATTAGTTGCAATGTAACTTAAATTCAACAAACGGACCGTCAAAATAAAGTGTGACCGAAAGCGTAGTCATTTCTAAAAATGCATCAGTTATTCAGTAAGAAATGTAATAATTTCATAATAAATAAATGAGGGAAATCCATTAAATACACACGACTGAAAACAAAATGCCATTGATATATCTCAAAATAATATAATCAAAAAGTTAATGCCATAAGTTGCTGACACATAAATAATTTAAGTTGACATGCAGTTGTTGATATAAATATTGTATGTTTAGATGCTCTTAATATATCAGTATTCAGTGTCTACCAAAATGCAAGAACCACACTTAACGTACAAATATTCAAAACTCAAAAAGGACAGAGATGAGAAAATCATATTAACATGGATATGCTTATACAAGCTCTGCAATTTAGCACCCAAATCCCATGTTTATACAATAGATGATTTCAAATAGCAGTATTCAACGCTAAAACACTGTCACTTTGAACTAGAGTTTTACTATAATTTCTACTATTTCTTGAATTATTATCCCCCTGTACATTTTTTCCCCAATTTCTGTTTAACGGAAATAAGATTTTTTTCAGCACATTTCTGAACATAATAGTTTTAATAACTAATTTCTGGTAACTGATTTCTTTTATCTTTGCCATGATGACAGTAAATAATATTTGACTAGATATTTTTTAAGACACTAACATTCAGCTTAAAGTTTTAATTAGACAAGTCAGGGTAAATAGGCAAGTCATAGTATAACGATACTATAACTGTAGACAATCAAAAAACAAATGCTTAAGGGGTTAATGACATTACCCTTAAAATGTTTTTTAAAAATTAAAAAACGGCTTTTATTCTAGCCGAAATAAAACAAATAAGTTCTCCAGAAGAAAGAAATTATAGGAAATACCGTGAAAAGATTATTTGCTCTATTAAACATCATTTGGGAAATAATTTTAAAAATAGGGCGATTAATTTTGACTTCAACTGTACATCTTACTTCGATAGACTGAACAGGAATGAAAAACTGAAGATTTCTACAACAAAGAGGGCGGAGCCTCCGAGCCACACCCATTTATTATGTATTCGCCAATGACAAACAGATGCTCAAAGATGGAAGGGAGGTTTCTGAAAAGTTTGCTTTGGTCAGCTCTTTCAAACTACCGAAATAAACTTCAAGCAAACTTTATTTTGGCCTGTAGTATATTCGACCTGATCTATACTGGAGCCTTTACTAAAAAAATGAGACAAACATACTGATTTAGAAAATGATTACATCTAACAAGTTGTTAAAAAAAAAGTATGTTTCTCTATCTCTCTTTCTCCTTCTACGTTTAAGTGATTCATCTCCAGTTTTCTAAACCCAGATATTTAATGCATGAGCACAGGCGTAGCGGGGTCAGAAGGACAGGATGTAAAGAGCGCTGGAAAAGCGATCCTGCTTGTTAAAATTCAGCCAGTTTCAATAAGCTGAGGCAGCGCATTCATACGCTCTATTCATACTAGCGCCGCCGCTGCCTTCAGCATTTGCAGCAGACTTTGAAGTCGTGAGGGAATTGTGGCCTGTCGACAGCCGTGCCGATATCAGCCAATACCCTCAAAGGCCAGCGGCAGACATGTTAGAGATCCCACAATACGGCATGACCTCTGCTTCATCTCGCTCTCTTACTCTGCCTCCTTAGTTCTCACTGTCGCTGACTTTTCTTCCAAAAGTAGACAAATATACAAAGAAACAGCCCATAATTCATGAATTTAACCAGTGGGTCAAAGGTGGGTAGGCTTGTAAGGCAAGTGACCTTTATTTATATAGACCTTTGTACAGTAGAGATTATTTTTAGGGCAGCTTCAAAACTCAAATCAGTTTTCAGATTCACTCAAGAGAAATCACAGTAAGAGCAGAGTGATATGACACAGTGCATAAATGTGCATTGATAATTAATCGTGTGTTTGTTGCAGGGTTGTAATAGTTTTGGACTTTTCATTAGTTTTAGTTTTTATTTAGTTTAGACTTTTTGTTTTCAAATTCAGCTAGTTTTAATTCGTTTTAGAGGTAGGTTTACAAGTTTTTATTAGTTTCTATATTTTAAAATTGCTTAGTTTTAGTTTAGTTTTTATTAGTTTCAGTATTATTTTTTATTTATTTATTTTGTATTTTATTGTAAATTGGCATTTGTTAGATGGAAGATTTAAAATAATCAGAATAAATAGTGTATAATAAAAGCTCATCCAAACATAGGTTACATTTTTTTGACACAAGAACGCTATTATCTACCCATCCTCAATATCAAATACAACCGCACACAAGATAGCAGCCTTAAGTAAAATAGGTGTGCAAGGCTGCTTCTGAGGTTAGATACACAGTAGTGATGGGAAGTTCGGATATTTAACGCGAACCAGATTTTTGTGACAAACTTCCCAAGTTAGGACTCAACATATCAAAAATATGTAGTCAGCGATCATAATTTCAGTCAGTTAAAACATCACCATGATCTGAAAAATTTCTTACAATTATGTTTTGCAACCCAACTGAAGCATGATTCACTTATTTTAATTCAATTATGATTTTCTATAATAAAAGAAGCGTACATTTCGCCAGATCCTCTCATTTAAGCACTCGGTTTACCCGCACTGCAGTTGTTCAAGTTTGTATTAGTCACAGCAGGCTGTCATGTACTGTTTGTGTTTGGTTCACTGAATCATGCATGCGCAGTATTATCGGTTCACCGCTTCTCAAATCTGATCTCAGTGTACGGTTCTAATAACTGAATAACTTAGTATATATTGGTTTATTTTGAGTCAGAAGGGGGGGTATCAGGCATGTTAAAAAGTAAGTAGCTTGTGGATAAGTGCTTAATGTTACTGGAGTCGCGAATCTTTTCAAATGATTCAGTTTGATTTGGTGAATTAGTTTAACCGGCTCACTTAAAAGATCCGGTTAAAATGAAGGATTTATTCGCAATCGCGATCAGAAATAAACCGCATTATTGGTCACAAATGTGTTAAATTAATACTTTTAAGTGTCAGCTCGGGTCGTATTTAATGTGTCACCGTGCTGCTGTCATGTCCAGCCATTGTTTTTGTTGCGGGAGCAACAGCAAAGATGACTGGAGGAAGACCGGCTTGATCTGGGCAACGGCAACAGGATTACAGACTCTGAGGTGCCGTATGGGTCAAACACCTGACAGCGCGAAGCAAATAGATTTACTAAAAGGCTTATGTATTAAATACATTTACAAAGAGGATAACGAATGACGTTTTTGCTATAATTTTAGTTAGTTTCAGTTAGTCTTGTATGAACACAATACAATTTCAGTTAATTCTAGTTTTTCAAAAACTCGTTTTATTTTTATTTCAGTTAACGAAAATGTTTTTTCAATTCTAGATATTTCGTTTTTTCGTTCGTTTTAGTTAATTATGATAACCTTGGTTTGTTGCTTCATCATAAATGTATGTAGTAAATTTCACAATATACACGTAAACTAACAACATATACATTTAAACAGACTGTATTCCTCTTTGGGGTGGCTCTGAATAAATTTATATTCAGATATTCCGCTTTTGCATTCTGACATGCTGGGAACAAATGACTAGCTGAGAGCTGCTTCTTAAAGCCTGTCGCACACTGGATGGCATTTGCATCGCCTTCGTTTTCTGAGTGTACACTCCAAATCCGGCCTTCGACATCTGTCTGTGTTCTAGTATGTCCAAATTCACAGAATTCGAAAAACAGTATGCGAGAAGTACCCGGATGACCTACTACTTCCGGTGAGAATCTGAAGTGCGCATTCGATGCACACTATGCTATCCCATGATGCTCCACGTGAGAATGCATGAATGGGAGTGAAACAACGCAACTGAGGCTATATCACATGATCATGACAAAATGGTGGATGTAGTTCGTTCGAGTTCCATTCATACTACTCACATTCATACTGTATAGAATGTACTTTTCTAACAGTCGAGTAGTAAATTATAATTCAAATGCAGTACCTACTGAGTAGTAAACAGATTCAGACGCAGCCATGGTGTGGAATGACAATGTTTAGCTTAAAGCTTCTCCGGTTTTCAAAATAAGAGTCCCACATACATGGTAAGTTAAATATTCATTCATCCATTCATTTTCCTTCAGTTCAGACCCTTATTTATCAGGGATTGCCACAGCAGAAATAATCCGCCAACTAATCCAGCATAGGATTTATGCAGCGGATGCCCTTCAAGCTGCAACCCAGTACTGGGAAACACCCATACACTCACTCATTCACACACACTTAAACACTGCAGCCTGTTTAGTTTATTAAATTCACCTATAGCGCATGTCTTTGCACTGTGGGGGAAACCGGAGCACTCAGAGGAAACAGAAATGTCAACTGGCCCGGCACTCAAACCAGCGACCTTCTTGCTGTGAGGCGACAGTGCTAACCACTGAGCCACCGTGCCTCAACATAAACAAATAACCTCAAAGGGAACAATTATCATTGTTGTAATCTCACTAGGAAACATTGTGGCCAATCAAATGGAGTCTGGGGTGTGCATATCAATGATCACACATAGAACATAACAGCCTGTGATTTGTTCTGATAGGCCTGTTTTTCACCAGGATTTTACACTCACAAGATTTATATGAGAATAAGGAAACAATGGTGTTTTAGGCTATTGATGGTGTACCATTGGCATGTACTGAGCTCTTATTGTTTAGCCATGCCTACTCTGTAAAAATATGACAAAAAGTCAAGGCAAAAAATGTGTTTATGTTGCTTAACTTATTTTAATAAGTTAATCATGGTTCAACAATTTTTTTGAAGTCATATAAAGTTTAACTTCATATTTTTAGTCAGTTGGATTGATGTAGGTTGAGATGACTAGAAAAGTTCATTTGAGTCAAATAAAAAATGTAAGGAAGTAAGATTTTTTTTAGTGTGGCTACAGAGCTCAGTTTAACTAAGAACACCCCATTTTGAAAATGAATATTTCTATAATCTCATACATTGAAAATACAGAAAATTATTTCAGTCTATCATAACATAGAAACTGGATCATATAATGGCAATTATTTTGTTGCAATTTCACACCTGCAGTTTATTAAAGACCGGACAGTGATAATCACCACACAGACACACTCTGTGAGAGTTGCTAAAAGAGAGAAAAGTGAACCGCTGTCCCCATTAACACTGAAGCAGATTAACAACCCAAGGATAATACATGACTACAAAGACACAACTTGGACATAAAATGACAATATTTCTTGACTATTTTAACTGTATGACGATTTCAAAGACATAATCCACCTTTTTTAATTATGTTTAAGTAGCAAACTCGATTGAAAAAGAATATATAATCCGCCATTAAAAAAATTGGCGCTGGCGGTAACTTGAACCAAGCCATTAACAACTCATAACACAAAACCCACTATATACTGAAAAATAATGCTAATGAGGCACATTATTCGACTCAATCCAGCATCAATACATGTAATCCACTGATATGAACAAAAATTTTAAGTTAATCAGCTATATTTTAACCTTTTATCATGAAGCACATTCACAACATACCTGTCTCACTCAAGTCCAAATCCGTTCTGACGACGAGATCGGTTGTTGCTAGATCGGATACGTTTGCGGCTGGAGGATAACGAGAATTATTTATGAAATTTCCGATTTATTGTATTTTATTAATGTCTACCCCAACCCTAAACCTAACCGTCACAGAAGGGTAAAAACAGTAGTTGTACCGAGTATTATTTATCTTATCTATTAAATTACCCAATAAATTGTATTTTTTAACCCCTACCCCCACCCCAACCCTAAACCCAACCGTCACAGTACTGTAAAAATATTAATTATTGTTGTACAGTGTCATAAAAAATGCCGGTATATTAATGTGCATATCGCACTTCCGGCCGGCTGCGTATCCGATCTAGACTTTACCGACGAGAGCGGGACGGAAGCTAAAGGAAGTGACATCACACAATGTAAAACTGATTTTAAAACAAAAAATTGACATTAAAATTTCTTTGGAATTCTCTAATAGATAAAATTAATTGGAAAAAAGCTTGGCTCTTACCTTACAAATTTTGTGTTCCCGACAAAGTTAAAGAATTAGATTTAAAAGTGTTACACCTTCCCCACAAATGAGATTGTATCTAAATTCGCCAATCCATATTTAAATTGTCTTTCTGTAACTCAAGTATCAAATCGATTGATCATCTTTTTGTCAAATGCCCACGTTAATGTGTTTAGGTCTGATTTATCCATCTATTTTACATCAAAATGTAAGTTTAACATTGATTTTTCCATGTGTGATATAATTTGTTACTTTTCTCCTGACAAACATAACATAGATTTTATAGGCAATTTATGTATTTTATTGGGCAAATATTATATTCACAAATGTAATTTTTCTTCATAATTACCTACGTTGCAGCATTTTCGTTGTGACTTAAATTGTTTAATTATTACTTTACAAAATGTTTACAGCAAAAAAGTGTTAAAACTGAAATTTTATAAGCACTTTGTAAATATTATTTAATTTGATAGTTTGCCTCTGTACCCTGTTTTTTTATTATCTTATTTTATTATTTTATTATTATTATTCTTATTTTTCCTTATTATGGGTAATATGATTGTATTGTTAAAACACAATTGAAAAAATACTACTACTACTAATAATAATAATAAAAATTACATTTCCCATATACTTTTATAAGGTTATTAATAATGTTATTTGGAAGAATATGAAAATAGGAAAATAATTATTTTTTTTTATTAAAAAAAAATTAAGTCCAAACAGTTCAAACAAAAACACTACAATAGGCAATGTATTTTGGTGCATTATACAAAGCAGATTTATTAAACAGATATAGTCATTAAAATAATATGTTAGTCACCAAACATATTTAGAAACTGATAGACAATACAATAAAAAAAAAAATTAAAAAAAAAATATATATATATATATATATAACTGATAGACAATACAATTAAATATATATATCTTATATATATATATATATATATATATCTATATATCTCTATATATATATATATATATATATCTTATATCTTATATCTATATATAGATTTTTTTTTTTTTTTTTTTTTTTGCTTCTCTTGATTTTTCCTCTTTTTTAAATTTGTATTTAATATTTTTCTAGAACATACACATTTGGCTGTACTAGTTTTTGGACGGTTATCGTAAGTTATTTTGTTAGATAAGCTCCAGATTTGGCTTCAGTACTGACTAATCTAATGTAGGGGAACGCGGGGCACAAAGTAACGCGGGGTAAAATTTAACACAGAGTTTAAAGATATTTGCTCAGGGTTAACCATGGTATGCTTCCAAGGTTTTCACCACAGTGTCGGCAGACGTCTTCCTGCCAATTATTGTAAAAGCGAAATTTGGATGAGAAACAGAGGAGAAACCATTTTTGCAACATAAAAGTATTTTTATTATATTATTTATTATATATATATATATATATATTTTTTTTTTTTTTTTTATCTGTGAAAGTATGTGCGTAAAGTCTTATATTGTTGCGATTACCATCTTCTAGGCTAAAAGATGGAACCATTTTTAAAGGTGTAAAATACACACAGTTACTGCTAGCCAGTTTTGGGGAAAACTCGACACAGTGGGGTTGGTTGTAACAGGGTGTTACAAATAAGCCACACACTGTTGGACACCAACTAAACGAACAAAATAATTGTTGAATTTTGAGTGTAATGTTGAGAAGAATTCAAATTAAAAAAAATTTTAATAGAAAAAAAATGTATTATTTTATTGCTAATAATGCAAATAAATGCATTGTATAATAGTGTATAATAAATAAATTCAAATGTTTATCCAATAGATATGCTGGGCACTGTATATCCATATGTTTAATCTTTGAACAAGTTCAGTTCAACTAGAAGCTGCTTTAAATGAGAGAGTGTTGCTATTCAGCTCAAATCAGTTCAGTTTGATTCCATTCAGCTCAATAACTGACTCCAAAATTCAATACAATGACAATGAATCTGTTCAGCTATAAACGAGCACTACAGAAAATTAAATCCATTATTCAGCTCGATTCAAGTTCAAGTTTTGTTCTTATCTGACTAGCGGAGTTCAATACAAATGTTATAACTACACATTTTGCATTCAACAACTGAAGATGATCCACAGATGCTTTTGTTTCTACATCTGGCTGCCAGAGTGTGAATGTTGTTTATAGTGACAGGAAGAGGATAATCTCAATAATCTCTGCAGTCTACAGTATAAATGAGCGTACAAACACATTTTTACAGTGTTGTGATTTGACAAGGAAACAGAAGCAGCAGTTTGTGGAAGCATTTTCACTGTTCAGCTGTTGATATGATTCAAGCACTCTTGTGTTCTTAACATTTTTTTGTTGACCTGTTTGAAAATCTCCTGAACTAAACAAATAGTTAATTGCTAAGAGGATTTAACTTACATAACATATTAACAACATATTCAGAAAACAATATAGAAGCAATAGAGGACTATAGGGGACATTTAGTTGATAATAAGTTTTTTTGCTTGTTTGTTTGTTTTTGAGAATGACTTTTCTGAGTATTTTTTTTCCCAAAAATATACATTTATTCCTGTGATAAATCAACATTTTTAGCATCATTACTCCAGTTTCCAGTGCCACATAATTTTTCAGAAATCCATTTAATATGCTGATGTGATACTCAAAAATTATATTATAATATATACAGTATATACACACACACACACTCACCGGCCACTTTATTAGTTACACCTTACCGGGTTGGACCCCTGTTTGCCTTCAGAACTGCCTTAATCCTTTGTGGCATAGATTCAACGAGGTACTGGAAATATTCCTCAGAGATTTTGGTCCATATTGACATGATAGCATCACGCAGTTGCTGCAGATTTGTCTGCTGCAGATGCATGATGCGAATCTCCCATTCCACCACATCCTAAAGGTGCTCTATTAGATTGAGATCTAGCGACTGTGGAGGCCATCTGAACGTTGCAGCAGAAATCAAGACTCATCAGACCAGGCAACGTTTTTCAGACAATTCTCTGTAAACCCTAGAGATGGTTGAGTGTGAAAATCCCACTGGATCAGCAGTTTCTGAAATACTCAGACCAGCCCGTCTGGTACCAACAACCATGCCACGTTCAAAGTCACTTAAATCATCCTACTTCCACATTCTGATGCTCAGTTTGACCTGCAGCATTGAGTTGCTGCCATGTGATTGGCTGATTAGAAATGTGTGTTAACAAGCAGTTGGACAGGTGTAACTAATAAAGTGTGTGTGATTTGCATTTGCATATGATTTGCATTTTTATTCATCAAAGAATCATGTTTTCAGCATAAATAATAAGTTTCTTGACATCAAATATTTTACTACTGTAATGACACATGCTATATTTGAAATTGACAGATCAAGCATCTGATATACTATGGAATATTATATGGCTTTGGAAAACCCTTTACACACTGTATGATGCATAAAAATGCCATCTAGACAGTTCAAAATGGATTGGTTTGTTCCAGAAACACAGAGATGATTGTGATTTTCATTGGGCAGATTGAGCGGCCATCAGCCATGTTTCTTTCTCTTTCTCTTCTGTGCAAAATGACTTCAGGCCAGTCTAATGTATGAGCGTTGTCACTGACAGATCACACACTCTCCCACTGTTACTATGTGTGTGTCTGTCTGTCCCCATACAGCATTATCTCTGGATGAGATAGGGAAGACACATAGCAGATCTCTGTTTAAAGGGCGAACAGAGGAGAGAGGGATGAACATTTACAATCAGACATGGCAGACAGCAGCTCTCAGTGTGTTCAGTGCAGAGCTGATAACAACACCTGCTCTCAAACCTCCTCGCTACATACATTTACACTTTACACTGGTGACAGGAATATGTCGAAGATAATGTACAGAGACTTAAAAAATAATAATATAAATAAAAAATAAAAAAATTCCACCCCATACATACACATACGGACATAACATTGTCTTATTTTTCGAGTGTGATTTGTTGGTCTAGAGGTAATGTTTTTTGCTTTGAATTTATCAAGTTGTGATTTTTTGGTGCTTACAGATCATGGAAATGCAATAGATTGGAGTGTGCAAAAAACATTGCAGCTGTCACTTCCTGGCAACAACAAGCACAGCAAGCACTAAGCAAACATAAAAGAATCGCAGGCAGATCGTCCGATAACAATATGAAAACTCCTGTTCAAGAACTGTATCAGACACATCTCTGCCACTAGTCATTTTATATAGTAGAGACTATATAAACACACACACACACACACACAAAAAAAAAGAATATGTGCAGAATGTTTTTTAGAGATTGAAGGTCTAACACAAGTCTATTTTTCCCGCACTGATGGAGCTTGTGTATTCTATAATAGTCAGATTGTGCTTGTTTATTGTTAGATGATATAATAATAGTTATAGCATTATTATAACATTTATAATTTTTTTAAATATTATTAGGTTTATAATAATAATAATAATAATAATAATAATAATAATAATAATAATAATAATTGTAAGTTCTATTTCTATTACAATTTTGCATTTTTTATTAAAATATTTGCCTAAAGCCTTGATTAGCAGATGTCGGCATATATACACTACCGGTCAAAAGTTTGGGGTCAGTAGGATTTTTAAATGTTTTAATTTAAGCTTCTCCTGCTCACCAAGGGTGCATTTATTTAATCAAAAATACAGTACAAATTGTAAAATTGTAAAATGTTATTGCACTATAATAAAAGATGAAGATGAATTTTCAGCTTCATTATTCCAGTCTTCAGAGTTACATGATCCTTCGGTAATCACTCTAATAATAATAATATTAATAATAATAATAATAATTATTATTATTATTATTATTATTGGAAATAGTAATAAAAGCAATAATGAGAATAATTTTCTTAAAAAAAAAAAAAACCGACCCCAAACTTTTGACCGTTTAATATATGTTATCTATATATCGGCGGCCATTAGCCTGTCTTTGAGCAAAGACGGTTGACGATGTTCATCCACAAGATGGTAACAGAGACCGCACAAGAAGCCCTAATAGAAAAAAGCGTAATTTCAAACTACAGCTGATCAAATCAATATTAAACTGGTAAAAGACTTTCTAAGTCGATCTCTTTCTTTTGTATGCTGTAGTGCTGTATTTATACCATAGTAATATTGTGATCTCCTGATTGCAACAGAGAAATACTGGGAAATCTCTCTAGACTGATGGCATTTCATGCCGTTCAGCCTTATAATCTTAAAATGTCAGCAAAATCAGCTGTTTTGTCATCACTTTAGACTTTAGACATTATTCTTAAAAATCATTCGAACACTAGCTCTAAAATGCTAATGTGAATGAATGGCGGAAGAAAGTAGTTCCTCTTATAAAAGGGTTTTGGGAGTCTCCTTGTTTGATTTTCTTTCTTATACACACAATTATGCCATCAAACTGTTGTATAAACACAATATTACAGTCGTAGCAGTTTGATGTCGCTGTTTATTGTCACTGATGGGACACTAAGCACGCCTCCCACTAGTGCCGATATACAGCCACTTTGCACTGCTACTCGTGTGATATTGATCATATATATATATATATATATATATATATATATATATATATATATATATATATATATATATATATATATATATATATATATACATACATTTTATATATATACATATATATATTATATACGCATTTTTCTTTGATCTCATTTTTCGTGTATTTTGCTAACATGATTATGATTTTCGTTGTTTTTGCTTAACTTTCGTTTGGGCACAATTATTTTGCATTACTTTTGCCCACTTTGAGAAATTTTGTGATTTTTGTACATTTTTATTTTGATTGATTTGTTTGTTACTTTTTGGCTCAGCCCTTTCCTGTCAGCTATACCACCTCCAGTTCACTCTTTTCTCAGAGTAAGGTGAATAGGTGGTAGGTGGATAGTCTTATGACTTCCATTTTGCAAACACATAGAAAATGTATTGTTAAAGACATCAGGTAAGAGGTGAATCTTTGTATTTATTTTATTCCACAGTTCAGTATAGGGAAGAATACAGCGCACGGAGCTGAAAATTGCAGCTGATTTTCGAGCGGCATTAATGCTCCCTGAAGTAAAGTGAAACGGCTATAAACTCCAGCAAGATAACGCCATCTATACATTTTAAAGTATTATAAAGCATTATCTATTATCTATAAAGAATAATTATGGAAACTGTGTTCATCTTAACTGAAAGCTACGTCGTATTTGCTAGCCTCACGCATCACGCACCTGTCAGTCAGTTAGTGATGCATGATGCGTAAACACACTAAATCGCACTTCAGCAGTGTGTATTTGAAAGCGCACTTGAGCGGAGTATTTATGACGGCACGCAAGAATTTTGTGCATGAACAGACAAAATCGGCGGGCAAGCATCAATTAGTGGCGGGGTGAATTTTGGTGTGGCGCCCTGCCATGGAAGAATGAATGTAGCGGAAACCATGCAGTAGTAATCAAGTGTGATCGCTCACTCACATGACATGACATGCACTTGGAAAATACTAACTTTAGAACATAATATTTAGAACAAAACCTCATTACTAGTACAATTTAATCAAATGTGATCAAATAAATATGTGCTTAAATTTGGTTTAATTAGCTAGAGACAAGTGACGTCAACCTCAACAATGGGCAGCAGGGGGCGTGAGAGTAACGCGGTACGCCACAAGAGTTTCGCGATACGTATCGTGGTTGGTGTATCGCGATATTTCGGTTCGGTTTGTAGTATCGTTACACCCCTAATATATACATATATATATATATATATATATATATATATATATATATATATATATATATATATATATATATATATATATATATAGGCTTAACTAGGTTAATTAAGTTTACTAGGCAAGATAGGGTAATTAGGCAAGTTATTGTTTAACGATGTTTTGTTCTGTAGGGGCTAATAATATTGTCCTTAAAATGGTGTTTAAAAAATAAAAAAAACGCTTTTATTCTAGTCAAAATAAAACAAATAAAAGAAAAAATATTATCAGACATACTGTGAAAATTTTCTTGCTCTGTTAAACATCATTTGGGAAATATTTAAAAAAGAAAAAAAAATTAAAAGGGGGGCTAATAATTCTGACTTCAACTGTATATATATACAAACACACACATATATATACAGGGTGGGCCATTTATATGGATACACCTTAATAAAATGGGAATGGTTTCCTGAATACAGTTTCCTGAAAAGTGGATTGGTCGTCGTGGGCCAGTTGAATGGCCCCCAAGGTCTCCTGATCTGACCCCCTTAGACTTTTATCTTTGGGGGTCATCTGAAGGCAATTGTCTATGTAATTTATTAAGGTGTATCCATATAAATGGCCCACCCTGTATATGTGTATATGTGTATATATATATATATATATATATATATATATATATATATATATATATATATATATATACAGTATATATATAATGGATGTGGAATGGATGTATGCATTATACAAGTTTCACTCCTTGAATGGAATCTGAAATAAATCAACTTTTTGAAAAATTTCTAATTATTTGACCAGCACCTGTACAGTGCACAGCATAAATGAGTTCACCCCTTTTTGAAAATGATATTTTTTATCTATTTCTCAGTGAATATAGATCAAATATTTTAGTGCATTTTAATAAAACAGATTTATTTATATAAACAGATATATTTATTAAATAATATTTAAGTCACCAAACATATTTAGAAAAAGGAAGATAATACATTTAAATTCAAGCAAATTGTTGTAAAAAACAATTACAAATCGCAAAATTTCAACAAAATGTTATAATTTGTTTTTGTTTCTGTTGATTTATCCTCTTTTTGTTATTTTTATTTACTATTTTTCCCTTATATATTTTGGTGTACTCATTTTTGGACGGTTATTGTAAGACTTTTTTGTTAGATTACTGTAGCTACAGATTTGGCTTCAAGTGCTTTTGTTGTTGTTGTCAGTTTTAGTCATTTTAAAAATGAAAATTATTTCAGTGCAGCATTTGATACTTTTAACAACAACAATCCTGGTTCCTTATGTGCAGCAAAAAAATAAAATAAAAACGATCGGTTTCCTCATTTTTACCCTGAAAATATCTTGAAAATGCTTGAAAATAGTGATGCCTGTCAGTACTCCCCTGATCGCTTCTTTCTTAAGGGTTCATTTAAGGACACACTAAAGAGTTCGCAAAAAAATGAACAAGAAAGAGGAAGACTAAGAGCAAAAACAGCACACAAAAAGAAGCGAAAGGTGTGGCGAAGCAGGGGAAGAAAGGCTCGGAAAGGGCTGGGAGAACGTGAGGATGTGAAGTGAACAGAGCGAGTCAGGAAATGAGAATCCCTGTGATATGAGATGTAGTTTGTCTCCCCTGAGAGGTTGTTTCCCAGGTTGTTAGGAAGAGGAAATAGGCCAGGCGAGATGAAGCACACAAACACACAC
>LR812520.1:55689592-55709170 GCA_903798195.1 Danio kyathit
CTTGTTGCTAACAACTCAAACACTGCTCAAACAAAAAGACCACAACCATGCTTTGCACTGCTTAATGTAGTTAACAAGCTATTTAGGTGACCTGCCAAATAATGGATTTGCTAGGTGGAGGCTGCAACAATGGAAATAAAACTGATGAAAACAACCCGGATTTTACAACAAAAACAAAAAATCTGTCATGATATATCGACAATAGGTTATTACATTGCTTTTTGTATGTTTTTAGACTCTTTCAGAGCAGAATGTTCAGTGAGTGAGTTTAAAACAGATGAATGTGAGCCTTTATACACAACCTGACAAAAGTATTGTCGTCTATTCAAGTTTTAGGAACAAAAAATAATAACTTGACTTCTAGTTGATCATTTATATCAAAAGTGGCTTATATGAAAGGCAAAATCCTCTAAATTACACTTATTTTACCACAATAAAATATGATCATGCCTTGATTTTTTTATTATTTAATTAGGACAGTAAGGTCTGACTTTGCTTAGACAAAAGTCTCGTCACTTAACAGAAATAATGTACAGTATAGAATATAAAGTCATGGTGCAGTGGAAAAATAATTTCTATTGTGTATGACTCCCATGAGCTTGGAGGACTGCATCCATACATCTCTGCAATGACTCAAATCACTTATTAATAAAGTCATCTGGAATGGCAAATAAAGCATTCTTGCAGGACTCCCAGAGTTCATCAAGATTCTTTGGATTCATCTTCTGGAACATCTGTGGCATTTTCTCTTGTAAATCTTTTAGATTTTTTTCTTGTGATTTGTGTTTCATTGGACCCATACCCTGGCCTAATGTTACAAGTGCAATGCTGTACCACAAGTGCAATGCTGTACCACAATGCTGTGCAAATGTCAAGATACATAAATTTATAAATTATGCACTACACTGATCAGAAAAAGTCACACATTTTGTGCGTTGCACATGGGATTTTAACATGTGAAGCTCATATGGTGCACAATGCATGCATGTGGTTTTTCTACTGGTACATTAATTAGAGGGCATAACAGATTACAGTGTTATAAACAAAATGCAACTTTTTTTAATTTGTGACAAGTAACAAAAAACTGTTTTGCACCAAGTAGCCTTCATCTATCTATCTATCTATCTATCTATCTATCTATCTATCTATCTATCTATCTATCTATCTATCTATCTATCTATCTATCTATCTATCTATCTATCTATCTATCTATCTGTCTGTCTGTCTGTCTGTCTGTCTGTCTGTCTGTCTGTCTGTCTGTCTGTCTGTCTGTCTGTCTGTCTGTCTGTCTGTCTGTCTGTCTGTCTGTCTGTCTGTCTGTCTGTCTGTCTGTCTGTCTGTCTGTCTGTCTTTTGAATGTATAGGTTCAGATAAGTTTCCCATAAGTTTAGGTTGGATGAACATGTTCTGTGAAATTGGCTGCTACAGTCAGTCAGTTCAGCATATCCAATTATTTGCCCATGATCATCTGGACCATAAAAGCATCCAAAAACAGAAAAGATTGATGTATTTATAAATGTAAGTATAAAAATCATTGAATGAACGAACCAACAAACAAACCAACAAATGAACCAACAAACCAACCAACCAATGAACAAACCAACCAACGAACCAACCAACAAACCAACCAACCAGCGAATGAACCAACCAATGAACAAACCAACCAGCGAAACAACCAACAAACCAACCAGCAAATGAACCAAAAAACGGCCCAACCAACGAACCCACCAACCAACCAACTAACAAACAAACCAACAAACAAATGAACCAACGAACAAACCAACCAACAAACGAACCAACCAACAAACCAACCAACCAACGAACCAAACAACCAACTAACCAACCAACCAGCGAACCAACCAACCAACAAATGAACCAACCAACCAACCAACCAAACAACCAACGAACCAACCAACAAACGAACCAACCAACCAACCAACCAACAAACGAACCACATAACGAACCAACCAACCAATGAACCAAACAACCAACGAACCAACCAACGAACGAACCAACCAACCAACGAACCAACCAACGAATGAACCAACCAACCAGCGAACCAACCAACCAACCAACCAGCGAACCAACCAACCAACCAACCAACCAGCGAACCAACCAACCAACCAGCGAACCAACCAACCAACCAACCAACCAGCGAACCAACCAACCAACCAACCAACCAACCAGCGAACCAACCAACCAACCAACCAGCGAACCAACCAACCAACCAACCAACCAACCAACAAACGAACCACATAACGAACCAACCAACCAATGAACCAAACAACCAATGAACCAACCAACAAACAAACCAACCAACCAACCAGCGAACCAACCAACCAATGAACCAACGAATGAACTAACCAACAAACAAACCAACGAACAATTGAACAAATAGTGTTCTATTCAAGGACGGACGGACGGACGGACGGACGGACGGACAGATAGACAGATAGACAGATAGATAGATAGATAGATAGATAGATAGATAGATAGATAGATAGATAGATAGATAGATAGATAGATAGATAGATAGATAGATAGATAGATAGATGAAAAGAAATCGAGAACATGAAAGAAATAATAAAAAGAACAACAGATAGTCTATCAATCCATCTAAAAAACATTGGTAGTGTTTTAATGAAGTCTGTTGGTCAGCATGTTGGCAATTATCTGACATTTTCAGCAGGGTTGAATAAACGTTTATCCCTCGGGCACACTTCTGTTTGTCTCTTCACAGCAACACAGGCCATTCAAAATAGTTTGGAGAAGCTCAATTCGGATCCGCAATCGATGACCTCCAGTCACTCAAAGGAACAAGGTCAGGCCGAGTATAAACAGAGCATTAGACAGTGAGAAAGAGAGCAGGAGACAGAGAGCCAGAGGTGAGCTCTTTCTCAAGGCAAGGTCGAACAGCCGCTGTCATTTCATTGCTGTCCACACCTGATCTCTGCGCTCGGCTCACACAGCACCTCGTCCATGTGTGTGTGTGCGCGCGCTGTGATTAATCTCAGTCAGGGGTAAATGAAAACCTTTAATAAGCCATCTTAGTCCCCTCAGAAAGAGCTGCCACTCACTGCGGACATGCTGTCATTTGCATAGCTTCAATCAGGACCTCTCACATTGTCTCACCTGCTCCTGTGCTAGAATTTTAATTTGAGGTCTATATGCCCGCCCGAGAATTTCGTTTTAACAAGTGGCTGTCTTTCAATTGAAATGACCACCCCTGAGGAGAAAACAGCAGAGAGTTTTGCAGCAAAGTCACAGTCGCCCTTGCACGCATTGGGTTTGTAGGGACCAAGCTCTGAAATATCAAGCCATGTTTATTTACAGCTGAAGGCAAAATAATTGAATTCTTTTTCCAAAATTTCCTAAGTGATGTTAAACAGAGCAAGAACATTTTTCATAGGATTATTAATGCCATCTCACAGCAATTTGTATGGTGTGATTTGTTCCTCCCCCAATGATAGTTGGGTTTAGGGGTGGGGTTTGGTGTAGAGATCTGCGCTGGACTGAATTTTTAGTCATGCTCCTGCCCAGTTTTATTCAGCACCTGACCGCTTCCGCTGTATATTCAGCCTTTGTTCACCCGCTGTCCGACCAGCCCTGTTTTCTATTCGACCCGACCGTACCCGCTAAACTTAGATCTGGTTTAATCTAACGTTAAAATTGGGTACTACCAAAAGAGACATAAAAGTGGATGTTGTGCAAGGATTGTAGGCTAAATGTCAGTTTTGTTTGCCCCTTTGTGATGAGACATGAGTGCAGTGAGGTTTGTGGCTGGTAAGGTACTGACTCTTTCAAAGTCAGATTTACAAACACATCCACTCAATATATTTGCCAACTACCGATTGTGTTTCATATATCATATCAGCATCATTCTTATACACATAGCAGGTACATATTGGGCCAAGGAAGAATGTAAATATAGCGAATAAATATGCCACCCAAAAAACACCCAGCTGAATGCTACAGAGTCCAGACAGCCTATAACAAGTGACACACAGCACCACGGTGGATGCACGCGCTCTCTCATTCACACACCCACAGCGGAGATATATATATATATGAACCGCCAACTTATCCAGAATTTGTTTTACGCAGCGGATGCCCTTCCAGCTGCAACCCATCTCTGGGAAACATCCATACACACTCATACACTACGGACAATTTAGCCTACCCAATTCACCTGTATCGCATGTCTTTGGACTGTGGGGGGAAACCGGAGCACCTGGAGGAAACTCACGCGAACGCAGGGAGAACATGCAAACTCCACACAGAAATGCCAACTGACCCAGCCGAGGCTCGAACCAGCGACCTTCTTGCTGTGAGGCGACAGCACTACCTACTGTGCCACCGCTTCACCATATATATATATATATATATATATATATATATATATATATATATATATATATATATATATATATATATATATATATATATATATATATATATATATATACACACAGTTGAAGTCAGAATTATTAGCCCCCCTTTGAATTTTATTTTCTTTTTTAAATATTTCCGAAATGATGTTTAACAGAGCAAGGAAATTTTCACAGTATGTCTGATAATATTTTTTCTTCTGAAGAAAGTCTTATTTGTATTATTATGGCTAGAATAAAAGCAGTTTTTAATTTTTTTTTAACCATTTTAGGTCAAAATTATTAGCCCTTTTAAGCTATATTTTTTTTTTTCGATAGTCTACAGAACAAACCATCGCTATACAATAACTTGGCTGATTACCCTAACCTGCCTAGGTAACCTAATTAACCTAGTTAAGCCTTTAAATGTCACTTTAAGCTTTATAGAAGTGTCTTGAAAAATATCTAGTAAAATATTATTTACTGTCATCATGGCAAAGATAAAATAAATCAATTATTAGAAATTAGTTATTAAAACTATTGTTTAGAAATGTGTTGAAAGAATCTTCTCTCTGTTAAACAGAAATTGAGGAAAAAAATAAATAGGGGGGCTAATAATTCTGACTTCAACTGTATATATATATATATATACTGTATATAAAGCCCTCCGTCAAGCGTTGATGCTGAAGCCCTATGTGAATCAGGCGTAGCATGCCTAATTAACCCAGTTATGTCTTTAAATGTCACTTTACGCTGAATACTAGTATCTTGCGAAATAATTAGTAAATGATTATATACTGTTATCCTGGCAAAAATAAAATCTATTAGAAATAGCTATTAAAACTATTTTGCTTAAAAATGTGTTGACAAATATTCTCTCTATATTACTATATTATGCTAAAATATCAATAAAAGTCACTTGTTAAACTGTAGAGTTGAATTTTTAACTTCAAAAGTCGACAGAGCAGAGATCAAGGTCCCATAATGCAATTATGGATATTGCAAATGTAAATAGGCAGAAAACACTTGTGAATGACAAAATATGGAAGCTGTTAAATAACATATATTTTTTACAATGTACTCATGAGATCACAGATGATTTTAAAAACTCGCATGTGAAAAACTGCATCCTGTTTTACTTAAAGCCATCAATTATATTTATAGTCAATTCATTATGACTCAAACAGTATTAGCATATATATTTATAAGAGGGGCAGCGCGGTGGCACAGTGGGTAGCGATGTCGCCTCACAGCAAGAAGGTCGCTGGTTCGAGCCTCGGCTGGGTCAGTAGGCATTTCTGTGTGGAGTTTGCATGTTCTCCCTGTGTTCACGTGCGGTTTCCTTCAGGTGCTCTAGTTTTCCCCAAAAGTCCAAAGACATGCGCTATAGGTGAATTGGGTAAGCTAAATTGTCCGTAGTTTATGTGTGTAAATGGGTGTGTATGGGTGTTTCCCAGTGATGGGTTGCAGCTAGAAGGGCATCCGCTGCATAAAACATATGCTGGATAAGTGGTTCATTCCACTGTGGCGAACACTTAATAATAAAGGGACTAAGCCGAAAAGAAAATGAATGTATGAATGAATATGTATAAGGCAACAGTACAAAACATGTCTTAACTTACTGAGTAACTAATGTAATGTAATGTGTGTATTTATATAGTGCATTTATCGCGTATGGCCATACACCTAAAGCACGTCACAGGGGGGAGAAGTGCCATGGGATGACCACAGAGAGTCAGGACCTCAACTTAACATCTCATCCGAAAGACAGCGCTCACTGACAGTTTAATGTTCCCATCACTATACTGGGGCATTAGGACTTGCACTTCCAACAGCAACCTAGTTTTCCCATGTGGTCTCCCATTCAGGTACTGACCAGGCTCAGCACTGCTTAGATTCAGTGAGTAACTGCTCTTGGGCTGCAGGGTGATATGGCTTATGTGTTAATGTTAAAATGATAATCTTAATGTTAACATTGCAGACTGCATCTTTATAAATACAGTCATGGCTGACTAATATGTATAAGTCAGTGTATAATGTGTTATGAACATGTGCACTGAAAATAAAATGCTTGGAATAAGCAAATGTTTTTTTTTTATTATTTATTTTTTTAGATAATTTCATGTTTAGTATTTTGCTTGTACGCTTTAATAGCCACCGCACTCAAGCTGCATGAACAAGATGATCATGTTATTCAGCATGATTTGACAATGATTCAAAGAGCATGTTGTGCCTCACTGGAAATAAAAAAACATTTGACCTTTTGTTAAACATGGTCAGTGTAAGAAATTTGCTTATTCGATCAGTGACCTAGAATGAGTGAAGAATCCTAAAGCAATCGTTTCTGACATTACAGTATTTACTCAGCAACATGTCGTTTTTATACCTCTATGTTGATATTTTCTTTGTTGAACAAAAAATAAGATGCACAGTTTAAACGTAACCAACGACAAACTCAATAATACAAGCCTCTTTGATAAACCAATATTCCAAGTTTTCTGAAATTATTATAGTGTCGTGGCAAATAATCTGTTTTCAAAAATAAGTCAAGCCAAGGAGTTTTGGGAGCCAAATCCTCAGCTCAAGTCTGCTTGATTCTGCCGACTCTGCCTTTTACTCTAAAACCTATAACTTACCATTTACCAACTTACCACAAGTGAAACCATTTTCACTTGCCATAAGTTGATTCTCTACTATTATTACCGATATTTATTATATTTTGTTTTAGCTAACAATTACATGTCTTTGTGCGTGGAAAATTCCTCCCTTTTTTTAAGAACAATTCACATTGGGAGAATATATATATTAAAAATATAAAAAAATATATAATATATATTATTTGTCATATTAGAACACAGTTCTTGTATCATATAATGGTTTTCCCATAACAATTTTCTTCTTCTTGGCAACAGAAATAACCTAACATGATTTAATGTAATTATATATGACCATCTGCACATGATTCACCAACTGACAGAAGGCACATCTTAAATGTGGGTAAAATGATAATTATAAAAACACATACATTCATACATTACATTTTAATTAATTTTGTAATATTAAAGTTAGAAAATGGAGCATTGAATGTACGGAGTACAGAACATAATTAGCATGTACTGTGTGTTTAGTCAACTGGGGGTTTAAAAACAGTACACTGCAATTTTAAGCACACTGACAGCTTTTAATGAGATCAAACTATAACATGCAGTTTTGAATTTTGCAACATTTATTACTTATTGAACCAAAGTGGGGCGACGCGGTGGCACAGCGGGTAGCGCTCTCAACTCAAAGCAAGAAGGTTACTAGTTTGTGTCCTGGCTAGGTCAGTTGGCATTTCTCTGTGGAGTTTGCATGTTCTCCCCATGTTGCGTGGGTTTCCTCTGGGTGCTTCGGTTTCTCCCGCAGTCCAAACACATGCACTTTAGGTGAATTGGGTAGGTTAAATTGTCGGTTGTGTATGTGTGTGAATGAGTGTGTATGGGTGTTTCCCAGTGATGGGTTGCAGCTGGAAGGGCATCCGCTGCGTGAAACATATGCTGGATAAGTTGGCGATTCATTCCACTGTGGCGACCCCAGATTAATAAAGGGACTAAGCCGAAAAGAAAATGAATTAATGAACCAAAGTGAATCAACATTGCTCAGACTTGAGCTGCATAGTGACAGCATTATTATATTACAGCAAGGATTTGTCTTATATTTGCCATCACTGATTGATATTTACCTATACATGCCATCATTGTCAAAGCATTGATGTTGCTCAATTTGAAATTGTCTGAATCCATGTAAAATATACACTCACCAGCAACTTTGTTAGGTACACCTTACTAGTACCGGGTTGGACCCCCTTTTGCCTTCTGAACTGCCTTAATCCTTCGTGGCATAGATTCAACAAGGTACTGGAAATATTCCTCAGAGATTTTGGTCCATATTGACATGATAGCATCACGCGGTTGCTGCAGATTTGTCGGCTGCACATCCATGATGCAAATCTCCCATTCTACCACATCCCAAAGATGCTCTATTGGATTGAGACCTGGTCACTGTAGAGGCCATTTGAGTACAGTGAACTCATTGTCATGTTCAAGAAACAAGTCCAAGATGATTCACGCTTTATGACATGGTGCATTATCCTGCTGGAAGTAGCCATCAGAAGATGGGTATACTGTGGTCATAAAGGGTTGGACATGGTCAGGAACAATACTCAGGTAGGCTGTGGCGTTGACACAATGCTCAATTGGTACTAATGGGCCCAAAGTGTGCCAAGAAAATATCCCTCACACCATTACACCACCACCACCAGCCTGAACCATTGATACAAGGCAGTATGGATCCATGCTTTCATGTTGTTGACGCCAAATTCTGATCCTACCATCCGAATGTCGCAGCAGAAATCGAGACTCAGACCAGGCAACGTTTTTCCAATCTTCTATTGTCCAATTTTGGTGAGCCTGTGTGAATTGTAGCCTCAGTTTCCTGTTCATAGCTGACAGGAGTGGCACCCGGTGTGGTCTTCTGCTGCTGTAATTATCCGCCTTAAGGTTCGATGTGTTGTGCATTCAGAGATGCTCTTCTGCATACCTCAGTTGTAACGAGAAGGTATTTGAATTACTGTTGCCTTTCTTTCAGCTGGAACCAGCCTGGCCATTCTTCTCTGACCTCTGGCATCAACAAGGCATTTGCGCCCACAGAACTGCCACTCACTGGATATTTTCTCTTTTTCAGACCATTCTCTGTAAACCCTAGAGATGCTTGTGCGTGAAAGTCCCAGTGGATCGGCATTTTCTGAAAAACTCAGACCAGCCCGTCTTGCACCAACAACCATGCCACGTTCAAAGTCACTTAAATCACCTTTCTTCCCCATTCTGATGCTCGGTTTAAACTGCAGCAGATCGTCTTGACCATGTCTACATGCCTAAATGCATTGAGTTGCTGCCATGTGATTGGCTGATTAGAAATGTGCGTTAAGGAGCAGTTAGACAGGTGTACCTCATAAAGTGAGCGTAGATGAACATGACAACGTTGGTTTGACCCACATTCAGTACAGTATTTGTATAACCCTTAATCTTGAAGTTACGTGACTTCTACAAAACTATACAAGCGTGTTAGTTATTACCAGACCCTGTTGTTAAATGATTTGGGGTAAAACTGATTAATAAACAGCCTGATTCCAATCATTTAATTGGCATTTGATTAAAGCGGTGAGCGCAGGCGCAGACCCTGGAGCAGATCCACACTGCAGAGCCTCACTCGTCCAGCTGAAGATAAGCCTAAAGCTTAGCGGGACAATTAAATAGGTTTGAATGGAACACTGGGTAAAGCCTCTCTAGCACAAAAACTCTGGATCAGTTTTGAAAGTTAATGATTTCCCCGAGACACCAGCCTGAGTTATTATCCTTGGATTTGTCAAGGAGACGCCGAAGAGCCTCAGCGAAAATCCAAACAGATAAAAAAGAAGAAAATACCCCCCAAAAAAGGCAGCATTTTTGTTCATTGAAGACTTATTTTCTCTTTACAAATGCAATTGTATTTGGAAGAAAATAAGCAATAGTGAGCTCATCTTCTGTTTTAAGAGAGAGAGAAAGAGTTTGACGGACTCTGTGACATAATATTTAAATTGATTCAGGACTTTGGACCGTCTTCTAATGAAGTTTTAACTCTCTTTGTCTCCATAATTGAACTCATTTTGGAGGATCTGAAAGTGATAAATCTGGCAGAGAGTCTGAGCAGGTTCAGAAGGCGAGGATGAAAGAGAAACAAGACGTGCAATTTCGGAAAGGCACTTCCACAGTATTCATCTCTTGTTTTAGATTTGACAGGAAGGAAATGAAGATTTGAATGCGCTGAAAATGAGAAACTATATTTGTCCTTCTGTGCACGATAGAACTGTTTAAAAACAAAACTCTACCAGAAAAAAAAAGGTTTTAGGCCACGCTAGTCCAGCCTGGCTTGTACTGCTTCAGTGAAGGTCAAAATCTTGCTGGTTTATCCTGCACTGATTAGCAAGGGTTGACTAAATCAATCTTTCTTGGGAATTTCATCAAGGTGACACAAAGACTATTGAACACACAAGACATGTCACTTGTATAGTTTTGAATGGGAAAAAGTGTAACGGTCAATGTGGTGAATGAAGCTCCACCTACTAGTACAGGAGCCAATCATTGATCGCTATAGACTGACGTTTCTCTGGGGGAGAAGCTCAGACCAGACGGGAGCTTCTATGACAGTTTATGTGGTCAACAACCACACTGGAATCTCAGCGAATACTTGCTTTACAGTCATAAGAAATATATCCACATAAAGCTTGAAATCTGCACTTTTAAATAAACCCACTACACTTGAAAACAAAAGTTTTTTGGTTTTGTAATATGTATGCAATGAACGTGAGGTACAGTCCGTCCTGTCAAATGCACATCACATGACAGCAGCAACTAGTCTAAACTTGTAAATAAACACTCGCTTTCATTTCTGGAGGAGATTCGCCATCAAGACCAAGTTGGGAATTACTGCAGAAGAGCAGCATGATCAGACGATGTGTGTTAGAATTAGAATGTTAGATCAGAATGCTGTGCATTAGCTAAGGCAACCTGAAAAATACAGTACAGATTTTTTTTGTTCGAATGTTTAGAAACTAAACTTATAAGACAGTTGCTGTTTAATTTTATTGGTGATTCTAAATATGTAATGTAATCGTAAGCTTGGCAAACAGTTTTTGGGAATTTGATATTTCCCCATTCAGACAGAATGCCTGAGCATACTGCCGGAGACGCGCTTCGAAGATGGCCGAGTGAAATTACTTGCCTTAAAGGGACTTTGGTTGATATCGGTTATTGTGCATGTGTGCATGTTTGAATGAGAAATGTCTTCACTGAGTATATCTGGGTTAATATTTTCAGCATTAATCAATTTCACAAAATTGTGCTTGTGCTAGAGAAGACTGTAATTACTGTAATTTGGATTGTAATTGTCTTTTACCTTTCAGTCGAATTGTGTTTATTAAGTATTTTGAATTGCGGTATGAAATATATATTAAAAAGAGGAAAAACATACTATGTTAAAAAAAGAAAGAGCATCTATACCAAAAATAAATAAATAAATAAATAAATAAATAAATAAATAAATTATACATATATATAATTTATTTATTTATATACAGCAAAAAAAAAGAAAAAAAGCCAGAGTATTTCTCTGATTGAAATCTTTTTAATGTATTAAAACTAACATCATAAAAGCATGATCTCTCTTCTTTTTTTTTCTTTTTTTTACTTTGAACAGTGATATAAAGCTATACTTGCTGCTTAGCAGCAAATAAAACAAATCCTTCTTTATACTCAAAACCAAAAAGCTGCTTATAAAAATAAATGTAATATTTTAGTAGTTAAACAAATAAAAGGAAAATAACAATTTAGTTTTTATACGGAACTCAAATTCAATCAATTTTTAAGTAATTTTTTTATTTTCAGAAAGTGGCCACCTTTTCTTCAGACAGCACAGATCTGTTTGATTTGACTGTCACCTGCCATTTCAGTGGATCTGAAAGCAGGAATTATTATATGACTGAAATGGGCTTATGAAGGAATAATGTAACGGGGCTCTATTACATTTAACATTTTCTTAAAACCCAAAATTTCCACTACCGATTAATGTATCATATCTACAGCTATAAATGTACCGATCGCCTCGGTGATTTGTTTTGCCCTGTTCGAATCTGTAGAAATTGCCTGTCTGAATGCTGCGGGGATAGTTGCAAGTAGTGCGCGTGTCTAGTTTTCGTCTAATTCCAGTTAGTGATTCCGTGATGTCAGTAGCTATGTTTCCATCCACCTATTTTTATCTCTAAAATGCGCATAAAAAAACGGTTGATGGAAACGCCATGATGCGCATACATTTTGAAAATGCGCATAAAAAACACATGCGCATAACTGAGTAGGATAAACTTGTTATTCGATAAGAAAAGATGCGCATAAACTACGATGGAAACACTTTTACTGCACAAATTCCAGTGTGCGCATTAAAAAAAAGGTCATGTGATTTTGTTATAAGAGATCATGTGATGATAAAAAAGTGTGTAAATGGACAAGCCAGCAGGCTGCACATTATAAACCATCTGAAATGTTGTTTTTGTCATTCTAAAATGCCTTACCGTTTAAATATTAGTGTTATATTACTAATGACCTCCAGAATCAAGAGCGTCTGTGCTCCGCGTCTGACACCTTCAAACGCCACCGCGCGTTCACTGTGTGTTAGGATTGCCTTCTGAGGCGCAAGTCATTTATTAGATAAAGAAAAGATTGACGCAGCTTCTCCTACTGCAGCAAATTCAGTTTTTACTGTTGATATTTGGCGCCAGTTAATCAGGAAGTGACGGTTTTGTTCGCTTTGACTCGTTGGATGGAAACGCAACTTTATTCGCACATCTATTATGCGATAATCCAACAACATAGTGTTTTTTTTTATCCACCACTCTCTTGCCATCACCCTCATAACTTACAGGGAAACCAAAGTGCTCCCAAACGCCAGACCCGCTGTTGGTTATAGGAGGATTACATTAATGTTAACCATTTTGCGAGCTAGTGCAGCGTGTGCCTGACTGTAGTAGTGTTTGGAGGTGGGCCTGAAGGCAGATGTTGCCTGTCAAGTCCAGGGTCACGTCATTTGGGATGCCTTGTTGAGCGTTGTTGCACTGAAAACATTATATTCTGTACACTTATTCTCTTTTTTCTTTTTAGAAATGTGTCTGAATCGTTCGGTTTGTAATGCGTACCGAACTGAAAGTCTCGTACCGAATGGTTCAATACGAATACCTGTATTGTTACACCCTTAATATATATATATATATATATATACACACACACACACACACACACACACACACACACACACACACACACACACACAACAGTTCTGTCTGGTTCTTGAATCTGATTGGCTGATAGCCGTACGATATTCTGCCAGTAACACCACTCGTCCAACCTCTTAACCCTTCACTCTTGTGTATTACTCCACCCACATACAACAACAAGCAGAGGACACTCTACAGTTTGACAAATATTCCTGCTGTTGGACAACATGATGTACTTTTGAGGCTTTTTTTTAGTTGAGAATGTAGTTGTTTAGATTGCAACTATGCAGTTTATTTATAAGGATAGTGCCTATTTTAAAATATTCATAATTTCTGAGAGAAAAAAAGTCATTAGCCTGTCTTTGAGCAAAGATGGCGACAGAGACCGCATAATAAGCCCTAAGAGAAAAACAACTTAATTTCAAACTACAGCTGATCAAATCATTATTAAACTGGTAAAATGACTTTCTAAGTCGATCTCTTTCTTTTGTATGCTGTATTTATACCATAGTAATATTGTGATCTCCCGATTGCAGCAGTGAAATACTGTGAAATCTCTGTAGACTGATGGCATTTCATGCCGTTCAGCCTCATAATCTTAAAATATGAGCAGAATCACCTGTTTTGTCATCAATTTAGACATTATGCTAGAGAATCATTCAAATACTAGCTCTAAAGTGATGTTGGTGAATTAGTAACGGCTTCTGCTGTTCTGACGTCATCTGCAGATGTGAATAAATGGTGGAAGTAGTTCCTCTTACAAAACGGTTTTGAGACTTTCCGTTTTTGATTTTCTTTTTTATATACACCCGATTACATCATCAAATTAGTAGCAGTGCGATGTGGCTGTATATCGTCACGGGTGGGACACCAAGGGCTCCCACTAGTGCCGATATACAGCCACATCGCACTGCTACTTGTGTGTAATTGTATATATTTATATATATATTTATTTATTTATTTATTTATTTATTTATTTATTTACTATAAATAAGTGCAAAATGCAATATTTTAAATGTTTCAAAACATCCAAATTGTAAATGAAAATGGCTATTTTGGGATGAAAACTCAAATGTTGCACTGAATGCAAATATCAAGAAAAATGATATATACCTGTATATTAAAAACTAATTTCAAAGGGGGCTACTAATATTTTGAAACATGACTTTCAAAATGTTAATATTGTGAAATAAGACTAATATATATATTTTTTTATTATCTTTACTACAAAAATATATAAACAAATATTTATACATATTTTACACCTTTTCTTAAGAAATGAGTGGTCTCTATTATTTTCCACAGCTTTGCATCATAATATAAAAATGTTCTGCTCCATGAAGGTTGAGCTCCATGTGCTTCAAAAGAAAGTATCTCCTACAAATTTAACATAATGTATGCCAAGATCAGCAACACAAATCTTTTTTAACGCAGATTTTCAGGCCAATTTGACTTACCAAAGACCTTGCGATAAAATGACGGCCTGACAGTCTGGTGTGTGGGTCCAACTTACTGAATCAGGTGATTTAATTCAACGACGCAATAAAGAAACCCACAGCTCAATTCATCCCAAACTGAATCCGCAAAACTGATCTGCGTCATTTCATCCTATTACTGATGGACTCGAAACACTTCTGCTCTTTTGACACTTCAGGGAATGGAGGTTTAAGCTCAATCCGCGTCTAATGCTCTGCTGCATTATTCAGCGACTGACCTGTTCTCTTATGGACAGTAAAGTCCCCTGGATCGGTCTAAATGCAGCGCTGATGTAAAATGCATGTGTGCTGATGTCACCTCTCCCCCTTTCCTAAAAGCTCTCATCTCTGCCGACACCGCAGCATTAAAAGAAGAAGAAAAAAACACTGCACCATCAAAACATCAACTCTGCTCTTTAATTAGACCCTCTGCACTCTACACACCGCAGGCAGAAGGAAAGCCATGAAAATTTAACACTGCAAAAGGAGGGAAAAAAAGGTGTCAGTCATTTTGTTTGAATGTTACAGAGCTTCTGCTTCTGATTGGGCTGGAGTGCTAAGAGCAGGTATGAGTTCCCCTGGAGAAATCAACACTGTACAGGGCAAAGATTCAGAGTGAATAAGATGTGTGGGGGATTTCAGCATTAAGAAAAAAAAACTACATGTTAGTAATTCATGCTATCACTTACAAGTTACAGCCAGGTCAGGCAGGAATATGTACTATGTATTAGTGTATACATGGGCAATTGGTATATACCAAAAATAAAGTCACTGTCCATTTTTAACATTACTTTTATTACATTTTGACTTATGTTATTTAGAATCAAGGGCGTAGATTTGCGTTTGAAATTGGTGGGGACCTAATTTGAGCACATGTTCTATTTCGCACTTAAAGGGCACCTAGTTTACACATTTTTTTAGATTTACTATTAATATTATGGTTCTTCTGAGTGTGCCAGTTTAGGTTCAGTTCAAAACATACTTCAGATTTTTTATTATAATGTGTTAAAATGTGTCTTTTTGGGGGGGTGTACACAGGTCGTTGTTTTAGGGGTGTGTTGCTTCACATAAAATTAAGTTTTGACTTCCCGCCCAACTTAACAAGGGGGCGGAGCCAAAAGCTCCTCTGCTTTGTGTATGGCAACAGACAGGCAGACTGAGAGAAGCAACATGAGTGAGAGGACCAGCATTCAGCCGTACATGTACGACTCGGACACAGACCAAGCAGAGACTACTGTTGAGGAATCAATAATCCTAATGTGCCAGAATGTGTCAGAGTAGGAGTTACAAAATTACGAATACGTGTATTGTTACACCCCTAATATATATATATATATATATATATATATATATATATATATATATATATATATATATATATATATATATATATATATATATATATACACACACACACACACACACATACATACATACATACATACATATATACATATATATACACACACACACATACATACATACATACATACATATATACATATATATATACACACACACACAACAGTTCTGTCTGGTTCTTGAATCTGATTTGCTGATAGCCGTACGATATTCTGCCAGTAACACCACTCGTCCAACCTCTTAACCCTTCACCCTTCTGTATTACTCCACCTGTTGAGGAATCAATATTCCTAATGTGCCAGAATGTGTCAGAGTAGGAGTTACAAAATCATTTGTGTCTTTGTATAGTTCTACAGCCGCTATGTAACGACACATGCGTCATCCGTATAGGGATGTAATGATTAACCAGTTTCACTATTAACCGCTCTTTAATTCATCACGGTTAATTAATCATAAAGGCTTCTCAACACCGCGTTTCTGCACGGAACAAAACTGTGGCAACTAAACAAAGTTATGCCAACTGTGTGCAGGTTTAAAGTTCCGAGCTTGTACACCGAGACTAATAACCACGCACACTCGATTAACTTTGACTGAGGCTATAACTAAGGCAAGTTTGTTATTTCCAATAAAGGGACGAGCACGCGAGGCAACACACTCACAGTTTCCTGTCGCACCTTGTTGAGATGACAGGGAGCTTCTGTGACCACAGGAAATGCAAACAGTTTAAGGAAGACGCAATAAAAAGTTCACGTTCGCAAACCCACCTAAAGTTACAAACACTGGCACCGATGAGAGCAATCATGTGGTGAATGTTGATCCGCCAGCCGAGATCAATCGAGTGTTGAGTGCTGAAAGACTCGGTGGATCAGCTGTTTTTAATGGCCCGAATCTCGATGCATTGCAATCACGGCGTGTTCAGCGTAAATGGCCGATAAATGTAAAATCTCTGTTGCTCATTCGCAGGAAGACAATGAAGGCTCTTGTGTTTAGCCCAATGAGCCTTACATCCAAAAATAGAGCAAGGGTGTTTCGTTGGTGACATCGCTTTGACTCACACGCTGAAAATGGCAGACGTGAAATAACAAACTGAGGATACGGTAATGCACCCCTGTCAATAAATATGGGTGGGGGGGGACCGCACTCCTACGTCAAGTTACGATCGGTCTCAAAACCGCTCCAATTGGTCCATCGTTTTTATGCTGTTAAATTGAAAGAAAAGGACTGGGTGTGTTTATATCACCCAAATATGACGGTCTATACACTATACCTACACACATACAGTTGAAGTCAGAATTATTAGCCCCCCTTTGATTTTTTTTTCTTTTTTAAATATTTCGCAAATGATGATTAACAAAGCAAAAAAATTTTCACAGTATGTCTGATAATATTTTTTCTTCTGGAGAAAGTCTTATTTGTTTTATTTCGGCTAGAATAAAAGCAATAAAATAAAAAAGTAAAATAAAAGTTTTTAATTTTTTAAACACCATTTTTGGGGTCAAAATTATTAGCCCCTTTAAGCTATTTCTTTTTTCGATAGTCTACAGAACAAACCATCATTATACAATAACTTGCCTAATTACCCTAACCTGTCTAGTTAACCTAATTAACCTAGTTAAGCCTGTAAATGTCACTTTAAGCTGTATAGAAGTGTCTTGAAAAATATCTAGTCAAATATTGTTTACTGTCATCATGGCAAAGATAAAATAAATCAGTTATTAGAAATGAGTTATTAAAACTATTATGTTTAGAAATGTGTTGAAAAAATTTTCTTTCAGTTATACAGAAATTGAGGAAAAAAATAAACAAGGGGCCAAAAATTCTGGGGGGCTAATAATTCTGACTTCAACTGTATCTGTCCAAACAGCTTGAAAAGTAGATTTTTCACTATAGGTGCCCTTTAAAAAAAAACGTTAATAAAAAAATCAAAAATAATTAGTAATAAAAACATCATTAAATCAAGCATGTCTTATGGTGCAAAAGTAAATTTACATGATTTTACTTTGACAAGGAATGAATGCAGACTTCTGGAAAGGGGGAGGCATATGACACAATAACCATTTTATCTCAATTGATGTTTTTTCATAATCATCATTGAGGCTAAAATCGAAACAATTTTTTTAATTAATTGCACATTAATGGTTACTATTATGGTGGACTTGTAGTGAACTTGACTTCAAGTGACTGACACTTTTGTTTGAAATGTAGCTGCTTATGTCCATGTCTCACCTGAGTCTTGCACAGTAAGCCTGACTGGAAAATTTCTAATTATTTTATTTTGGAGGCGATTAAATTATTGATGGGGACATTTTAATAGTCTTTGGATACTGGTGGGGACACGTCCCCTCTGTCCATGCTTATTCTACACCCTTGTTTAGAATATCGAATGAAATGAATAGGAATAAAATAAAATACTTTGGATATTTGAAGACTTTTCTACAAATGTATCCAAACCTGGCAATCTTTCAGCTGCTACTCACTTGGAAAACTGTGTTTTGGATATTAAAATTTGGATGTCCCAAAATTTTCTGTGCCTGAACACTAACAAGACTTCCAACCAACTACCTAAAACTTAACCTCTTAAAATAAACCTGGATGGCTTTGTCATGGAGGTTTAGGCCAAACTAAAGAACTTAAGAGTAATATTTAACAGCAATCTAACATTTGACCCCCATGTGTAGACCACTGTAAAGACTTCAAAGATGTCATGCTGTCCTTTTCTGTGACAGAATAAACTACATTAATACATTCATCTTTTCCCGCCTGGACTACTGCAATGCCTTACTAGCTGGAGTTTCCAAAACTAACATCAATAAACTACAATACGTTCAAAACTCAGCTATCAGAAGGTTGACAGGGACCAAAAATCAGAGACCACATTACTCTGGTTTTGGAATCTCTCCATTGGATACCAGTCAGATTATGTATTGATTTCAAAATCCTCATGCTCACATACAAGGCCCTGCATGGTTTGGCTCCAAATTATCTGTGTGAAATTTTAACAGGGTACTCCCCTTCACGTGACCTCCGTTCCTCCGACTCTGGTCTTTTAACAGTCCCCTCGACTCGTCTGAGCTCTATGGGTGACCGGGCTTTCTCTTCCCTGGCTCAGAGGCTCTGGAACTCTCTCCCCTATGACATTGGGCACGCTGAATCTTTAGATTGTTTAAATCATCCTTGAAAACACACTACTTTACACTCGTCTATTCGTGAGGTGTGCATTCTTGGTTTGTTTTATGTTTCTAGATATTTGAATGTTTTATTTTGAATGTTTCAATTTTACTGTTACTCTAAACAGTTTTATATCTGTATCTTTTTGTGCAAAGCGCTTTGAGAATTAAGTTTCAAAGGTGCTATATAAAATGTATTATTATTATTATTATTATTATTATTATTATTATACAAAAACTTAAAAAAGTTAATGTCACAATAAATTGTTTATATCAAGCATTTTAATAAACTGCAGTAAAAAAATAATGCAAAGCAATCGTGCTTTAAATTAAATCTGCAAAAACATGTGCCAAAAGTACCAAAAATA
>LR812520.1:55709270-55781770 GCA_903798195.1 Danio kyathit
AATGAAAGGGAAAAGGAAGGAAAGGAAAAAGGAAAGGAAGGATAAAGGGAAAGGAAATGGAAAGGAATGGAAACAAAAGAAAGGAAAGGAAAAGGGAAAGGCAAGGAAAAGGAAAGGAAAGGAAAATAATGGAAAGGAAACAAAAGAAAGGAAAGGAAATGAAAAGGGAAAGGGAAAGAGAAAGGAAAAAGAAAAGAGAAGCAAAGGAAAAGAAAGAAATGAAAGGAAATGAAAGGAAAAAGGAAAGGAAAGAGAATGGAAGGAAAGGAAAGGGAATGGAAGAGTAGGAAAGGAAGGAAAGGAAAGGAAAGGAAAGGAAAGGAAAGGAAGGAAAGGAAAGGAAGGAAAGGAAAGTAAAGGAAAGGAAATGGAGATCATCAGTGGTCTTTGTGGTGTGTGTGTGTGAGTGAATCTGTTAGAGGTGCTGCCAACAAACCAATGATTCACAAAGGAGACGAGGACAGGAAATAAGGCTCCACATAAAATAATAAAGCGCTCGCATTATTCATACACACACACACACACACACACACACACACACACACACACACACACACACACACACACACACGTATGTGCAGAAATATGAGCACAGGATCAAAGTAAGTGGCAGTCCAGAGCAGTGATTGAAACGGTTCCAAACGAGCTACTGATCTCAATCCACCTGCAAGCGGCGGCACAGGAACCACCTCAAAGTAGATCCATTATAAAACATGTCAGCCTGCCTCACGAATATTAAATATGTCATGTAGTCCAGGGGTCTGCTCTGATGTGCTTAACGCCAGACATCGATGCATGGAGAATCATGTGATGCTTTTACTGTAGCTGTTTGGAGGAACTAAACAGAAGTAGTGACACAAAAACTTCAATTAAAAAAAATTATATAGTCCAATATAGTTTTTTTCAATAACATGAGAAGAAAAAATAGCATTTAAGACATTTTAAGAGCCTTAAATTTCTCTAAATTGATTTATCAACTTGTATTACTTTTTAAGACCCCGCAGGCACCCTGGTATGGTTCTAATATTAAGCATGTTACTAAATCTGTGGTAAATATTGTGTAATATCTTGAAAGTTTGTGTGGATGGTGATGTTGTCCAGCACCAGAGCTCAGCTGACCTCAGGAGAGAAGAGCTGCTGATGGCAGAAACACTGACTGACAGCAGGTGTGAGAGCAGAGGCTCAGGCCACATTACAGGCTGTGTCAGAACATGCGGCATTCTGGGACAACTCAAGAGCTCCTTTAATAGACCCTGACAATGATTTCAGATTATGACACCCTGCACACACTCACTAACAACACCACGGCCAAACGACAGCAAACACACAACTTCATCAGACTCAGACTGGAGCATTACACAGAACTCACAGTATAGAGGGCTTCTGCACGATTTTTACACAATGTTTTTATGAGTTCGGGTGTGTTTTGAACAGTAAGAAATGCTTTAGTTTTAAGTAAAGATGATTATTAGTGTTGGAATATTAGTGTATTCATGTAAACAACTGATTGTTTTATCTGAAAGTATAACGTTTAAGCAAATAAAACATTTTAGAGTAATAATTATGCTATTTTAATGTTATTTTGATAAATAAAAATGACTTTTTCATAAATGCGGGCTGTTTTAAGCAATTGTGAGTTATACATTTATTCATTCATTTTCCTTCGGCTAGTCTTTTTATTTATCAGGCTCAAACCAGGGACCTTCTTGCTGTGAGGCGAACGTGCTACCCACTGCGCCACCGTGCAGCCCCTGTAAATAAATAGTATTATATGTAAATATATTAAGAATATAATATATTATATTTTCCCAGTACTGGATTGCAGCTGGACGGGCATCCACTGTGTAAAAACATATGCTGGATACGCTGACGGTTCATTCTGCTGTGGTGACCCCAGATAAATAAAGGGACTTATGCAGTGTTCAGACTGCATGATTTTAGCCCTGATTTTGACTTGCCAACAGGTTTTGAGAAATCGCCAACAAATGCCTCAAATCACAGGCAAATCGGTGCTCGTGCAAGCGAGCGACAATCACACATTATGAATTATCAAAGACGTGATTTGAAAGAATCGCCGATGCGTGTGAGATATTTGACATGCTAAATATCTGGAGCTGTCGGCGATTCCAATCATGCCGTGTGAAATGAGTTTTGACTGAAAATAACATTCGCGATCACCTACAGCCAATGAGAGTGCAGCATCCACTAGCGTGGTTACCTGCAGGTCAGCGGGAGGATAGGGGAGAAGTTAAAAATGCTCTTTTTCAGTTTATTTGGACCCACGAAATGGAAGAAAAACTAGCAGAAATTTGGAGCACCCGTGCCTGTTTGACGTGTCATGTGAGCAATATCACAACTGGGTCGAAAAAGAAAAAAAAGTTGAGGAGAAATTGTTAATTCCCTTCAAACCCAGGTGAGCAAAGATGTACATTTTCTACCCCATTAAAGGCTTCTTTCTCGTTATGTAATTAATAATAAAAGATATACTACGTGTGTTAGTTGTGAGACGTAATTTGGACAAAGTTGTCGGCGATCCTTCCTATTGTAAAGTCATGCAGTGTGAAATCTTCTGTCGCCGATCCATCTTGCAGTGTAAACAAAGCAACGCTAGCCCATATAGTCATGCAGTGTGAAAACATCTGTGACATTACTTTGAAAATCCTGCAGTCTGAACTCGGCATTAGCCGAAGGAAAATGAATGAATGGATAATATATTATATTGTAAATAAATATATTATTATTATTATTATATAAAAATAAATAAAAAACCTAAATAAATAAAAAAAAATCAGACATACACAAATATATACTGTACATTTGATTTCCACAAAATGACAAACTCCCATTTCTACAACTTATAAACAAATTAAGTAAATTTAAAAAATAATCAAAATATTACTAACAATTTACAATAATAAAATACAAAAAAAAAAAACGTATTTCAGTCTTGCGCAATCCTTCACAAACAATTCTGATTTGCAAATTTGCTGCTAAAGAAACATTTCTTCTTATTATTAGCCATGCAAAAAAAAAAATGGGTAATGCTAAATATTTTCCAACACAGGCTCATTGTGAATATGCAGCCCTGTATACATTTCTGGAGAGAGCGAATTATGTAGTATTTCGTCTTTAAAATGAACACTACGAGGTGGTATGACGCCGCTGACGTTTCTTTTTTCTTCTGTTTCTTTTCGCGCTACCGGCTGACCGTTAATCTCCGTGTGGACGACTTTTCCGATGTTATCAGTTTGCCTAGTGGCTCGCTGAGTACGTCAGAGGACTTGAGACACGGAGCGGAGTTGACTGCGGCGATGAGGTTTGAGTCCGGCAACGGTTCCAGAAAGCAGTTAAAACAAAAGGCAAAAAAATAAAATAAACAAGTAAATAACAGAGCGGCGCAGTGGCACAGTAGGTAGTGCTGTCGCCTCACAGCAAGAAGGTCGCTGGTTCGAGCCTCGGCTGGGTCAGTTGGCGTTTCTGTGTGGAGTTTGCATGTTCTCTCTGCGTTTGCGTGGGTTTCCTCCGGGTGCTCCGGTTTCCCCCACAGTCCAAAGACATGCGGTACAGGTGAATTGGGTAGGCTAAATTGTCCGTAGTGTATGAGTGTGTATGGGGGTGTGTGGGTGTTTCCCAGAGATGGGTTGCGGCTGGAAGGGCATCCGCTGCGTAAAACATGTGCTGGATAAGTTGGCGGTTCATTCCGCTGTGGCGAACCCGGATTAATAAAGGGACTAAGCCGAAAAGAAAATGAATGAATGAATGAATGAATGAATGAAAGTAAATAACAGGGTGAGAATATGGTAAGATCTGACAACGTGGTAGAAATCAGGCAGCCGCGAGGGCTTTTCTATTTCTGGATTGCGTTTGAATACACTGTCAGTTGGGTTTAGGGAAGGAGGTGGCCGGGTCAATTGGTGCTTTTGAAAACACTATCGGTTGGGTTTAGGTCTGTCGGTCAGTCAGTCAGTCAGTAGCGACCTTTGGTTAATTTACATGAGTAGAGCAGGCACAAATGGAAGAAGAAAGAAGAATTGGGAGAAGAATTGCGAGAGAAATTTGAGATCTCAAAAAGCGTACAGCGGCCTCTGGCGGGTTCGCGAGAAGAAAAACTGCAAGAAAACATACCTGCTGGGATGTATTTGGCGCTCTCTAGAAATGTATACTGTGGTACGTATCCATAATGAGCCTGGGATGATATTTTCAGATTAAGGTAGAAACTATTAGGTATCAATAAAACTATCAATGAACTCCATTCGATACTAAAGCACACCTTTAAAAACTTCAAACTGAAAATAAATTATTTTCAGCAAGTAGTTGCATATTTTTACATCGTTTAGCATGACCAACATGCGCTGATGCTAAATCCTACAGGAATCAAAAGGGCTCTACTTGACTACTCAAGTGAAATGTTGCTTTCATGACAACACTATCAAATACACAGATGTTCTGCAGTGTAGAAAATGAGCATTTCTTTGAAAGCATCTGCCAGACTTTCTCCAGCAGCAGGATGATTAGTGTTCAGTCTCAGAGTAAATGTATTTCTCCTCAGCCTGACGCTTGCAGAATAGAGTCCTGTCAGAAAGCGGCGTAATTCAGCCAGCGAGGCAGAAATCAACACGGAGTTCAGAGGGTTGTGTCAGCTGGCAGTAAGCAGCTTTGACACTCGATAAATGGAGGACATAAACGTGTCAAACTCCATCTTCCTTCGCGTCAGCCACCATTGCCTGCCATCGATTAGGAGCTTTTTGTTTTCTTTATTCCTGTGCTCCTCGGGGTTTATCTCGGGCCAAAACACAACACCACACCACACCACACGGAAATGCCAGAACAGCTCTCTGGTCAGCGATGAAAGTGTCAACCCTTATTAGCAAAGAGAATTAATGATGATATACTCACCATGAGGTCTATAAAGGAGCTCTAAGGTAAAGTCCTAAAATTGTGGCTCACAGATCTAATACTGTATATTCTTACTATGTGTTTTACTGTTAACATGAAAGGCTCGGTATTCAGTCACACTTTACTGCAGTGGTTCCCACAACCTTTCTGACGAGGAGACGCCTATTTTAACATTTAAACTCCTCCTTAAAAACACTAGCAGACAAGAATTAAAAAACTAGCCGTTTTTAATGATCGCAACAACAGATTAAAATAGTATAATTAACAATGATAACAACACTTTAAAGTTGGTGTGAATGGTTAGTTTGCTAGTGCACATTGTTGTTATTTAGATTAATTAATATGTGGAAATTAATCCACTGAAAAAATGCTTTGGTAATTTTCTATGGAGCCAGATCAGTCTCAAAAACATTACATTTACAAAATAAAATTCATAAATCCACAACACAATTTACATTTACTAAATTCAATTTGAAATCTAATTCTTAAATTCAAAACACAATTCATAAACACACAAATCCAAATCATAAATTTAAAACACGATTCATAAATACACAAATCCAAATCGTAAATTCAAAACACGATTCATAAATACACAAATCCAATTTTTAAATTCAAAACACGATTCATAAATACACAAATCCAAATCATAAATTCAAAACACAATTCAAAAATACACAAATCCAATTCGTAAATTCAAAACACGATTCATGAATACACAAATCCAATTCGTAAATTCCAAACACGATTCATAAGCACACAAATCCAAATCGTAAATTCAAAACACGATTCATAAATACAAAAATCTAATTCGTAAATTTCAAAACACAATTCAAAAATACACAAATCCAATTAGTAGATTCAAAACACAATTCATAAATACACAAATCCTATTTGTTAATTCAAAACACGATTAAAAAATACACAATTCCAATTCCTAAATTCAAAACACGATTCTTAAAAACACAAAATCCAATTCGTGAATTCAAAACATGACTAAAAAAATACACAGACCTATTTGTAAATTCAAAACACGATTAAAAAATACACAAATCCAAATCATGAATTCAAAACATGATTCATAAATACACAAATCCAATTCGTAAATTCAAAACACGATTCATAAATACACAAATCCAATTTTTAAATTCAAAACACGATTCATAAATACACAAATCTAAATCATAAATTCAAAACACGATTCCTAAATACAAAAATCTAATTCATAAATTCAAAACACAATTCATAAATACACAAATCCAATTCGTAAATTCAAAACACGATTCATAAATACAAAAATCTAATTCATAAATTCAAAACACAATTCAAAAATACACAAATCCAAATAGTAAATTCAAAACACGATTCATAAATACACAAATCCAAATTGTAAATTCAAAACACGATTCATAAATACAAAAATAAAATTCATAAATTTAAAACTCGATTCATAAATACAAAAATCCTATTCCTAAATTCAAAACACGATTCAAAAATACACGAAATCCAATTCTTAAATTCAAAACACGATTCATAAATACAAAAATCCAATTTGCAAATTTAAAACACGATTCTTAAATACCGAAATCTCATTTGAAAATTCAAAATACAATTCAAAACTACCCAAATCTAATTTGTAAATTCAAAACATGATTCATAAATACACAAATCCAATTCGTAAACTCAAAACACGACTGATAAATAAACAAATCCAATTTCTAAATTTCAAACACAATTAATAAATACCAAAATCCAATTCATGAGGTGAAAATATTTTAGATTTTTTACTTGTAAATTCATGAATTGTGTGTTTACAAATTTACAAATTGGGTTTTGTAAATGTGATTTGTGATGTGTATGTATGAATCTTATTTTGTAAATGTGATATTTTTGAGACTGATCTTGCTCCATAATTTTTAGTCAAAGTCTGACCATTAGCTTTTGCATTTGGAGTGGCAGTCCTTCCATATCCATAATATAGCCGTCCTACCTTTAATATTATTAATCATGCCTCTCTCACCATAAGTTTGCTATGAGGGAATGATGTGTAAAAAGAAAGCCCCACCCCCTACTCAATATTCCATTTCAGTTGGAAGTACACAAAAACAAAATAAAAGTCTCAGCAACTTCCAGTTCATGCAGATCTGGTTTACTATGTTTTGTATAAATTTACTATGTTCAAATAAAATGTAAAGATTTTTTGAATGTGCAGTTTAATAATGGTAATGCAAATACATCCTGAAACCCAGGTTTGGAACCACTGCTCTACAACATTAAACAGTTAGACACAGCTTTTTTGTTGTTTTCTTATTGTTTGTTAGCTTGTTTGTTTCCCTCCAGGTAACATTTACTTTTTGGTTTTAGTTAACTAGAACCCTGAATTAATTTAGGGCCACCACTATATTTAACATATAGGCCTACCACAATATTCAGTATAATTTTTTTTAAATGAAAATAACAAGCAAATACATTATTATTTGCTTAACTAATGCTACTGACGAAATGTAATGAATGACTTTTGAGCATTATCGTTCAACAAAAAATGTTGTAAATAATTTTGTGTTAAATTTTGTAACTAATTTGTAACTAAACAAATTCATATTTCATGATGCACCATTTAATAAATATTTGTTACCGGCAATTTTCCGGAAAGGTCTGTATGTGTGAACAGGCCCTTTTTGAAAAATACCAGTAAATTCATTCTGGCACTTTTCCGGAAAGAGATGTTGTAACATTACCGGTAATTTTCTGGAGTGTTGCGCTGTGTGAACGCAAAAGGAAAATTGACAAAAAGAGTGCGTTCACGGGCTGACGTGAGCCGTGTACTCCAGCCAATCAAAAACATTCAGACGGCTTCACATCCACGCTGTTTATGAAAATAAAAGCCTTTGAATACTTTTATAGACACATTTAATTGATAGATGTTATTTCGATAATGTTCTATGTTCCTTCTTATTGCCAACTGTGTAAAAAAAAAAGATCGATGAAATGCTTATGATAAACCGCGTTTGTTTATCTTCAAGCTCTGATTCAGTTGCTTGACATGTGTGCACGTGAAGCAGCTGGTGAACGCCAGCACACACATATATTATGTACATCTCGACATGCAAAAATGTTCCTCCATATGTTTTCATATAAGTTGTTCACAATACTTTTCCATCCACAGAGTTTATAATGTAGTCAAATGTTTACAAATACAAGCGCAGCCGTTTTAAGCTCATTTCTGGTTAATGATGTCAGAATTAACTGGTATTTTGGAATGGATGTGGGAACGGTCTTTTCCCGAAAAATTCCGCAACGACCTTGCCTGTGTGAACAGCTCTTTTTTGAACTTACCGGTAAAGTCGTTCCAGAAATGTTCCGGATATTTACCAATATCACTGAAAGGGGATATTGTCATAGCAAATATTAAATCTTAACTGCTTTTCTTCCATTTCATTTTGTCTTGATTTTCCTTACCAGATTCAAAAAAAGATTTAAAAAAAATGTATTAAAAAAAAGAAAAAAATTCAGACATCATTTATGTCTAACAGAGCAAGGAAATGTTCACAGTATGTCTGATAATATTTTTTCTTCTGGAGAAAGTCTTATTTGTTTTAATTTGGCTAGAATAAAAGCAGTTTTTAATTTTTTATGAACCATTTTAAGGTCAATATTATTAGCCCCTTTAAGCTAATTTTTTTTTCGATAGTCTACAAAAAAGCCCATCATTATACAATAACTTGCCTAATTACCCTAACCTGCCTTAACCTAATTAACCTAGTTAAGCCTTTAAATGTCACTTTAAGCTGTATAGAAGTGTCTTGAAAAATATCTAGTAAAATATTATTTACTGTCATCATGGCAAAGATAAAATAAATCAGTTATTAGAAATGAGTTATTAAAACTATTATGTTTAGAAATGTGTTGAAAAAAATCTATCCGTTAAACAGAAAATGGGCGTTAAAAACAGAGGTGTAAAGAGTACCTGAAAACCATACTTGAGTAAAAGTACAGATACCTTACTGTAAAAATTACTCCATTACAAGTTACAAGTCACCAATTCCAATAAGACTTGAGTAAAAGTATTAAAGTATCCGATTTTAAAAGAACTTAAGTATTTTACTCATACTGAATGTAGACTCAAAGAACACCAAGAAAGGTTTAATTTTCCTAATATATAAATTAAATTTAACACCTTAATGTTTCAAAATGGATAAAAAAATTTAAAGAATAGAACAAAAAGTCTCAGTCAAACTCAAATGTTCAAAAAAGGCACAAACAATTTATAAAAAAAAAAAGTAGTAAACGTAGTAAAGAAATCAGAGCTGACTTTGATGTGATTCATATCAGTATCAGTGGGGGGCAATATTTTTATTTTGAGTAGTTTTTCAATTGATTAATTATGTTTTCTCTGGATTAAAATTAAACAAAGAGGAGCACTGTTATTTTTCAACTTAGTAAACTACATATAAATTCAAGCTTCAGCTTCATCACTGGCTGCAGCCATGTTGCTAATTAAACACCTGGTATTAGGCAAGCTGCAAATTCACGTTCAAATGATTTAGCTCATAAATAGCATACAGTACCTTCAGCACCCTGCAGATGGCGATATCGCCTCATCTGCCCAACAAATTAGCTGTGGTAGATAAAGATGCTGACTTGTCGTGCACAATCACAATGTAATGAGTAACGGTAAGCATGCATTAAAATGTAGTGGGGTAAAAAGTACATATATTCAATCAAAAATGTAGTCAAGTAAAGAGTAAAAGTTGCTTATATTTTTGATACTCAGTACAAGTACAAAGTAGCCAAAAAAAATACTTAAGTAAAGTAACGAAGTCCATTTACTCAAGTACTTTACACCACTGGTTAAAAATAAACAGGGGTCTATTAATTCAGAGGGGCTAATAATTCTAACTTCAACTTTATATATTGGAGTTAATTTTTTTTTCTGATGATCATAAAAAAACTATTTAGAAAAAAGTGGGAAACAGTATCCATTCCATGTTTTTTTTCTACTATGGATTCCAGTGGCATCCAACATATTTCAAAATATCTTCTTTGGTGTTCAGTGAAAAAAAAAAAACTCTTAAAGGGTTGGAACAACATTAGGGAAAGGTAATGGTGAGTAAACTTTCAATTTTATAATATAAATTTACCTGAAAAGAATCAAATATTGGGTCTTTCTTTTCCCAAAAATGTATCAAAATTAAGCAAGATTGCACTTACATTAAAAAAAATTTTCATAAAAAAAAATTCCCTTTAAATGTACTCATGTAATTATGTCTTTCTAACCCAGCTGACTGACCAACTATGTTTTAGTATAATCGACAGCTTCTTCATAAATCATTCTGTAAATGCATTTAATGTGTTGTTCCTGTAATTACATAAAGCGCTCAGTATTTTAGTAACTGAACAAGGCTTTCCTGAAGCAGTGAACCACACAGCTGTGTTTATAAGACACACTGAAGCTCGCTCTTCACTGGACTGCTGCACCTTCCTTAAATGTAAATCATTTAATCATATTTAATTACGGTAATGACTTCAAGCTTTGCATACAGTGCGACTAACTTGGGAATATTTAGGTGATCAAAACATAGATGTAAATCCACCAGAGGATGACAGTCTGGTTATTTCTGCTGTAATAAACTCTCTAATTATCATTGGCCCGGCTCTCAGATGAAAGATCTTTGTTCGTTTTGGGATTCAGCATATTGGAGAGAGTTGGCTAAGGCTATTTTGTGCCTGGAGTTCACATGTACAGTTAAATTCAAAATTATTAGCCCTCCTGTGAATTTCGTTTTCAAATATTTTCCAAATTATGTTTAACAGAGCAAGGAATTTTTCACAGTATTTCCTATAATTTTTTTTCCTCTGGAGAAAGTCTTATTTGTATTATTTCGGCTAGAATAAAAGCAGTTTTTTTTTTTTTTTTTTTTTAACCATTATAAGGTCAATATTATTAGCCCTTTTAAGAATTTGTTTTTTGATTGTCTACAAAACAAACCATCAATATACAATAATTTGCCTAATTACCCTAACTCGCCCAATTAAGCCTTTAAATGTCACTTTAAGCTGAATACTACTATCTTGAAAAATATCTAGTAAAATATTATTTACTGTCATCATGGCAAAGATAAAAGAAATCAGTTATTAGAGATGAGTTATTAAAACTATTATGTTTAGAAATGTGTTGGAAAAACTCTTCTCTCCGTTAAACAGAAAGTGGGGAAAAATATATATAGGGGGGCTAATAACTGAATGCAGTGTTTTTCTCTTTACTGTATTTACACTCGTATCTTTTCATGCATTTATGAATGAGATTGAGGCAGGGAGAGAACAGACTGATAAGGTCAGATCAGTGACCTTTACTGCCATTCTGAGAAGGTTGCATTTGGTTAATTTTTAGCTATTTTTTCTGGGAGAAGCAATGATAAAGGAGATGGAAAGTTTTATAAAGGTGAAGGGAGTGAGATTGGGAAATGATCTGAACCAGAATAAGGGTCACAACCACTTGATATTGGGGAATGCAGTGTTGGGAAGTAACTTAAAGTAATACTTGTAAACAGGAAGGACAACAAATTAAACATCTGAGTGAATTGATTTGTTCTGATAATTCAATAAATAATTAGCATGTTAAAATAGTGAAATGCTGTCGGCGCAGTAGCCTAGTGGTTAGCGAGCTGACATATGGTGCAGTAGCACTTCAGGGCATCCCGAGTCAGAATCCCGGCTTGAGGACATTTCCCGTCCCTGCCCTATCACTCTCCCACTTCGCTTCCTGTCTGAAATACTGTCCTATCCACTTAATAAAGGCCAAAAAAAATCTTGAAAAAAAAAAGAAAAAAGAAACTGAAATGCTAAGTAATTTTTTTTTTAAATAGCCAAAAAATACAGATACATAACAACTCATCTGTGTTATTTTAAGTATCATGGATGGATGGATGGATGGATGGATGGATGGATGGATGGATGGATGGATGGATGGATGGATGGATGGATGGATGGATGGATGGATGGATGGATGGATGGATGGATGGATGGATGGATGGATGGATGGATGGATGGATGGATGGATGGATGGAAAAATCACATGTACATATTCACAACCTTTGCTCAATACTTTGGCAGCAATTACAGCCTCAAGTCTTTTTGAATATGATGCCACAAGCTTGGCACACCTGTCTTTGGTAAGTTTTGCCCATTCCTCTTTGCAGTACCTCTCAAGCTCTATCAGGTTGGATAAGAAGCGACTGTGTACAGCAATTTTCAGATCTCTCCAGAGATGTTCAATAGGATTTGAGTCTGGGCTCTGGCTGGGCCTCTCAAGGACATTAACCGAGTTGTTGTGAAGCCACTCTGTTCATTTTTTGGCGGTGTGCTTTGGGTCATTGTCCTGCTGGAAGATGAACCGTCGCCCCAGTCTGAGGTCAAGAGCACTCTGAAGCAGGTTTTCATTCAGGATTCCTCTGTACATTGCTGCATTCATCTTTCCTTCTATCCTGACTAGTCTTCCAGTTCCTGCTGTTGAAAAACATCCCCACAGCATGATGCTGTCACCACCATACTCGGAGGTCTACAGACAATTCCTTTGTCTTCATGCTTGGTTTGTGCTTTGTCATGCACTGTCAACCCTGGGACCTTATATAGACAGATGTATGCCTTTTCAAATCATGTCCAATCAACTGAATTTACCACAGGTGAACTCCAATTAAGCTTCTGAAACATCTCAAGAATGATTAGTGATCAAGAATGATCAGTCTCGCACGTCCCCATGCTGAAAGTAACCCCAAATCATGATTTTTTCTTCACCAAACTTGACTGATTTCTGTGAGAATCTTGGGTCCATGCAGGTTCCTATAGGTCTTCTGCAGTATTTGTGCTGATTGGGATGCAGTTCAACAGATGATTCATTAAAAAAAATCTACCTTCTGCCACTTTTCCAAATGATCAACTAGAAGTCAAGTTATTATTTGTTGTTCTTACAACTGGGATTGATGACAAGACTTTTGTCAGGTTGTGTATACATTTAAATATTTTGAAATATTCTGAAGAATTGTTGGTGGATGATATTCTTGAATGCAAATAAACTTAAGCTTAATATTAAGTTAAAAATAAATAATCAAATAAGCAGAATAACAAATATTTCTAATACATACATAAACTGTTAAAAACATGCACAATAATATATCAAATCTGTTTAACATTCGTCAAATATATTTGCTCTAAAACGAGCCCAAAGTCTGCCTGATGAATATACTGTATCCAAAACAATAAACAAACAAACCTCCAGTATACACTCAATGATGAACTCAACTCGTCTTTGCATTAAAATAGACTGCAGGTGTACAAACAAAGTCAGTAAGTGGAAAATCAAGTCCAGACACCATATAAAGCACAAAAGAGAGGTGTGAGTGGGAAGGAGTTAAGAGAGAGGAGAGCCATAAAAAGAATGAGGGTCTTGACCCGCGGTCCCACCGTTACCAGCGTTTACACAGACAAATTGGACTGAGCGATGACATGCATTATACATTAGATGACGCCTGTCGGACTAATGGGATGAGAGATTGTATTTACCCAGCATGCCTCTCAAGAGCTCTCGATGCCTTATGAGTGACAGTGATTGGTTTACCTGCTACTATAATTTCAACACAGCGGTAACGTAAACTGCTTTAGTTATGGCAGTACATGCGCATAAATGTGTTTTCCAACTGAATACCAAAAGAGTCATTTTGTTCCAAACTGATCTGAAATGCATCTAAATGTACTTGAGAAACACTGATTTACGGGTCTAATCATTTATTCTTCAGAAAATACATTCATAATTACAAAATCAAAGGTTTGATTGTTGAAAAAGAACGGTTACCAAGAGCAACCAGGAAAACAACATAATATCTGCCTCCCACAACATTTACATTTCCTTTATTCCTTTAGAACAGGTTCTCAAACTCGATCCTGGAGAGCTGGTGTCCTGCAGATTTTAGCTCCAACTTGCCTCAACACACACCTGCATGGAGGTTTCTTGAAAGCCTAGTAAAGCTGCAGTCACACTGGACTTTTCTCACCATAGACTTCCATTCATACGCATGCGAATGCGTCGGAACGGAAACGCAAGCTCATGCGACAAGTTTCACAGTTCACTGCATTGCAAAGTTCAAGCTTGGTGAACTCTGACCAGCGAAATCGCATCACTTGACTGCGTGAGACCAATCGAGGATCAAAACATGACCTCTCTGGACAGAAATTTAAAACATGGACCAATCACTCGCTTTTTTTAATGTCTAATCATCTTGTTTAATCCCGCCCCTTTTTGCAGCACCGTACTACAAAATTTCAAATGCTCAAACTCTAAAGAGACCACCGCTTAAGAGCATGATTAGCTACGCCAGGTGTGTCTGATTGGGGTTGGAACTAAACTTTGCAGGACACCCCCACTCAGGACCGGGTTTGAGAACCCCTGCTTTAGAAGATGCTTTTATCAAACATGGAGTGTTTATAAGAAAGTGTCTGGTGCATATGGAGAAGAAAAGAGTGTGTACCCTACAGGTGGTTTGTCAATCTCACTCAGCTGCCTGAAGTATGCTCGGAATTTGAGAAACTTGAGACCCGAGGACTCTGGACAGGATCCAAGATCCATGTAGGTTCAAGTCTATATTTTAAATGGTCAGCCAGGTCCCAGTCGTGTCCCAGTATATTATATAATATTTTGGGTCTGTGTGTAATACCCAAGTCGATTGGACTTGGAGAACACCGTATCCACCAGTGATCAGTCGGCTGCACTTTGCATGTGTTTTGTAACTTGCAACTTGTAAAATTAGGATGAGATGTAAGCAGAAAATAATGTGCTTAAAAACACAAGCACAGATCGGCTCCAACAGCCTAGTGGTACAGTGCGGCAACATATAGTACTGAAGTGCTCACGGCAAACCGAGCTTGATTCCCGTGCTCGAGGTCCTTTGCTAATTCTTCCCCTTCTCTCTGCTTCCAATGTATTCCTGTCTCAACTCCTCTGTCCTATATAATAAAGATAAAAAAAAACCCTATAAAAAAAAATATATATATATATATATATATATATATATATATATATATATATATATATATATATAAACAATTAAAAACACATACACACAGTTTATTTTCCATGGTACTGCTGATAATGGAACTCTTTGAAATGCAATACAAATGCGCCAGTTGTTTCTTTGGTGATGTAAGTGTAATGTAAACAGTGATATGGACGATGATCAAATATTTCTGCTTTTGGAACTCTTTTTTTTCTAAGATTAACTTCATTGAATAACAAAAAATAAATAAATAAATAAATAGCACCCCTCTGCCTAGGTATCTACTGACAATCTGGCAGCCAGGCAACAGACTGACGACATCATGTGCACAAACTACATCTAAGAGTTGTTAGGCCAAACAGTTTTGGGTTTTTCAGCAACTTATTTAGTCTTGTTAATAGCAGTTTGCTGTCAATATTTGCTAATCTGGTGCAGTCGGGTATGTGTTTTACAGCCGGGTTCAGGTCTAGTACATTTAAGACATTTCACAGCTGTGCATGGGTTCGTTTTCATTTTTAAATAACATACAGGGACAGGGTCAGTTCCATGCAGCACATTTACAAGTCTCTTTGGGTTCAGGTGCAAATATTTGGACCTCAGAAGTCCTCTATTCAGAACTGCACAATCCACTTGTTAAGTGTGACATCACGCAAAGCGGCTTCTGGGTCTAAGCGCTTTATCAAACTGAATGGGGAGACTCAAAGGGTATTAATAGACATTTACAAAGCGATGTAATACTTTCGAAAATTATGATCGCAATGTATATACAGTATTCATGCCTAATATCCGATGGCCAGAAAGTGATTAATTTTTTTATAAAATGGTAAACTTTTGGTATTTGTGATGCAAGTCCAGAGACTGTTGTGTACACTATGATTTTATATAAAAATCACTTTAAAAAGTGTGATATGACTAAAAAGTGGCCATAAAGGAACATTTTCTCAATTCAAATGAGTAGCGGCTTGGACCCGGAAACAGTATTCCATACGTTACCGATACGTCATGACTTAACAAGTGAATGCTTCCAGAAACATGAAGTGTTTATAAGAAAGTGTCTGGTGAACATGGAGAGGAGAGAGAGTATGTGTTTGTCAAGTCCACTAACCTGCGTGAAGTACACTTACAATTACACAACTTTTTCCAGAAACATTGAGTGTGTATAAGAAAGTGTCTGGTGCATATGGAGAGGAAAGAGTGCGTCTCAGACAGGTGGTTTGTCAAGTCCACTAACCTGTGTGAAACACACTTACAATTCCACAACTTTTTCTAGAAACATGGAATCTTTATAAGAAAGTGTCTGGTGCACATGGAGAGGAGAGAGTATGGCACCAACCCATGGTTTGTCAAGTCCACTAACCTGTGTGAAACACACTTACAATTCCACAACTTTTTCTAGAAACATGAAGCGTTTATAAGAAAGTGTCTGGTGCATATGGAGAGGAAAGAGTGTGTCTTCTACAGGTGGTTTGTCAAGACTAAATGGAGAGAAAAGTGTTTGTCGCCTACAGGTGATTTGTCAAGTCCACTAACCTGTGTGAAACACACTTACAATTCCACAACTTTTCCAGAAACATGGAGTGTTTATAAGAAAGTGTCTGGTGCATATAGAGAGGAGAGAGAGAGTGTGTGTTTGTCAAGTCCACTAACCTACGTGAAGCACACTTACAATTCCACAACTTTTTCCAGAAACATGGAGTGTGTATAAAAAAAGTGTCTGGTGCATATGGAGAGGAAGATTGTGTTTTCTACAGATCATTTTGTACCCTCACCTGTGTAAAGGACACTGGTGAAAATAAAAAGAGAATGCTATTGTTGGACATTTAAAGGTGCTGTATGTAAGTTTTTGACTCTTCTAAAGCATAGAAATACCATAATATGTTTGCAGATACTTAAGAAACATGCCAAGTGAACATTCTTGTTTATCTAAAAACAATGCTGAAGTCAGCTATTCTGCTTTAAAAATATATATGTTACGTGTCGGAGCGCTGTCTTTGTTTTGATTCTTTTAACCCGTTGGAAAACTGCGTATTTCATTCATTCATTTAGTCATGAAGGCTCTCAAAGGATGTGCCTGTGACAGAAATGCGACCTCCGGTGGACAGTAGCAGAATCCGAAATGAGACTCAGATTCAGAGTTCCACATGAGGTTATTAATTAAAAAATAATATAAATATTACAACTTAAACATTAGGTGAGCAGGTTACCTGGAAAACCCTGTCTCCTAACAACACACTTCATGATGAGATTTGCAGTGTTAAGCAGTTTGGCTGTTTGCACCAAACAAAACACGACAGAAATTTAAATACAGCCCTTCAGAAGCACAGAATATGCACTCACTCCCGAAATGGAAAGGTTTATAATGTAAGTAATACCAATGTAATTGATCCAAGAGTGCAATACCTAGTTCAACCACTGAATGTCAAACTTACATACTGCACCTTTAATGATGTGTCTCCAGATGCTCCTATCATGGTAGTGAAATCTTCATGTACAAACGTCACATACATTTCCTATAGACCATGTTAAAATCCAGTTTTTAAGTTCTGTCCTACCAGCCACTCCGCAACAATTCCATCTACCACTTCAGACTGTACCTGCACTAAACCCCGAACTCATTACCCTTCATTAAAGCTCTTGTCTGGTGAAAATTCTGCGTCTTGATTGCACAAAAATTACACTCCTCATTGATTGCACTCAAATGTGTGCATTGTGCCACATCTTTTATTCTCAAAACAATAAAAACCTCTCTCTAAAAACACTAGCATCAATAGGACGCTTTATACTGCGTTATATCTTTAATTTGATTTAAAGTATTTTGGATTTCTCTATACAGTAGGTAACCACCTGTTATGTACATATCACAGCAATTTGTGATGGTTTAGACAAAGCTGTCCGCTAAACGAATTCATTACAATGTAATTGCCCATGCTGATGCTCTAACTCTTTTCTCTTCTACTAGTAAAGCCTCTAAGTTTATTAGTGTGGCATTTCAACGCGTAAAGCCTGTCATATTTGCGTTTGCGTGCCTCTGTGAAATAGTGACTTATATAATGTAATTGGTATGTAATGTAATTTAATCCTTATTTATTGCATGGCATTAAGGAGTAATTGGCAGCGGATAGCACTGATAAGGGAACGTCTGAAATGAGCTCATTACACTGATAATGTATTTAGAGACTCGCCATGTCAAGCAGGCATTCATACAGCAATGAACTGTTTGATGAAGAGAAAAGAGGATAAAGAAAAAATACACAAAGTATAGAGGAATTACCAACCTATGTCACACGGGTTCCCAACTGCAAAAAGAGACCGGTTGCAATAGCAAACATGTCGTGTTGTGCGGTAGGATGCCAAATTCGAAAAAAAAAGTCCAAAAATAGATAACTTTTACTGTACACCACACTGCTTTAAATGCCAACCGCAGACGTCTTTGGCAAAAAGGGAGCTGAATGGAGTGAGGACCTAATTAAAAATGCTGGATTCTCATTTCATATCAGGTAAGTTCACGCTATGCTGAATCATACACATTACTCATTTTTGATTGCAGCAATGATTTCAGCAAAAACAGTTAAATACGGTGAATTAAACTTCGGACACTGAATGCTAAAAATGAAACGAATCTGAATGCAGTTTTGCTTGTTGATGACTACTCAGGCCTTGTATAGCTCTGTCTTTTTTCCTTGTCTTTGGCTAGGCAGAACCTCGGTTTTTAGCACTACAAAGTTTTGAATCTGGTAACATTATTTCCTGCACATGACCACACAAAAGAAAATTGTTGGCATCCAAAGACTTCAACTTCTCTCTTGTAAAAACACTTGGAGTTTCAATGAGATAGTTGTATATTTGGGGCTGGATGCTTGGCCATTTCGTCTTATCCAATATGCATTGAGAGGGTGCTATCGCAAATGTACCTGTCAGATAAACGCCGCTCACTTTAATGTTAATTTTGCCGAATAACTGTGCTTATCACTGGGTGACAAGCTGTTATAATACACTGAAAGCATTACGTAAATAATACATATAATATGTAATCAATATAACTTATTTCTAAGACAACAACAAACTCTGTACTGCATCGGATGTCATTCCCTCACTGTAAATGCTAGCGATTCAGTTTTTTTTTTTTCTGCAACCGTGCTGCGCACGCATTCTGAATGTTTACAAACATGGTTATTCATCTATAAGACTGAGATGGACAATAATTTGACATTAATATGATCGGTGTCAGGGTATAAAGACATGTTTTAAATAAAAGCTTTATAGACATATTGAGGCTGAACGAAGAATACTGCACTGATTAAAACTAAATATTTTCCGGAGCGTGGAGTTGTAACGTTCACTATACAGTTTTACAAGACTCAGCAATGAATGTCTCAAAGTGAGCCGTATATATGTGTGTGTAATCAGTACTTGAGCAGCATCAGCTGTGTGTTTGCAATCAGTCAGGATCAGGAACCGGTTGTGTGTGTGTGTGGTGTATGACTGGGTCTTGTAGTCCATAATGGCGGATTTGTAGTCCATTAGCAATCCGTGTGTATACCAGCAATCTGCAGCCGCTAGATCGCTGATAATCATAACAGAACCATGGCGCGATGCAACTCACTCTTAAAGGGAATGGGAGATGAGACTGATTGGTTTATTCTCAAAACACACCCATAACTCATTTAGAGAATAAGCACAACCCTGTTAGACCATGCACCACAGCACAGAGTGTATTTTTCTGTACTTAAAATAGCAAACGTGGATTCGAACACACCCTTAATGGTTTTGCGCCATGCACTTTAGATTTTGCGCCTAAACCTGTTAAAATAGAGCGCAAAGACTGCCAAGAGCCGAGCACCTGCAGATTTTTTCATGATCACAGCCCGATCTGTCGGCGAATTTGTTAACCCCCAGGGGTCGAAGACCGCATATACGCATTTTGATGCGCCTTCTCCTCATAACACAGAAAAGAAATTCAATTACACTTTTAGTTTTGATCGTACAGATAAGATCAATACATCAATCTGTTAGGTGTCTAGTTTTTATTGTGTACACTCACAATGACAATAAACGTGTGTGCTTTTGCAAAATAAGGATAATAAACAGTGTAGGCATTTTCTTTTTTCTTTCTCCGTGAACTGTTTTTAGAATCACGTCAGTAAAATGCACTGAAACTCCATAAAAAACATTATTAGAAAACACAGGATCAGCTTTCACTGCTATGCAGACGATACTCAATTTTACATTTCAACTAAACCTGATAAGATGTCTGAACTGTTTAAGCTAACTGAGTGTATTAAAGATGTTAAAGACTGGATGACCAACTATTTTCTTCTCTTAAACTCAGACAAAACAGAATTATTACTTATTGGGCCTAAATCCTGTACACAGCAGTTCTCACAACTCAACCTGCAATTAGAGGGATACAAAGTTAGCGTTAGCTCTACTATAAAAGATCTGGGTGTCATATTAGACAGCAATTTAACTTTTGAAAATCATATATCCCATGTCACAAAAACTGCCTTCTTTCATCTGAGAAATATTACTAAATTGCGAAGTATGCTATCCATATCAGATGCAGAAAAGCTAGTCCATGCTTTCATGACTTCTAGGCTGGACTACTGTAATGCTCTGTTTGCTGGTTGCCCAGCATCCTCTATCAACAAACTTCAGCTAGTACAAAATGCAGCTGCCAGAGTTCTTACCAGGTCTAGAAAATATGACCATATCACCCCAATTTTATGCTCCTTACACTGGCTGCCTGTTAAGTTTCGTATTGAATTTAAAATATTACTCCTTACCTATAAAGCTTTAAATAATCTAGCTCCTGTTTATCTAACCAACCTCCTGTCTCGCTACAACCCAACCCGCTCTTTACGATCTCAAAACTCAGGGCTTCTGGTAGTACCTAGAATATCGAAGTCGAGTAAAGGAGGTCGAGCCTTCTCATTTATGGCCCCTAAACTCTGGAATAGCCTTCCTGATAATGTCCGAGGCTCAGACACACTTTCGCTCTTTAAAACTAGATTAAAGACCTATCTTTTTAGCAAAGCATACACTCAGTGCAGTACATAACGGTATGACGCATGATGTGCCCCACACATGTTTTTCCTTTTGTGGTATGATTTTGATTTTGTGGTATGAACAGCAGCTACACTAATTATTCTCCTTATTCTGTATTTCCACCTGGGGGTACTCATCTTGAGGCCCTCAGACTATGCAGTGCCACTGACGCGATCCGAGACCAGCGACGAGATGATCCCAAGGTTCTCGGGACCAGGCCGTATCCTGAGCAGCTGCTGTGGTGGTCATCGTGGAGTGAGAGCATGAGACTGACTCCTGTGATGCTCCAAGGACAGACGAGTCTTCGCTGAGGTCCAGCTTCCTGCACCTAGACTGCAGCTCTGCACAAGACGTTTGGCCATAGGAGAAATGGTCGTGCCCAACTGAGCCAGGTTTCTCTCTAGGTTTTTTAAATCTTCGCTTTCGCCAATTGGTGAAGTTTTTTCCTCACCGCTGTCGCCACTGGCTTGCATGGTTCGGGATCTGTCGAGCTGCGCATCGATGGATTTGCTCTTCAATGTTTGGACTCTCAGTAGTGATTATTAACCCACACTGAACTGAGCTAAACTGAGCTGAACTTAATATCTGAAAACTGAACTGACACTGTTTCAATTCACTATAATCTTCCATGTGAAGCTGCTTTGACACAATCTACATTGTATAAGCGCTATACAAATAAAGATGAATTGAATTGAATTGAATAAAAAAAACAAAACACACAGACATGAGACCTACAGTATATCTATAGAAAGCTTGAAGTTTCTACTTTTAAATGCAGCGAGTGCATGTTGAAAACAAATATTGTTTGATAAAGTAATCAGTATGCAGCCAACACTATGTCTAGTTTCTCAGTCTGAGCTCATTAGAGTTAATGCTACCACGCCCACGAGGCTTTGTTATTACAAACGTCTGCATGTGATGCACACAAAACGTAGACTGTGGTCAGAAAAAACACGTCAATAAAATGAACAGAAACTCAGCAAATATTTAACACAGAGGCATGAGAGAGATATCTATAGAAAGCTCGATATGTCTAGTTTTGCATTAACCAATTCAAGTCGAAAACAAATAATCTCTTTTCACGTAATCCCTATAAAAGTAAGGACTCTCCTTATCTTACTTCTCCTTATCGTCTCATTACAGCTAACGTGATCCCGCCCTCAGTGAGCGCGCTATAGAGTGAGATTTGCTATATGTAAGTTTATATAGTTTACAGCGTTTTATACAGTGTACTGACTCTCACAAGTGTATCTCGAGTTATTTTGTGTGATAGTTAAATATATTTTAAATAAACTGCAAACAGTTTTTTTTTCTCTGATTCTTTATTGAAACTGTTCCCTCAGTCACAAACCTGTCTGATGGCTCATTATGCAGCTCATTATGCAGGTCTTTGTCTTCTCAGGTGTGGATCACTGCATTAGTAATGATAGTTCGCGCCTTCTCGCATAGACCATTTTCACTCAAAAAGTGACTTAGAAATTTAAGTCAATACATTGTTTTCTGTGAGCAAGTAAACAAGATGATTCTCACATCATTTTGAAGCAAAAACACTAGGCTACAAGATCAATTTGTCAAAAGTATTGTGGACAAATGTTCTTTATGTGTTTCACGGCCTTGTTTCAGTGACTTCAAAATTTTTGTTTTTCACTAACCAGGCATAAACGTTTCTTTCTCAAAGACACAAACACATACATACATGCTGCTTAGGTATTATTGTAGCCCAGCTTGTGCTGTTTACAGTGTTATCACACTTTAGCCATTAATATGTTTTTAAGATACTGAAAACAACACAAATGTCAGTGCATGTCAAAACTTCTCCATGGCCCCAAAACACCCTTAGACCCCTGGGGGTTAACTTCCAAACCAGGCTTAAAATCCTGTAGTGTGAATTAGGCTTAAACCGATGAGAATGAGACACCACAAGAAAATGATATACAAATGAAAGAAATGACAGAAAATGACAATGTTCTCATTGTCATTTTCTGTAATTTCTTTCATTTGTATATACAATTGAAATGCCAGATAAGAAGGACAAAGAACATATAAAGGTGTGTATATATATATATTGTTCATACAGTGTGTTTAACATTCAATAAATGCATTATTGAATAAATGCATTGTTTAATAAATGCATTGTTATTGTTACGCATTGGTAGCAACGCCCCTGTTCTGTAGAGGATAAAAATAATAATAAAATAAATCACACTAAACGTGTAGATCAGTCAAAGACTCTAGAACACACAAGACATGTCACTCATATCTTTTTGTATGGGGAAAAGTGTAACTGTCAATATGGCGAATGAAGCCCTGCCTACTAGTACAGGATCCAATCATCGATCTCTATATAGCAAATAAAGCCCGCATTCTAGTACAGGAACCAATCATCGATCGTTATAGTTTGATGATATTAGACGTGCGTTTCTGTAGATATTGTGTGATTATGGCTGCGTCCGACACCGCATACTTCCATACTATACAGTACGCTAAAATCAGTATGCGAGCCGAGTAGTATGTCCGAATTCATAGAATTCGAAAATCAGCATGTGAAAAGTACCCGGATGACTTACTACTTCCGGCGAGATTCTAAAGTGCGCATCCCATGAATGCTGCGCTATCCCATGATGCTCCGCGAGAGAATTCATGAATGGGAGTAAATCGACGCAACTGACGCAGGTAGGTCATGTGACCATGACAAAATTGCTGATGTAGTACGTCCGAATTCCATTCATACTTCTTACATTCATACTGTATAGAACGTACTTTTCTAACGGCCGAGTAGTACGTTTAAATTCAAATGCAGTACCTACTGAGTAGTAGGCAGTTTCGGACGCAGCCTTGGACATTTAGAAATGAAACTAAAGAGACAGTTGTTGTTTAATTTTATTGGTGATTCCTAATTTGAAATTCCATCGTAAGCTTGGCAAACAGTTTTGGAGATTGTGATGTTTTTCCATTCAAACAGAATGACCGAGCAAACTGCCCGAGAGGCGTTTCAAAGATGGCCGCCGAGTGAAATGACTTGCCTTACAGTGACTTTGGATCAGTTTAGAACAAAAACAAGACATTGAGCAAAAAATTTATTATTAATGTAGGGCAATTTAAATTCAAAGGAACACGAGCAGATTTTCCCACTTTTTCTTATATGAGTGTGATTTATTACATTTTATTCTGGCTTAGTAGTTAGGGTAAGTCTTAAGCATTTGTGCTGAGTGTTGTATTATTCCGAGGAGTTGATTTCAGGAGTCATGAGAACTGTAAGATATTTCTGTAGGTGTACAGGCAATTAGCTTCTCCTTTTAATTAAATACCCAAATGCAATATTTTGCTCTTTCCCGAGCAGGTCATTCAGAAGCTGTGTGACTAATTAAAAACAAAAATAAATGTGAATAGTGGGGAAGTAATACAAATGTGTTCGCACTACCTTTTGTTTTGCTTTAATTCTTGGCAGCTGCACTAAACACTGTCATTTTGTTTAAAGATGGGGCTGTAGAGCATCCTGTGTACTCATCTCACTAATTAGCTTTAGTGCTTGAGAGTGAAAATAATTGAGACCTTGTGTCAAGACAATGACAGGTCGAAGAGAGAAAATAGCAGAGCTTGCTGATGCACTGTATATTTATGAGACGAGACGAGCATTGTTGGATGTGCAACAAATTCAGAAGCAGGCAACACGCTTTCGTTTTACTCAGACGTTGAACAAACATTGTAAACTAACTAACATTATGTACTGTAAGAGTTAATAGTGTATTAATACAATAAATTATTCATTTTTCTTTTTAAAAGAAATTTACATTTCATAAACCTATTTAACCTACATGGATGGTTGGATGGAATGACTGCATGATACTAAGACAGAAAGCTAAAAGAGGATAGAATGAGAAATAGATGGATGGGTGAATGACAGATATACTGAATTCACAGAACATAGAATGATAGATTGATGGATGGATGGACAGACAAATGGACAGAGGGAGGGAGGGATGGACAAAATGATCAATAGATGGATGGATGACATAAATGATGAATTGACAGATCAATTGGAAAGGTGAATGGATGGACGGATGGATGGATGGATGGATGGATGGATGGATGGATGGATGGATGCCAAAGATTGATGGATGGAAGAATGGATGACAAATAGACAGATGATGGATGGATGGATGGATGGATGGATGGATGGATGGATGGATGGATGCATGACAAATGATTGATGGATGGAAGAATGGATGACAAATAGACAGATGATGGATGGATGACATAAATGGATGAATTGATGGATAGATAATGACATAAATGGATGAATTAACAGATGAATTGATGGACGGACGGATAGATGTATGGGTAAATTGACAAACATATGGATTGGACAAATCGATGGATGGATGAATGGATGATAGACAGATGGACAAACAGATGGAGAGAGAGATGGATTGATTGACAGATGAATAGATGGACGGATTAATGGATGGATGGATGGACGGATGGACGGATGGATGGATGGATGGATGGATGGATGACATAAATGATGAATTGATGGATGACAGAAGAGGGATGACAAATGGATGAATTGATGGATGGATAATGACATAAATGGATGAATTTAGAGATTAATTGAGAGAAGAACGGGCAAACGGATGGACGAAGGGATGCATGGACGGATGAAGAGATGGATGGATGGATAATGACATAAATGGATGAATTAACAGATGTATTGACGGACGGATGTATGGATGAATTGACAAACGGATGGATTGGACAAATTGATAAATGAATGAATGGATGGATGAATGAATGAATGAATGAATGAATGAATGAATGAATGAATGAATGAATGAATGAATGAATGAATGAATGAATGAATGAATGAATGAATGATTGCATGGATGGATAGCCGGATAGACAGATGGACAAACGGATGGACGGACAGATGGATGGATGGATGGATGGATGGATGGATGGATGGATGGATGGATGGATGGATGAATGGATGGATGGACGGATGGATGGACGGATGGACGGATGGACGGATGGACGGATGGACGGATGGACGACAAATGATGAATTGATGGATGACAGAAGAGAGATGATGGATGAATGAAAAATAGATTAATTGATAGATGGATAATGACATAAAAGGATGAATTTACAGATGAATTGAGAGACGGACGGGCAAATGGATGGACGACGGGATGCATGGACGGATGAAGAAATGGATGGATTGAATGAATTGACAAATTGACGAATGGATGGATGAATGGATAGATAATGACATAAATGGATGAATTAACAGATGAATTGATGGACGGACGGGCGGATGTATGGATGAATTGACAAATGGATGGATTGGACAAATTGATGAATGGATGGGTGAATGGATGGATGCATGGATGGATAGCCGGATAGACGGATGGACGGACAGATGGATTGATTGACAGATGAATGGACGAAGTGATGCATGGACGGACGGATGGATGGATTGATGGATTAATGAATTGTTGGACAGACAGAAGGATGGATGGATACTGAACTAGATAAATGTATTTGACTCCATTGCCAACCATTGATTGTGTTTCAATAACAAGCTGAAAAACTGAATCTACGCTGAATGTCATGCACATGTGCTTGTCAAGGCCCTCAAAAGAACAAAGACATTACACAATCATTATCTTTCCCTGCAATACTTTTTAATACATATTACAATTTCATGAAGGATTTCAATTCTTGGTGACAAGTAGTCAATAATTTATTGACTCAGGCTAAATAATGGATGGCGCATGTGAGAGATGGATCATTAGGACGACTCTGAGCCTCTACTACGAAACTGTGAGATTTCTCATCAATAAATAATGGGTTTAGAGACCATTATCCAACATTTCACTAAGATGAATTAAACACACCCAAAACCACAATGAAGCCTTAGTGGCGGCTAAAAAAAAGTATTGAACTCAGCCAACTGGAGGATGAGGATGGAGGATACCTGAATGAGATCATAATGATACTTCATTCTCCCAATGAGTCTGTCAATACAGTTGTAATGATAAGAAATTATAAAGCTAAGAGTTGCAAATTTTGGGAAATCGACCAACAGAAACAGACAGGGAATGATTTAAAATTAGGTTATGTGTAACGTCCTTAAAGAAAGATTTTTTTTGCTTGATAATGCAGCCTTGCTGTATAGATATAGCACAGGTAGTCAGGTGGGACAGGCCAGCATTTAACTTAACAGTAAAGACAGTGTATTAAAAATGAATGGATGGATGGATGACATAAATGGATGGATAGATGGATTGCATAAATGGATGGATAGATGGATGGATAGTTGGATTGCATAATTGGACGGATGGATGGATGGATGGATGGATGGATGGATGGATGGATGGATGGATGGATGGATGGATGGATGGATGGATGGATGACAAAAGATGAATTGATGGATGACAGATGGATGGATAGATGAATTGCATAAATGGATGAATGGATGGATGGATGGATGAATGGATGGATGGATAACAAATCATAAACTGACAGATGGATGGATGGATGGATGACAATGAAATTGACAGATGAATGAATGAATGGATGGTTGACATAAAAGATGAATTGATGGATGACAGATGGAGGGATAGATGGATTGCACAAATGGATGGATGGATGGATGGATGGATGGATGGATGGATGGATGGATGGATGGATGGATGGATGGATGGATGGATGGATGGATGGATGGATGGATGGATGGATGGATGGATGGATGGCAAATGATGAATTGATGGGTGAATGGGTGGATGGATGATGAATGGATGGATGGATGGATGGATGGATGGGTAAAGGGATGGATGGATGGATGGATGGATGGAGGACAAATCATAAATTGACAGATCAATGGATGAGAATGGATGGATGGATGGATGGATGGATGACAAAAGATGAATTGATGAATGACACAGATGGATGGATAGATGAATTGCATAAATGGATGAATGGATGGATGGATGGATGGATGGATGACAAATCATAAACTGACAGATGGATGGATGGATGCATGAATGAATGAATGAATGAATGGATGAATGAATGAATGAATGAATGAATGAATGAATGAATGAATTGTAGAATGGATGGATGGATGGATAGATGGATGGATGGATGGATGGATGGATGGATGACAATGAAATTGACAGATGAATGAATGAATGGATGGTTGACATAAAAGATGAATTGATGGATGACAGATGGAGGGATAGATGGATTGCACAAATGGTCGAATAGATGGATGGATGGATGGATGGATGGATGACATAAATGGATCAATTGGTGGATGGATGGATGGATGGATGGATGGATGGATGGATGGATGGATGGATGGATTTTATAACTCTTTCAAATTACCCTTATTAGGCTTTAATCCGAATTGTGCCGTTTTGGTGACTATCGCTTTAAATTCAAATGAGATTGTATTTTTTTTTTGGTGGGGCTATAAATGCCAAATATAAATCTGTCAGCATAATGGCAGATTCAAACTCAAATGGCAGACAGCTGCTTCTCACTCAGAGCTGTCTATGCTAATAAGGGAGAGATGGTCACTAATGGGCGGGGCTTTCCCCATCCGATGACATGTACAAAAGGAGAATGTCAATCAAAGTGTTTCTTAAGACTGTTTTATCAAGTCTGATTATAAAAAATAGGATTAATACATTTTTACCATAGGAGGCTAGAAATATTCACACACTGTTGCCACACAACTGTGTCTAAATGTGATTTTTTGCATAATAGGTGCCCTTTAAGAGGTTTTTGTGAAAACTGCCCCAGATTTGCACAAATATTTCAGAGTAAAGACCTTACTCAATCTAAGACAAAAGGCAAAAGTGGATCGGGCGAGCCTATAGAGTATATAATCAATCAATATGCATGTTTGAGGTCAGTGTTATATTACAATACTTTTCTTGCTGATCTTTCCATGTGCACTTCATTCCTCCTATAATAATACCAAAAATGTCTTATTAATCCTCCAAACAGCTCAGTAATGCTTTCAGGCTAACATGCCTCCGCACATCCGGAGCTAGCTGGCTAATCATTGCGTCTGTCAGCACCTTTGGACAGTAATAGTCCATCTCTCACTGATAAAGAGTCAGTCACAGACATGCAAACGCCCCGCGGTTCAGACACTGGCTCTGCTGCAGACCCTGGAGAGCTGGGACAGTAGTTCAGCACATGGGCTGAACCAGCGGGCAACACGCTGGCTAGCTGCTGGCTGTTACTCGGCTGGAAAGCTCATCTAGCCTGGCTTTCCAGATCTCTGTGTTGGACCCCTGTGGGGGCGTCAGGCTCTTGTGGGTCACATGTGTCTGAGACTGATATGAAGAAGGGTACAGGAGCCTTTGGGGGGAGCTGGATACCTCCATCTCTCCCTTCAGCTATAATAGTATATCTTGAAATGGATGCAGTCGAAGTCAAAATGATTAGCGTTCCTGTGAAATTGTAATTCTTAAGTCCTGTTTAATGGAGAGAACATATTTTTAAACACATAATAGTTTTAATAACTAATTTGTAGTGTTGGGGTACCTGAACTTGGACTCAGACTCGAGTCCGAACTCGAGTCCAATTTAGATTGGACTTGTCACGGACTCTGGACTTGGACATTTTGGAAAATATCACGAGTACAGTCGAGTCCACATCAACCACAACACAAATAAAGAGATTAAAAATTAATAAATAACAGAATTTAATCAATTCTCTGGCTGCCAGCATTATTTTCGGCACCGCACTGCACCGGCAGGCAGTAGTAGCACGTCTTGTAAACCTGTAACCAGAAATAGCCATATTACACAATGTAAGGCTAGGTCTAGGACAAAGAGCCCTATCCTTTTACACCCGGCTCAAGGTGCGACGCAATTGTTGTTTGCTAGTTTCAGCTTGACGCAAGTGTTGTTTTGACGTTTGCACCACGCTGTTTAAATAGCAAATGCATTTGCGCCCATATGTGCGCCCATAGGCGTTATGGTCTAAAAAAGGAGGTGTGTTAAGGCGCATTGCTGGTCCGTTGCTATTTTAAGGAACTAAAATAGACTGCACAATAGACCAGCTCTATTTTATAGCTCTAACCATCAGGTAGTGGTTTTGTTGTACTGCGCCTTTAAGGCTAGTCCTTCACGCCTGTGTTCCTTGGTTGCTTCAGACCACAGACAGACATGAAGGAAGCAGATCTCACGTAACATTTGTGAGAAATACTACAGTAAGAACTTTAAAAATGAGTATTTGATGCATTTGCTGTGGAGTTGCAACGTTTAGACACACAATGTTGTTACAAAGTTCACGCACACACACACGCACGCACGCACGCACACGCACGCACACGCGCAGTGCGGACACACACACAGACAGCGTGCACGTTTAGCTTTGCACTTTTTTTGCACGCAAATGTGACAGGATACAGGTTAATATTCACTGCTGTTTGGATATCTGTTACGTTAATGTACAAAATAAACCTGATTTAATGTCCACAAACCGGGATTGAAGTGTCTTTTATAATTGTTCTGACACGCAGCTGTGGTGATGAAGTAAAGCTGAAGTAAATCACTGTAATTCATTACAGACATGCACTGTTTTAAAACATTTTAAACTTGTAAAACTCACTCTTGATCACATTTGATGATGATTGATGATCCTAGAAAACTGAACAGACTTTTATTCCCAGTTGCTTTGCGCACGTCCTGTGTTGTGGATATGATTATACACGTTACTATGGAGACATGTTAATACGCAGTTGTCAATCAATTCGGTGGGCAGGGGGACCGCACTCCTACGTTAAGTTGCGGTCGGTCTCAAAACCGCTCCAATTGGTCCTCCGTTTTTATGTTGTTAAATTGAAAAAAAAAAAGCACTGGGTGTGTTTATATCACCCCAATATGACATCTATACACTGTACCTACACATATGTCTGTCCAAACCGCTTGAAAAGTAGATTTTTCACCATAGGTGCCCTTTAATACACACAGGATGCACAGCAATACACAAATATCTTTACAAATGAAAACAATTAAAGGATTAAAATATTACAAAAATTATTATTTTCTACAAAAATATAAAAACCACTACCTCAATGCCTTCTTCATCTCGGGGGGCTTTTTCAGTTTATTCATGACAATTTGCTTTTGTATAATGTTATTATTAGAAGTAGTATTATTTATTATATGCATATTTATACTTGTTTTATTAAAAACAAGCTTAGATTTGCATCCACACAATTCCTTCATGTTGTCCCAACACAAATTGATTAAGTTAAATAAATTTTTTTTTTTTACAAATTTAAGTAGATTGAACACAAGGTTGTTCTAAAGTTGTTCTAAAAAAACCTCAAGAATTGTGTCGTTTCAGCTCATTTTAAGTAGTTTGAACAAGCAACAAAAATTATTTTTTAAGTGTACACTGTAAAAAATGATTGTGCTATGTAGTTCATTCATTCATTCATTTTCTTTTCGGCTTTGTCCCTTTATTAATCGGGTGACGCCACAGCAGAATGAATCGCCAACTTATCCAGCACATGTTTTACGCAGCGGTGGCCCTTTCAGCTGCAACCCATCTCTGGGAAACATCCATACACACTCATTCACACTTATACACTACAGACAATTTAGCCTACCTAATTCACCTGTACCGCATGTCTTTGGACTTGTGGGGGAAACCGGAGCACCCGGAGGAAACCCACGCGAAAGTGGGAAGAACATGCAAACTCAACACAAAAACGCCAACTGACCCAGCCGAGGCTCGAACCAGCGACCTTCTTGCTGTGAGGCAACAGCACTACTGTGCCACCGCGTAGCATACGCCATGTAGTTATCACAACTTAAATATTTCCTAAATTATGCTTAACAGAGCAAGGAAATTTTCACAGTATGTCTGATAATATTTTTTCTTCTGGAGAAAGTCTTATTTGTTTTATTTCGCCTTGAATAAAAGCAGTGTTTAATTTTTTAAAAGTCATTTTAAAGGGTCACGAAACACCAAAACACATTTTTTGAGCTGTTGACAGTCATATATGTGTCCCACGCTGCTATAAACACTATTAGGACACTAATAAGTGAAAACTAAAATTGCACTAAAAAGTGAAAATTGGTTATTTTTGCGTTATTTTGAGCAAATTCGTTCTTCCGGTTTGAAACGAATTTTTGAAGCTACGTCGCGGCCATGAGATACTTAGGGGTAAATCCAGCCGGAGAGTGGCTGGCTGTCTTTTTGAGTACGTTCTGACGCATTTGAGTGAGCGGCATTAATTCATGAGAAGACGTGCTTCAAACCAATCAGCGCGCTCTATTGTGTATGACGCGAAACTTCATTAATATGCATGATAGCTCCGGAGACTGTTTACGCTGTATAGACGGCAGAGAGACGCCACGTTGTGTTGCTAAAACAAGTGAAAGAACAAGAATTTGGAGACATGGGTCGTCGGTGTGCTGCAACAAGGTTTTGTTTTCATTTTCCCTCTATGAGAGAGCTGCTGGACTCACGTGTGGATTACAGTGCACGCGACGCGCAACAGAAACGCGTTTGTAAGGAACATTTTTACTCGAGAGTTTTTCGCATCTGGAAATGGTGAAATGCGGATTTGCCGCGTGTCTCCTTTAAATAAAAAGACACCGCTCCAGTTTAATTGTCCTGTCGCTACAGATTAGGTAAGTGTGTGCAGTGTTCTTTGTTTAACCCAGATTGCAAAGTTTGTCGTATTTTCAGCAGTGCTTTATTCGTTTTTAAAGACATACCTCAGTCAAAATGATTTAGTTACTAAATTTACAGTATGTTAATATCACTGCAATATTACAGTACAATATTATAGACTGAAAGATCCGCTAATGCTGCTCTCCGAGTGTAAACATGTAAACACAAACTCTTCCCGTTGTGCAGGATTTTCGCCGCATTTTGTGGCAGGATAGTCTAGACACACACGGCTTTCTGACGCTACCTACCGAGTACATAAGTTACAGAGAAATGCGGAGGATTTTTTTTTCTCCCATTCGTCGTGCGGTATCAAAGCCTCTGTGTTTCTTTTGCCTGTGATCAGCACATGGCCAAATGGAAACTCCCTTCTATGCAAAACCTACCCTCTTTCCCTCCCCCGACACTCCCACACTCCCAGAGCTCGACACGCCCAACTTTCCTGACTTTTTTCAAACTAGAGGTGTGAAAACACCCTGCTGAGACAGGGGGGTTTCATGGCCCTTTAAGGTCAATATTTTTAGCCCCTTTAAGCTATATATTTATTCGATAGTCTACAGAACAAACCATCATTATACAATAACTTGCCTCATTACCCTAACCTGCCTAGTTAACCTAATTAACCTAGTTAAGCCTTTAAATGTCACTTTAAGTTGTATAGAAGAAAAATATCTAGTCAAATATTATTTACTGTCATCATGGCAAAGATAAAATAAATCAGTTATTAGAAATGAGTTATTAAAACTATTATCTTTCGAAATGTGTTGAAAAAAATCTTCTCTCCGTTAAACAGAAATTGGGGAAAAAATAAACAGAGGGGCTAATAATTCTGACTTCAACTGTTTACATATATATATATATATATATATATATATATATATATATATATATATATTAGTTAACTTTTTCAAACATCTGAGCTGTAAATAGTACAAATATGTGCAAATGAAAACGAATAAATTTTGAATGAAATAAATCCACTTTAAAATTGTATTTGTATGCGTTTTCTAATTATATATATTATTAATTTATTTTTATTTATTGTAATACTTTTACTTAAATTTATATTTGTTTACTTTTGGATGACGTAAGAAAATGAACATCTTTCTGCAGGTTTAGAATTTGATTGTTCTGGTTAAAAAAAGGCTTAAGCAGGTTAACAAAATTTGGGCGGGTTTGGGATCAGTTTGAATGTTTTGAACGTGCATTTTATGTTAAATATTGAATAAAAATAAGTGTATGTTCTTATCATTTTTTAATTTTTAGGTGTTTATTTGTGTGTTTTGTAGGGTTTTGCACAGTTTGGCTGGAAAACTTTAAGTGTATCTGGTAACACTGACCACCATTCTTCGGGTTCTTCTCAGATCCCTGCTTCTTCTGTAAAATGTTTATTTGCATTAGTCATCTTGATTAATTTAAGGTAAGTAACATGGCTTGATGGCTCAGTGGTTAGCACTGAATGTCGCCTTACTGCAAGAAGATCGCTGGTTCGAGTCCCGGCTGGGCCATTTGGCATTTCTGTGAGGAGTTTGCATGTTTCCCTCAAAGGCATGCGGTATGAGTGAATTGAATAAACAAAATTGGCCGTAGTGTATAAATGAGAGAGTCAACTACAATATTTATGTTCACTAAACTTAAACCATGTCCACTGAACTTAAATTATAAATTCCTATCAACATCATTCTTAATTACAACAACTAATATATGTAATTAAACTTAGGCCCAATCCCAATTCTACCCTCGAATACCCTCTCGAATACCCTGTCAGAAAAGTCTAGTGGCTGGGAATGACCTTTTTACAGTGTCCGCTATAATGTTAATGTTGTTTTCGTGTGTTTGCATAGATGAATATGGCCACGGCATAAATACACTGCAGTTACGATCATACTGTCATATTATATCATCAAGATAACATGATATCGTTGCCTTCTGTGATTTCCTGAAGATAAATACCAAAAAATAACACAACTGGAATAACTACAGCAGTCGCAATCGCTGATCTCATATGAAGCAAAAGATCATGATGACATATGATGGCGTGTGCAGGTGTTGTAGTGCTGTCCCATTCCTTAGGGGTAAAATTTGAAGCCCTTCCCCTTGGGATTGAGATTGGGCCTTATGCTGCATTCACACCAAACACAGAAGAAGCGGCAAGCGCAAGTGATTTACATGTTAAATCAATGCAAAGGCGCGAATAGACATCCTGTGGCGCTGATACGTGTGAATGAGGTGGCGCGAATAACGCGTTTCGCGCGAATAAAGCGGCATGAGTTGAGCGTCTTGCACAATTGACACGCTTAACGAGCATTTCACATTAATCATTCGAGTTGGAAAATCTGAACTTCAGCGGACATTCGCGCAGCGTTAACCAATCAGGAGCTTTCTCTTGTAGGGGTGTGCTTATGACGTAGCGCCTGTAGTTGGTGTCCCGGGGGGAAAGCAGCACTGAAAGTCTCTATCATCCAGGTTAAGTTTCTGGAGGAGTTTATAAACTCACAAAGCTGGGTGGACTAAATCACTAAAACTAACGAATCGACGCTGTCTTTCAGCCTCCATAAAGCACATAAACACAGCTATTCTCCCAATAAAATCCATGTTAGCCATTTAGCAATGAAGCTAGAGTCAATGGACAGACATAAGCCCTGCCCATGACGTGAATCTGCATATATTTTGAAGTGAATTTGACACACGAATGAAGCGGATTTGATGTGCGAATGAAGAAAGTAAACTTAAAATGTTCACGTGTCTATTTTCGCGCAAATATCATGATTTATACATGCGTGCCGCGTCTGCTGTAAACACAGCATTAGACTATGTCCATTACACTAGTACTGTCAAATGCTGTCAACTTTAACCTGAGTTAAGACAACTTCACTATTTAAGTGAAGTAAACTTACAATTTGAAGGCAGCACAAACACTTACTTTTTTTTAGTTGAAAGACAATTTTACAGTGTACTTAATTGCTTAATATGCTTACTTAAGTGCTTACTTAAGCTAACTTAATATATTTGTGTTGGGACAACATCAACGAATTGTGTGGGACCCAACATTTTTTTTATAGTGTGTATACTTATAATATTGCTTTGGCAAACATTATTAAAGGGTGTAACAGTAAAAGTTGAGACTTTTTCTCAATAAATATTAATGTCAAAAAGTCATAATTCAAATACATTGTAAGGAATATTGTTCTAAGGCCTTTTTCTATCAGATTCTTATAGCCTGTTTATGTTTTTAGCATTCATCTTCTGTAAGAAAACCAATTATTGCTATAGTTAAGATGAGGGCTCCACAAAGCACTTAGATCACATCAATTACACTTGTATTGTCAAATCCTGTCAACTTGACTTTACACTCTTAAATCTACAGCAGTTATTGTTCAAAGTGTAAATGGGCCTTGGCATTTGAGAAAATGCAAACATCCAGCTGGTAAGCAAGTACATTTCACCACTGACACTGCAAACGGGAAGCGTCCCACTTCTCTCCTAATAGACTAAATGCTGAAGCGGTTCCCTGCTGAGTTGAGTTGGTATAAATGTATTGCAGTTACTTCTGACAGCGATCGCCACCTCTATTCGCTATATCTCTGATAATGCGCTCGACCTTTATTCGTACCGTGCGTTCTTACATTAAGGATTTGTCATTTCCTGCCAGTGCGTTGTCAGGAGCGAAGAAAATATCTGTACCTTTCCACAAATAGAGGCTCGTTCCCTCTCCTTCCTGCGCTTGTTTAATGAATCCGTGTCATAGGAAAGATGGATCCTATTACAGCACGTCCCTCGACTCCCATCACATTAGCATCACCGGGCGGCGAGAGAAAGCGTCCACAATGGCAGGTAATAATCATAAGCTATCTTGTACAACATCTGAATGTCGTGATTACATCTGCCAAGATGGCTGTTCAATGAACCAAATGGCTAAAAAGCATCATTGGGTTCAATAAACCACCGTCCCGCACGTTGAGCTGATATTTTAATTAGGAATGTATACGCTCGTTCCATAATGCAGGTAGCGTTTCTTTGTGGCAGTAGGTTAATGTAAGTGATTTTGTGGGGAAATAACCTGAGGGTATGATGGTTTTGACTGAGCATGCGGATGGAAAACGATATCCAAAAAACATCATCAGACGACAAGACATTTTCAGGCCAGTAAACCATCTGAAATGGAGCACGGAGTGTTACAGAAGGAGCAGACACCTGCAATGACAAAAATAAACCTGATATGAACCATTACAAACAGGAGTAGCACTGAACCAAATCTACAGGCTGCCTGATCACATGGCAGTTTACACTGTTACACGATTGATGTTTTTATTTTTAGAAGGAAAATTGTGATAACTTTTGGAAGTTTCAACTTAAAAAGTAAGTGTTTGTGCTGCCTTAAAAATGTAAGTTTACTTCACTTAAATAGTGAAGTTGTCTTAACTCAGGTTAAAGTTGACAGGACTTGACAATACAAGTGTAGTGGACGTGCTCTAAGTTTAGATAACTTTGTAACGAATTTGGCCGATCAGACACATAATTATTTTGCTTTTATTCAACACATGCATCAGCAAACACAGCATCAGCTTCTACCATCCAGAAAAGACTGAATGGTCAGTTGTAATCAAATCCCAAGGTATTTACGACACAAAGGAACGTGGTCAAAACTGGACACGCAGAAAACTTCTATAAGCTCCTGGCTTAAGACTGATGTTTTAATGTAAACTTTTATTCACTCTTTATGTAATCAGGTATTTTGCAACAAGTCTCTTGCTCATGTATTAATATTATGGTTTTAATACTTCTGCAATCAATGTTTAACTCTACCACAGCTAAACAAGCTCATAGATAGTTCATGTATGATGTCCCTGCAAAGCTAATTTGGTGTACTGAACGATGGTTTATATTTCATCTAAATACATGTGCAACATATTAACATTTTAAGAAACGTGAATATTTCTGCATTAGTTTACATCAAAATGTCTATGCAAATCACTACACTTCTGAACAAAGGACTATAAAACATGCCTCGGGGAGGTTTAGCTTCGGATTGATCAACTTGGCCCTGGAGGGTGGGTACAAACCATCCTTATAAAAGCTACTAGCCTAAGGCCCTATCCCAGGCCAGAGAAGAACGCCCATGCTAGACGACTACAGACCAGAGAAAGACTTGAACCCAACACGGAGAACCCAAGAGGACTCCAGGGAGCAGGCGGGGACCCAAACAAAATGGGTTAATCACACAGCTCAGACATTCCCTTCTCGATACCTTTCTTTCTTTCTTTTCCGCCGAGAGTCTAGTTAAGTTTAGTGTGCTGCAAAACAAGTAGTCAAACACGACTAGCCATTTTGCCACGTCAGAACTTGAAACGACCAACTCCACCCCACTCCAAGGCTTGCGAGGATAAAGAACAACCAGCTAGCCACGTGCTCAACAGAGAGAGTTTCTTCATATTACAAAAGGAACGCAAGTAACACCTCTATCTGAACTGGTGTAAACTAAAGGCAAACCAAAAGAGAAAAATACAGTAGAAGGGTTAAATTGATTATATTTGGTTCGCTTGGTTTGGTCTTACAAAATCTGAGGTTTTCAATCAATATATTCTCTCAAACTCTTATTTTACTTTCTTTACACTTCTGTACACTTGGATTAATGTATGTTTGTGTTAGTTTCTGTTAGATTAGTCAATAAAGTTTCATTTTGTATAAAGAAAGGTGCCTGTGCATATTTATAAATCTGAATATGAATTTATGTCTTAAACTTCGATCTTGCTACCCTGCTTAAACATAAATGGGTTTTTATTTTGATAGCAATAGCCGTAATTAAAGTCAACTGTCAGTTCGAACGATCGTTGGACGATTCGTTTGTTCGGATTTAAAGAGTCGATTCTTTTGAAGCCCCGTTCAGATGAATCTTCGATTCCCTTTGAGCTAATTCGCTACAACTTAAATAAACAAGTTGTTGTAATTAAAAATGATGTTGATAAGAATGTATAATTCAAGTGTAATGGACATGATTTAAGTTTAGTACACTTGTAAAGGTCCATCTATTAGTCCTATGACAGAACTAACAGCATGGGTGAAGGTTAAATGCATGTAAGCCTTTTTAGCAAATGTGAAAAAAACATTTTTATTTGTTAAAATTTACTTGAATTTGTTTCCAACTCCGAATTTAATCTAACCCCAAATTTATAATAATTGAAATTAAGATTCATCCAATTCAAGCTGATCACCTTATAGGTTGTGATTTGGTCTAATTTAGATCGATTAAGCTAATAAGTTCTTATTTTCCTGCCTGACCTCACAAGAAACGTAAGTATTTTATGTTTTGTCAGTTTAGCGGCTAATTGGTATGAATTTGTCCGAGTTTAGTCAAATGAAAATGTACGATTTTAAAAGGGAGGCATGGTACCAAACCTTGCCCCTAAACCTAACCATCATTGGGTGATGAGCAAATCGTACTAAATTGTATGAATTAGATTGTACTAATTCATATGAATTAGCCACTAAATCAAAAAGTTACGAATTGCCATAAGATTGTGTTGTATTTTCAGTTAATGGTTCATCGTTTACTCGAAGGCGCTTAGAGTCAGTATGCTGGCCAGTTACATCTGCTCACGAACACAACTTCACCAGATCTGGTTCTTAGATAGAGGATATAAATGTAAACTAAATTCCTTTAGGTAATATTAGGTCGCCGGATGCTTGCTCATACATAAAGTAAGTTTGATTTAGCCACTAGATTATATCATACTAAGTCAGTGATTGTCAGAAATCAACAGGTCTATACTGCTGTGCCTATGCTCCATCCATTGAGCCTGAATGTATGAACAAATCCTGGTTGTAGGCTGCAGAAACATCAGCATAAACAATCTACTAGTTACAAAGATTTCAGATATTAGAGTTAAACAAGAAGTCCTGGTGCAGAGTTCAGAGACTCATAGACTGCAACGGGGTATCCTGGCTACAGAATCCTACAGACACTTCTGCACCTTTCCCTTAAATTCTCAAATCACCATAAATTCAAGACAAAAAAAAGCTTCACAATCCCCTTGCCTGGTCATGAGTTGATGTGAAGACCATTTTCCCTGGAGTGGAGCATCTGGCAAAGACCTTATCAAAGTCAAAACCCAAATTAACTGATATAAGGAAAATTGTAAATTATTACAGTGAAATTAAGCCCACTTTACCAATCACACAGAGACATTTAAAGTGATACCAAACATGAATACAGAACCACATGATATTATACTATATATTATATACTACACTATATATATATATATATATATATATATATATATATATATATATATATATATATATATATCTGACTCCAGTTTATAGTAATATAATATAAAAGTAATATATAAAAGTAATATATAAAAGTAATATATAAAAGTAATATATAAAAGTAATATATATATATATATATATATATATATATATATATATATATATATACATATATATATATATATATATATATATATATATATATATATTACTATTATATTATATTACTATAAACTGGAGTCAGATTAAATTCGGAGTTGAAAACATGTGCTAAAAAGACTTACACGCATTTAACCTTCACCCATACTGTTAGTTCTGTCATTGGACTAATAGATGGACCCTTACAATATTAATGGTGATGTAAATCATGGAAGTGGAGAGATCATTAAAGCTGATTACTGTAAACTAAATATCAAGTCAACAGCACTTTAATGGTGGCCATGCATCTCATTCATATCAATTTCAATTAAAACTACTTTCTGCATGCTGTCATTAATCAAAACAAGAAGTACTTGTATATACAAACTATGAAAACACAATTAAAACTATGAAATAAAATAAAAATGTCAGTAGTAGACAAATGTTTGCAGGCATGGATTAAATACTGGTTGCAAAGACAAAATAAGGTAAAAAGTTAATAGTAACTAGTGTACAACCTAATTAGCTATATTTCAATTATGTCAGAAACCACTTATGCCACCTACACTCTAAGAAATGGGTAAAATATGAACCACCCAAACATGGTTAATTTAATTTTTAAAAATTAAGCCAGCAGTTGGTTTAGTCCATCTTACACCCAGAAATGGTCATGGGTGGCCGTAATTTAGAGTGTAATACAGGCTACATTCAAAAAAAAAAAAAAGTGTAATAAAAAATAAATTTTTGAAAAATGGAAAGTCGGGCGTCACAGTGGTGCAGTGGGTAGCATGATCACTTCACAGCAAGAAGGTCGCTGGTTCAAGCCTCAGGTGGGTCAGCTGGCATTTCTGTGTGGAGTTTGCATGTTCTCCCCGTGTTTGCGTGGGTTTCCTCCGGGTGCATGTGTATGGGTCCTTCCCAATGATGGGTTGCAGCTGGCAGGGCATCTGCTGTGTAAAACATATGCTGGATAAGTTGGTGGTTCATTCCGCTGTGGAGACTCCAGATTAATAAAGGGACTAAGCCGAAAAGAAAATGAATTAATGAATGAATGAATGAATGAATGAATGAATGAATGAATGAATGAATGGAAAGTCAAATTTCATTTTTTTCCAAATGACAAAAATCCCTCACATGCTATTACTTGGTCAAAAAATAAATAAATAAATAATTTCCTGACTATTAATTTGTGGATTAAAATCCTTTTAAACCTTTTAAAATCCCATGATATTCCTGAAATTCCATGCCCCGTGGGAACACTGTAAATTCTTTTCATTCATTCATTCATTCATTCATTTTCTTTTCAGCTTGTTCCTTTATTAATCTGGGGTCGCCACAGCGGAATGAACCGCCAACTTATCCAGCACATGTTTTTACACAGCGGATGCCCTTCCAGCTGCAACCCATCTCTGGGAAACAATTATACACACTCATTCACACTCATCCACTACAGACAATTTAGCCTACTAATTCACCTGTACCGTATGTCTTTGGACTGTGGGGGAAACCGGAGCACCCGGAGGAAACCCACGCGAACGCAGGGAGAACATGCAAACTCCACACAGAAACGCCAACTGACCCAGCCGAGGCTCGAACCAGCGACCTTCTTGCTGTGAGGCGACAGCACTACCTACTGCGCCACTGCATTACCATTATTGTTTTTTCTGTTGTTATTTTTGCTTTTGTTAAATACATTGATTCATTCATTTTCTTTTTGGCTTAGTCCCATTATTAATCAGGGGTCGCCACAGCAGAATGAACCGCCCAACTTATCCAGCACGTTTTACGCAGCGGATGCCCTTCCAGCCGCAACCCATCACTGGGGAATACCCATAAACTCTCATTCACACTCATACACTACGGACAATTTTAGCTTACTCAATTCACCTGTACAGCATGTCTTTGGACTGTGGGGGAAACCGGAGCACCCGTAGGAAACCCACGCGAACGAGGGGAGAACATGCAAACTCCACACAGAAATGCCAACTGACCCAGCCGAGGCTCGAACCAGCGACCTTCTTGCTGTGACGCGACAGCACTACCAAGTGCGCCACCGCGTCGCCTTGTTGAATACAATAAACATATAATAACAATATTAATAATAATAATCATTCTTAATAATAATAATAATAATTCTAATTAATAATAATAAATATTATTATTGTTATTATTATTATGTCTTTCCTATATACAAAAAATATATCAAGTGGAACAAACATATATGTACATACACTAAACTACAGTTTCTTTTTTAAAAGTACTACAGTAATCTTTTTAAAAAGCCAAACCTATAGTCCATAATTTTTCGGACAATCTGACATAAATAGGCCACACTATATTTATACGTATAAGCATGCTTTTTTCATATATATTGCATGACTAAATCATACAAATCATTCATTATCCTTCGGCTTAGTCCCTTTATTCATCAGGGGTCGCCACAGCGGAATGAACCACCAACTTATCCAGTATATGTTTTACACAGCTGATGCCCTTCCAGCTGCAACCCAGTACTGAGAAACATCCATACACACTCATCCACACACATACACTACGGCCAATTTAGTTTATTTAATGTTTATTTAATTCACCTATACACATGTATTTGGACTGTGGGGTAAACTGAAGCACCCAGAGGAAACCCACATAAACACAGGGAGAACATGCAAACTTCACACAGAAACACCAACTGGCCCAGCCGAGGCTCGAACCAGCAACCTTCTTGCTGTGAGGCAACAGTGTCACCTCATCCAAATCATATTGGGAAAAAAAACAAGATTAACATACTGAAGACCTAAAACATCCATCTTTGCGAAGGCATTTACATAATGTCTTGCTAAGTCTTTCTAAGTACTTCCCTTTGCTGATTATGCAGCACAATTTAGCAGTTAATTATGATCTCATGTTTGGTGTTTTCTGTACTCAGCAAACCTGCTAATTGATGGCAAACAGCAGGAGGTGTCAATGACCCGAAGAAGAAGAAAAAAATCTCACCTGGTTACTAACTCGGCTAACATGTAAATGCTGTTAAATCGGCAGTGATGGAGAAATCAGTCCACATCGAGCTGCTCTGCATTTATCAGCTCTTGACCTTTGGCTCTGGCTAATGGCCTGTTTACTTTGGCTTTTCTGGTCTGCGGTGATGCAGAAATTAGTCGTCCATCTATTGATTATGTGAAAATGCTCATTAATGTGAGCGATCACACTGTAGAAGGGCCACATGTGAGCGGCAGGTAACTCATCTGAGGGTCTGTGTTCTCTGAAGAGCACAAAGGGTCAGCGGGTGGACGGAGGACAGGGGTTAAAGCTGCAGAGACTGAGATTGATTGGGAGGTGGCTGAAATAAAATTACATGCGTGAGCAGGACCAGATGAAAGAGGAAGAGAATGTAGGAATTTACAGCAAAATTTCTTGTAAAAATATTTCTAAAAAATAAATAAATCTAAATAATAATAATAATAATAAATAATAATAATAATAATAATAATAATAAAGAAATAATCATAATAATAACAAAAAAATATTAAATACATTTCTTGAAATTAAAATCCTAAATCAAGAAAACTCCAAACATAGGTTTTATTTTTATTTAACATATTTATTGAATTTATTATTATTATTATTATTATTATTATTATTATTATTATTATTATTATTATTATTATTATGTTTATTGTATTCAACAAAAATAAAAATAACAACAACACCTACTACTACTACTACTACTAATAATAATAATTTTCATTTCATTTTCTTTTCGACTTAGCCCCTTTAATAATCCAGGGTTGCCACAGCGGAATGAACCGCCAATTTATCCAGCACGTTTTTACGCAGCGGATGCCCTTCCAGCCGTAACCCATTTCTGGGAAATACTACTAATAATATTAATAATAATAACAATAATAATAATAATTTATAAATAATTTTTAACATTTAATTTAAAACATTTTGACCTCAAATTAGCTCCGGTTACCCCCACAGTCCAAAGACATGTGGTACAGGTGAATTGGGTAGGCTAAATTGTCCATAGTGTATGAGTGTGAATGAGTGTGTGTGGATGTTTCCCAGAGACAGGTTGCGGCTGGAAGGGCATCCTCTGCGTAAAAAACATGTGCTGGATAAGTTAGCGGTTTATTCCGCTGTGGGGACCCCGGATTAATAAAGGGACTAAGCTGAAAAGAAAATGTATGAATGAATGAATGAATGACCTCAAATTAAAGATAACAACAACAACAATAATGCATGTATATTATTATTTATTTTGATTATAATTATCACTTAAAAAAAAACATACAAAAGCATTGTTTAATAAAAATAAAAACATAAATTACAAATTAGATAAATTAAGAAAATTTTTTACATTAGTTCAAAATTTATCTCAAAATAATCTATTTATGTGCTTATTTTATTAACTTTATTTTATTTTATGTTATTTGTAAGGATGCTATTATTGTTATTATTATATTTTTCATTCTTTTCGGCTTAGTCCCTTTAATAATTCAGGGCCGCTACAGCAGAATGAACCGCCAACTTATCCAGCACCTTTTAAGCAGCGGATGCCCTTCCAGCTGCAACCCATCTCTGGGAAACATCCATACACACTCATTCACACTCATACACTACAGACAATTTAGCTTACCCAATTCACCTGAACCGCATGTCTTTGTACTTGTGGGGGAAACCGGAGCACCCGGAGGAAACCCACGCGAACACTGGGAGAACATGCAAACTCCACACAGAAACGCCAACTGACCCAGCCGAGGCTCGAACCAACGACCTTCTTGCTGTGAGGCAACAGCACTATCTACTGCGCCACTGCGTCGCCTATTATAATTTTAATGATTATTATTACTATTATTACTAATTTACTGTATATATTATTTTACTATACAATAATGTTATTGTTGTTGTTATTTTTTTAGCTTTTGTTGAATACAATAAACAAATAATAATAATAATAATAGTTGTTATTATTATTATTATCATTATTATTACAATAACTTGAATGCATGCAGTTTGTTAATCTTATTATTTTATTCAAAATATATGGTCTGAGTATTTCAGAAACTGCAGACCTACTGGGATTTTCACGCACAACCATCTCTAGGGTTTACAGAGAATGGTCCAAAAAAGAGAAAATATCCAGTGAGCAGCAGTTTTGTGGGCACAAATGCCTTGTTGATGCCAGAGGAGAATGGCCAAACTGGTTTCAGCTGATAGAAAGACAACAGTAACTCAAATAACCACTCGTTACAACCCAGGTATGCAGAAGAGCATCTCTGAACGCACAACACATCCAACCTTGAGGCAGATGAGCTACAGCAGCAAAAGACCACACCAGGTGCCACTCCTGTCAGCTAAGAAGAGGTAACTGAGGCTACAATTCACACAGGCTCACAAAACCTGAACAATAGAAGATTGGCAAAAGGTTGCCTGGTCTGATGAGACCCGATTTCTGCTGCGACATTCGGATGGTAGGGGCAAAATCCAATACAGCACCTTTGGAATGTGGTGGAACGGGAGAATCCCATCATGGATGTGCATCCGACAAATCTGCAGCAACTGCATGATGCTATCATATCAATATGGACCAAAATCTCTGAGGAATATTTCCAGTACCTTGTTGAATCTATGCCACAAAGGATTGAGGCAGTTCTTAAGGCAAAACAGGGTCCAACACCATACTAGTAAAGTGCACCTAATAAAGTGGCCGGTCAGTGTTTGTGCATACAGTACACTAAACTACAGTTTCTTCAAACCTAGAAAAAGTCTATAATTTTTCTGACAAATCTGACATAAATAGGCCACACTATATTTATACATGCAAGCATGCTTTTTATGCAGTGTCTCAAACAATTTCACTAAATAAACTCACATTAGTACTCCGGCTGTTCACTTTTCTTCCCAGCAGCTTTTTTTTCTGTCTTCCTGAGAGGTCAAAAGGTCACGAAGACAGAGAGATGCAAATAGAGCGATTTCCCCACCTGATTCCTCACCTGCTTCATCTCCATACGTTTTGTTTCCAGGGAATCACATCAAAGCAAAGCGCAAACAACTCACTCGTCAATGCAGTGACAGGTCAGCTTTCATCTCTCGGGTTATATCTCACTCTCATTTATTTTTACCTCGCTCTCTGCCTGCTTGAATTAAAAAAGAAAGAAGAAGAGGAAAAAAGGCCTGGGTTGTAACTGAATTGTTGCGTCAGGCATGAAGAAGTTAAGCAGTTTTAGCACTGACAGTTTCTCAGCTTTAGTGCGGTGCCTGCTTCTACTGTACTCAATGATAGCAGTAATTTACTACTCTTATAAACAATCCACACATGAGGAAAAGAAGTCTCTTGGTTTACAGCCTGGGTTAAAACACAATGGTCCAGAAATGTCCCCTCAAGGACTGTAATACTTTAAATCAGCTACACTGTTAAATGCATCCAATAGTCCTCTTGAGGAAACTGCTTAATAAACATAATAAACAATGGCTTAATGCATACCAAATAAATGCAAAAAAGAGGATTAGTGCATAGAACACAAAATTAGCGAAGTATGAAAACAATAAGTCCTTATTGAGATTGTGTGCAAAGGTGCTACAGAATGCATTAATAAAACTTGACATCTAAACAGAAGGTATGTGGCTTAGATAAGTGCTAAGCAAAAAATATTTTTTACAGGTCCATTTTCAACTCTAGGAATTTGATTTTGACCATATTTGGTAGGGTCATGAATATTAATCAGCTTATGTCAGTCCCTGACAAACACACAAACATACAGAGGAAGTGACGTACTCTAAAATACACACACATGCGAAATAATCTGACTTTAGTTATCAAAAAATATTTTAAAAAGATGCCTTGGAAAGTGACAATCTTTTCAACTCAAGTAGTAAAGAGGTTTATTTTAGCTAGAAGGAGTGATTGGGATATCTTTAAGCCACCAGAGTAACCTAGTTTGCTCCTGAATTGTGTTGTGGGTGAAATATATGCTAAATTATAATTATATTTGACAAAGGGGGCTGACAGACACTTATTTATAGTTGTATTTTGTTGTTTAAATGTATATAAAAACAGAAGGAAGAGGACAAAACAGGAATTAACATCAACCTCTGCATAAACAAATGAGTTATTTGGCATCATTTCGCACCAGAAAAATTCCAGTAAAGACTCTTTTTCTATTTTAATGCTCTACCATTGTTTTTTAATGTACACAAGAACTTAATGGAGATAATTGTGTCTTGCATCTTTGAAAGTGAACACACGATCGCCACATTTTTTTCACTATATATCAAGTTAAAAGATCTTCTACTTTTACATGCAACGCCACTCTTCAGTTTCAGTTCCAAAGCTGTGCACCAATTAGAAGAACTAAAACAGAACTAAGAACAGAAGAGCCTGAACAAGGGTTGCAAGTTTCTGTTTAGAGGCGCTCAGTAGCTCTGTCATGATTCCCTCATGTTCTACGCTGCTCTTTTTAAAAAAAAAAAAAAACAAACATTTATGAGCACTCCATCTCACATTTTTAGACCCAAAGTCGCATTCTGTGTGAATGGCCCCTAAGATCTGAGTGATATGACACAATGCATAAACATGCATTAAACACATGTATTCTGCATTGTGTTTGTTGCCTCATTACAAACATACATGGTACATTTCACAGTATACACATTCAACTGACAAAAAATCAATTTAAACAGACCTTATGTCTCTTCGAGTGGTGCTTATGTATTGTCTGTATTTTCTACATTTTGCATTGTGACCTGCCAACGCTATCTCAAGCCAATTCATAACTTTTTGGTTTAGTGGCTAATTTGTATGAATTTTGTACGATTTGTTCATCTCCCAATGAGGGTTGGGTTTAGAGGTTGGGTTTGGTGCCACGCCTTCTTTTACAAGCCTTCGCTGAGGTCCAGCTTCCTGCGCCTAGACTGCAGCTCTTCACAAGACGTCTGGCCATAGGAGAAATGCTCATGCCCAACTGAGCCAGGTTTCTATCGAGGTTTTTTAAATCTTCACTTTCGCCAATTGGTGAAGTTTTTTTTCGCCACTGTCGCCACTGGCTTGCATGGTTCGGGATCTGTAGAGCTGTACATCGATGGATTTGCTCTTCAGTGTTTGGACTCTCAGTAGTAAATATTAACCCACACTGACCTGAGATAAACTAAACTGAATTGAACTTAAACTCTGAAAACTGAACTGATACTGTTTCAATTCACTATAATCTTCTATGTGAAGCTGCTTTGACACAATCTACATTGTATAAGCGCTATACAAATAAAGATGAATTGAACTGAATTGAACAAATCTTTCATAATCATAAGACTGAACTAGTTGAATTCATACAAATTAGACACTAAACTGATCAAATAGTTATGTTTTCTTGTGAGATCTGGCTGAATCTGCTGTAAACAGATAAAAAAAAAAGCCAAAATAAGAGTCCCACATGCATAGTAAGTATAATAAAAGCTTAATTACACTTTGTAAACTGCTCAATCAAACAAAAAGCTTAATCAATTGTTTTTGGTTTCACAAAGAAACTTTTAGTAGAAAATACTCCTCAAAGAACCATTTTTGCAACATTTTTGTAATCTAGAGAACTTTTTTGCTAAATGCGAAAGGTTACAGTACATGTTAAAGTTTCTTCGCAGAGCCATCAATGCCAATAAAGAACCTTTATTATTAAGAGAGTATTTGTGTGATATGATTGTGCTTCATCCAGCACCATAAAAAGCCTGCTGAAGTGTGTGCGCGTGTGTGTAGCTGAATAATCCTTTGATTGACTGTGATTCAAAAGTATCACGCAGACATCAAAAAGACGTTGTTGTTTTTTCCGCACACAGCACTAGTCAGTTCACACTAAACTGAGCACAGACATCACATTACTTCACAGACCTGAAAGGCACATAATGATAGGAAATATATATATAGAGAGACGGCAGAAAAAAAAGATAATCTCTGTTTTTGCATTCACTTGCGAAACTGCTTGCACACCACCACCAGATTTGATTGTAAAACATTTACATTTCAATAATGAGACAAAACATTTGCACTCTCCCGCTGAAGTTTTGTATTCAGGCAAGAAAATTTGTATTAATAATTAGTAGGAGTGCACCTATAGGATTTTTTCAAGTTTATTTTTCTTGATAATGCCAACAGACAATTCCGATAATGATACTGCCCACAGTATTATACAGCAGCAGCCATTTTTCCCCCCATTAAATTAATTTGACTAAATATAAATGGCATCCATTTAATATGTATATGTATATATATATATATATATATATATATATATATATATATATATATATATATATATATATATATATATATATATATATATATATATATATATGTGTATATGTATATATATATATATATATATATATATATATATATATATATATATATATATATATATATATATATATATGTATATGTATATGTATATATATATATATATACATATACATATACATATATATATATATGTATATATATATATATATATATATATATATATATATATATATATATATATATATATATATATATATATATATATATATATATATGTATATATATATGTGTATATGTATATATATATATATATATATATATATATATATATATATATATATATGTATATGTATATGTATATATATATATATATATATATATATATATATATATATATATAAATATATGTGTGTGTGTGTGTGTGTGTGTGTGTGTGTGTGTGTATGTATATATATATATATATATATATATATATATATATATATATATATATATATATATATATATATATATATATATATATATATATATATATATTCATTCATTAATTTTCATTTCGGCTTAGTCCCTTTATTAATTCAGGGTCGCCACAGCGGAATGAACTGCCAACTTATCCAGCACATGTTTTTTACGCAGCGCTACCCTTCCAGCTGCAACCCATCTCTGGAAAACATTTATACACACTCATTCACACTCATACACTACGGATAATATAGCCAATCCAATTCACCTGTACCGCATGTCTTTGGACTGTGGGGGAAACCGGAGCACCCCGAGGAAACCCACGTGAACGCAGAGAGAACATGCAAACTCCACACAGAAATGCCAACTGACCCAGCCGAGGCTTGAACCAGCAACATTCTTGCTGTGAGGTGACAGCACTACCTACTGCGCCACTGCGTCGCCATATATATATATCTTGAATTTATGTATACAGTTGAAACCAGAAGTTTACATACACTGTATAAAAAGACACATAACATAATAAAACTCAGATGTTACTGTGACTAAACTTTTTCTCTTTTAGGTAAGTTAGGATTATCAAATGTGTTTCAGTTATGCTTAATAGCAAAATAACGAGAGAGATATTTTTTGAGAAATTGTTATAACTTTTCTTTAAAGTCAAGTTTACATACAATAAGATTATTATGCCTCTGAAAAAGCTCAGATGATGGTGTCAAGGTTTTGGAAGTTTCTGATTGGCTAATTGACAACATTTGAGTTAATTGGAGGCACAACTGTAGAATAGTATTTAAGGAAAACCTCAAACACACTGCTTTCTTGTGTGACAACATGGGAAATTCAACAAGCCAGAATCAACAAAAAAAAGCCAGATTACAATTTGCTAAATTACACTGGGAAAAAGAATAATTTTTGGAGACATGTCCTGTGGTCTGATGGAACTAAGGTTGAACTGAGGACAAAGGGGAAAGCTTACAAGCCTAGATACACCATCCCAACTGTGAAGTATGGGGGCGGCAGCATCATGTTTTGGGGCTGTTTTGCTGCAGGGGGGACTGGTCCACTTCACAGCATAGATGGCATCATGAAGAAAGAACATTATGTAGAAATACTGAAGCAACATCTCAAGACATCAGCCAGGAAATTGAAACTTGGCCACGAATGGGTCTTCCAAACGGACTATGACCCTAAGCATACTGCCAAATTAGTTCAAATGTGCTTTAAGGACAACAGAGTGAATGTTTTGGAGTGGCCATCATAAAGCCCTGACTCAATTTATAGAAAATTTGTGGGTAGAGTTCAAAAAGCTTGTGCAAGCAAGACAGCCAACAAATCTGACTCAGTTACACCAGTTCTGTCAGGGGGAATTGGCTAAAATTCCTGCAAACTATTGTGAGAAGCTTGTGGAAGGATGCCCAAAACATTTGACCAAAGTTATACAGTTAAAAAGCAAAGCTAATAAAAATACCAAAGATATGTATGTAAACTTTTGACTGTCTAGAAATTAATAAAAAATTTTCTAAAAACAATTCTCTCATTACTCTGGCATTTAGCAAATGTAAATCATTTAGGTAATCCTAACGGACCTAAAACAGTCAACGTTTAGTATGATTTACCACCAGACATTAAAAGAAAATGGAGCACAGAGGAGACATGCATTTCCATCCTGGCCCTACAGTAAGCTGGTTTATGTGGGTTTTGATGCTAATTTAGCTGGTAAACCAGAATGGCCATGCTGTTTTCCAACATCCAACAGCAGAGAGAAACATCAAGGCTGAAGATAAGGACAGTGAGCTCTAGCATAAAATGAAAACTGGAGGCAAATGCAAAAGAGAAAGCAGAAGCTGGAGGAGCTGAGCTGAGCGGTGGGACACGAGGATGGGTGGGATGCGGGGTCTCTGGGGTTTGCCGTCGAGGAGAGAGCAAGATTAGAGATGATTGAATCCTGAGTCCTGCTGTCTTCAAACACTCACAGGTTCATCTGAAAAAACTGTGGGGCAACCATACTGAAACTTACAAGCCCTCAGACACACACTAATCCATCTGCAACTTCATACACACATGAGAATCTGACACATCCACACTGTTTATCATCGCAACTTTCACTTCAGCTATCTACGTGACAAGAGGAAAATGTTAAGAGTCGTTTTATTTGACTGCATAACGTCTAATGAACTATGATAAAAAGTCAAATGTGACGTTGGATCACAAATTAGTCTTATGCTGCACGCACTCAGAAATAATGGTAAGCGAGCTGTCACTGGGTTGGTACTAGGCTTGGGCGATGTCGACCAATTTGGCATTGTACGACGTCTAATGTGAAACATTGAGATAGCGGTGCATCATAGGCAGCGGTGAATTAATTACTTATGCATAAATAATTAATTCATAGTGACTTAATTATTTGTAGCCTACAGTTTCAACTACCTGACCCACATGGTCTTTGCTTTACCCATAACCAAATCATAAATGAATAAAGATTAGTTACACACAATTTACCACCTATCAATCACTTTTTCTGTGGGACTCTGGCATGAATAGGCAGAGTAATCTGTGTCATTATAATGGCGTCGACAAACATGGTTGGTTAAAAAGATGCACAACCAACTGGAACCAACCAACAGAATCTGAGGTTTTCGCTTAAATTACTAAGTACAAGCGCTGTGACACGTTACCTGATAGATTCAAAAGACTGAAGAGTCGTTAGATAGAGATAAGATTAATTAAATATCACATTTAACAACTATAGTGAGAGGCGATTCAGTGGTACAACCTTGATAAACTGTCCGACGTGCACTGCTCTCTTGGCTGACTGCTGGAGCTCAACATGGTCACGTGATGTGCTTTTCAATGGTATAGTGTGGACGGAGAGATCATTTCAGAAATGCTAGGTATAATGCGAGAGTGGACGTGGATCTTTTTCATTCTAAAATGCCATTTTAAAACTAAGACGATTTAGTGTAAATAGGGCCTGAGTGTGTATTTTTCGCAAGCAGGTTACATCTGTGAAGGGGGCGGGGCAAAGGATCGCAATGTCTATCAGCCATTGGCGATGGACAATGGCATCGTCTAACGACCCAACCCTAGTTGGAACCTTTTCAGAAGGGATACATTTGTACTTAAAGGGCCCATATTGGTACCTCAAAGGTATATATTAGTACCTAAACATTTCAAAAGGTTAACATTTGTACTTTTTCTGTACTAATATGTACCCTTGAGGTATTAATATGGACCCTTTAGGTACAAATGTGTAACTTTTGAAAAGGTACCACCCCAGTGACAGCTCTTGTACCTTTATTTCTGAGAGTGCACTGGTGTATTTTTGGCAATATTTAAAAATTACATTATGTGGGTCAAACTGATTGATTTTTCTTTTATGCCAAAAATCATTAGAATATTAAGTAAAGACTATGTTCCATTAAGATTTTTTTTTATAATGTCTTACAGTACATATATAAAAACTAAATATTTGATAAGTAATGTGCATAGCTAAGAACTTAATTTGGACACAATAAACAATGTTTGTGAAAGCTTATTAACTTTCAGATAATGCATAAACCTCTTTATCCCCCCCAGCTGATCAAATCATTATAAAACAGGTGAGTGACATTCTAAGTTGATCTCTCTCCTTTGTATGTTGTAGTACTGTTTTTATACCATAGTAATAATCTGGTAGTGTTTGCTTTGCTTTGGCTTTTTCGGGGTTAAGTATTGCAATCTCCTGATTGCAACAGAGAAATATAGGGGGGAAACTCTGTAGACTGATGGCATTTCATGCTGTTCAGCCTTATCTTAAAATGTGAGTAAAATCCCCTTTTTTGTCATCAATTTAGACATTATGCTAGAGAATCATTCAAATAGATCTAGCTCTGAAGTGACGTTGGTGAATGAGCAATGGTTTCTACTGTTCTAACGTCAGCTCCAGATGTGAATGAATGGTGGAAGAAAGTAGTTCCTCTTACAAAAGGATTTTTGATTAGATTTTTTTTATACACACGATTATAACGTCGAACTGTTGTAAAAACACAATAGCATAGCAGTGTGATTTGGCTGTATATCGTCACTGGTGGGGCACTAAGGCACTCAGCCTGTGGCCTCGAGCCAACGCACGCCTCCAAAAAGAGTTGATTTTCAGAAAAAAATAGACAACAAAAAAAAAAGTGTTTAGTTATAATATATAATATACAGATAGAGTCAGAATTATTAGCCCCCTTTGATTTTTCTTTCTTTTTTAAATATTTCCCAAATTATGTTTAACAGAACAAGGAAATTTTCACAGTATGTCTGATAATATTTTTCCTTCTGGAGAAAGTTTTGTTTGTTTTATTTCGGCTAGAATAAAAGCAGTTTTTAATTTTTTAAGAACCATTTTAAGGACAAAATTATTAGCCCCTTTATGCTACATTTTTTCGATAGTTTACAGAACAAACCATCATTATACAATAATGTGCCTAATTGCCCTAACCTGCCTAGTTAACCTAATTAACCTAGTGAAGCCTTTAAATGTCACTTTAAGCTGTATAGAAGTGTCTTGAAAAATATCTAGTAAAATATTATTTACATTCGTCATGACAAAAATTTAATAAATCAGTTATTAGAGATGAGTTATTAAAACTATTATGTTTAGAAATGTGTTGAAAAAATATTCTCTCCGTTAAACAGAAATTGGAGAAAAAATAAACTTCAACTATATATATTATATATATTATATCATTTTATTTGAACAGTTTCTCTATTTATTATTATTATTATTTAAAAAAATTATGATGTTTATTTTCTATATATTAAAAATAAATGTACCTGGCTAAGTTATAATTGATTCTCCCACAAAAGTGTTCAATTTCCTCATATTGAGTGTTGAATGTTAATGCTAGGAAACCAGCAGCCTGATATGCGGGACAGCAGCAGCAGCCGGGGCAGGATTAAGGTATCAAGGGGCCCCTGGCGATGTCGAATTGGCGGTCAGTCATGATGTGAGCAGTGGGGAATGTCTGTGGCCTTTACACTGCATCTCCTGCTATTCAAAACATTTAGATGACCTTACGTGATGGACAGAAGCCCAAATGTCCATATGATTAATCGGCTTATGGCAACTTTACAAATCCAGAACATCTAAATATATACGGATGTATTAATATTAAAGACACGCACACTCTCTCTTGTACTATCTTTATGGGGACTTCACATAAATGTAAATATTATTAATATTAAATACAAACTATATTTTATCACCCTACCCCAACCCTACCCCTAAACTCAATCTGCATTTTTACATTTTCAAAATATTTAATTCTGTGTGATTTATGAGCCTTTATACTCATGGGGACCCCACTGTCCCCATAATGTCAACATTTACTGGTATTGCTATACTTCTAGGGACATTAGGAATACAAAGTACATACACACACACATGCAGGAAATTAGCAGTCAGATTATAACAAGGTATGGCTAAAATCTACTTTAAACATGTTGGGGTTTGTGATATTTATTATTTATGATATAACTCTCACTCACTTTGTAAAAACAAATAAAAATCCCCAAAAGAGTCCAAAAGACACTGACTGTGTGATGTAGTTAAAAATCTTATTATTTATTTATTTAATTATTTATTTATTTTATTGTTTGTTTGTTTTTCATTTATTTCATTATTTATTTATTTATTATTTTGTTTGTTTGTGTATTATTTATTTATTTATTTTTTAATTTTGCTCGTTTGTTTGTTTGATTTTCATTTATTTATGCATTTATTTATGCATTTGTTTATTATTTAGTTTGTTTGTTTGTTTGTTTGTTTGTTTGTGTATTATTTATTTATTTAGTTTTAAATTTTGTTTGTTTGTTTGTGTATTATTTATTTATTTATGCATTTATTATTTAGATTGTTTGTGTATTATTTATTTATTTATTTATTTTTAAATATAGTTTTTGTTTTTCATTTATTTATTTATTTATTATTCTGTTTGTTTGCTTGTGTGTTAATTATTCATTTTTTAATTTTGTTTGTTTGTTTGTTTTTCATTTATTTATTTATATATTATTTAGTTTGTTTGTGTATTATTTATTTATTTATTAAAAATTTTGTTTGTTTTTAATTAATTTAATTATTTATTATTTTGTTTGTTTGTTTGTTTGTGTATCATTTGTTTACTTTTACATTTTGTTCGTTTGTTTTTCATTTATTATGTATTTATTATTTTGTTTGTTTGTGAATTATTTATTTATTTATTTTACATTTTGTTTGTTTGTTTGTTTTTCATGCATTTATTTATTTATTATTTTGTTTGTTTGTTTGTTTGTTTGTTTGTTTGTTTATTTAATATTTTGTTTGTTTGTTTGTTTGCTTGCTTGCTTGCTTGCTTGCTTGTTTGTTTGTTTGTTTGTTTGTGACAAAAACACAATATGGGTTAATTTTGTACATGTGAAATTGATATTTTGCTCAAGTTAATATTGAGTGAGTTACATTTTAGACACAATATTATCTTATTCTTTCTTTGGTTTCACCAACTAAAATATTTCTATCGACTGTGTCTGCGTGCGTTTGTGAGTACAGGTCCTCACTGTAAGCTCAAAGTTTTATTAGAGTTATGGATTTGCATGTGTTAAAAGGCACACATTCTTTACAGTTTCGTACATGTGAAATTGATATTCTGCATCTGTTCAATAAACAATAAGTTAATATTGAGTGAGTTACATTTTAGACACAATTTTATCTTATACTTTTTCTGGTTTCACCTACTAAAATATATCCAATAGTTTTAGAGCAGAATACTTGTCCATCTCACAGCAAGACTTTCTTGTTTCTTTCCTAATTATTTTTGTTTGTTGGTTTGCTTGTTTGTTTTTAAAATAAACCTTTGAGCCAATGATTTAAAAATTCCATTCATAAAATCAAAGTCATTCACTGTTTTCAAAAACAGGGGTGGCCTGTGTCATTCACTCTACAGTATAAGTGGACTATAATAGTGGACTAATGTAGGGAATTGTGAATGAGGGTATAGGGGGCGATTTCGGATACACCCTTTGTTTCTTAATGAATCATCCCACATACTGTCTTTCTAACTAAAATGTGTCTTAACAAATGTAAAGCAATTTATTGTTTAATATGAATGAGTAAACAGGCTGATTTTCAGATCATCTAGTGGCAAAAAACTCCAACTATAATCAATTAGCTAGCAAAAGCTGGATATACAGACAAACTGTATACTGTCTGCTTTTTAGTCTTATTCAGTGAAGTAAAAGAAAAAAAACATATCCCTTTTAGTCTCAAAATTTAAACACCACAAAGACATGTTGCTTGGATATTATTGCTAAATTCAGTGTCATGAGACTTAAGCTTTAAATATATTTATAAGAATTTGGGAAGAAGAAAAACAAAAACATAAATGCCAGGGCTTGCCAACACTTCTCCAGCTCCCCCAACCCCCATCATACCCCAGAGGGTTAATGTATTAGGTAGGATTAGGGATGTTAAATAAGATAAAGCAAAATCTGTACTTTATAAGCACTGATAAACAGCCAATATCTTAATAATAGGCTAATAATAATAATAATAATAACAATAATATGCAACTAATAAAGACACTAGATGATATTGAGAACTGATACTTAAACTAAAGTGTTATCCAGAAAAGTATTGTTTAATGGTTATCAATACAATTGCAAAAAAAATAAAACAATAAGATATAATTTTTGCCCAGCATTGTACGAAAAATGTTGAAAGTGTAAAAGGCTTTTGTTTCTCAGAATGCCTCAGGTGTATTGCTGAAATGGCATCAGTCAATAATCCACTGTCTGACATTTGAGAGATCACATGTCAGCCTGCTGGATCAAACCCTGGATGTATTTTTAACAGATCCAGGAGATTGTCTATCGACTGTGTCTGCGTGCATATGTGTGTACAGGCCCTCGTCCTAAGCTCAAAGTTTTATTAGAGCTATGGATTTGCATGCATGTTAAAAGGCACACATTCTTTACCGTTGTCACTATTGTAATATTTGTCAAGGACTCTTGCCTGTAAAACCGCCATGTATGACTGCCAAATCACAGCACTAATAGGCCAAGAACATGGGTTTGGTTGCCTAGAAATGCACATACTGATATTCTAAGAGGATTTTGAAGTGAAATACTGTCTTTCTGTTTACCGGAGAGAAGAGTTTTTCAACATATTTCTAAACATAATAGTTTTAATAACTCATTTCTAATAACTGATTTATTTTATCTTTGCCATGATGACAGTAGATAATATTTTACTAGGTATTTTTCAAGACACTTCTATACAGCTTAAAGTGACATTTAAAGGCTTAACTAGGTTAATTAGGTTAACTAGGCAGGTTAGGGTAATTAGGCAAGTTATTGTATAACAATGGTTTGTTCTGTAGACTAATAAAAAAATAGCTTAAAGGGGCTAATAATATTGTCCTTAAAATTGTGTTTAAAATATTAATAACTGCTTTTATTCTAGCTGAAATAAAACAAATGAGACTTTCTCTAGAAGAAAAATATTATCAGACATACTGTGAAAAAATTTCCTTGCCTTGTTAAACATAATTTGGGAAATATTTAAAAAAGAAAAAAAAATTCAAAGGAGGGGCTAATAATTCTGACTTCAACTGTATATATATATATATATATATATATATATATATATATATATATATATATATATATATATATATATATATATATATATATATATATATATATATATACACACACACACACAGTTCTGTCTGGTTCTCAAATCTGAAAATAGCCGTGTGATATTCTGTAATAACAGCACTCGTACAGCCTCTTCACCCTTGTGTATTACTCCGCCCACATAGAGTGATAACAGATTACTTAAATTCACTACAGTTTGACAAATAATGCTGCTGTTGGACAACATAATGCACTTTTGAGGCTTTTTCAGGCAAGAATGTAGTTGTTTAGATTGCAACTATGCAGTTTATTTATAAGGATAGTGCCAATTTTAAATATTTATCATTTTGGAGATTCAGCACGTTCGTGGCCATCGGCCTATCATAGTGAGCAGAGCAAAGACAGTTGACGTTCTGCCACAAGATGGCGACAGAGACCACATAAGAAGTCCTTAGGGGAGAAAAACTCTGTAATTTCAAACTACAGCTGATCAAATCAATATAAAACAGGTAAGTGACATTCTAAGTCGATCTCCCTCTTTTGTATGTTGCTATGGCTTTTTCGGGGTTAATTAATGTGATATCCTGATTGCAACAGAAAAATACTGGGAAAGGTCTCTAGACTGATGGCATTTCATAATCTTAAAATGTGAGCAAAATCACCTGTTTTGTCATCACTTTAGACATTACGCTAGAGAAATATTCAAATACTAGCTCTAAAGTTACGATTGTGAAGTAGCAACGGTTTCTGCTGTTCTAACCGTCAGCTGCAGATGTGTATGAACGGTGGAAGAAAGTAGTTGCTCTTAAAAAAGGGTTTTAAGACTTCCGATTTTCTTTTTTATTTACACGATTATGCGGTCGAACTGTTGTATAAACACAATATCACACTCGTAGCAGTGCGATGTGGCTGTATGTATATCAAAATCCAATTAGAACCACATGTTTAGTAAACAGATACAGCAGGTCTATAATAGTATAATACATCCAATAAAAGACAGAAAATATTACTTCGCGAATTGTACTATACATACATTATCCAAACATTTACATATTATTTAATAATATTTTTGAGATGAACATAAAACTGAATAAATATATTTCCATATTTTGTACTGTTTTTAGAATGTACATCTGTGAAATGAAAATCTGTAAAATGTCAAAAAGTAAGAAACAAAAGTTAATAAATACAATTTATGGAGGGTGTGAATTACAGGGGGGTTTGGGGGGGTCTGACCCGCCGAATCAACTAATTAATTACCACCCCCCCCCCCCCCCCCCCCCCCCACACACACACACACACACACACGCCTCCAAGAAGGACATCAAAACAAGGTGTATGAAGGAGTCTGCCCTTTAAATAATTAAGAAACAGCTTGCTCTGATCTGTGTCTTAAATAACATTAATAATTCAAATAATAGATCATTTAAATATAAGTTTAACCCCTATAATGGTTCAGACCATTGTGAGTTTATACTCGCAGCTAGCAGTCTATGGCTGCGGAAAACTTGTTGATTCAGCAGCTTGAACCCGGCAGTTCTAGAGCCTCGACAGACATCGCAAGTGTTCACAAAACATTTTTCTTGTAAAATAGGTCTTTGTATCAACATGTAGCCTAAAAGTAACGTAAATCTGACTGCATAGTTTGTATTTGATTATGCTCGCACATATTATTATTTTACATCAACTCTTAAATAACAAATAAGTGCAGTCTTTCATGGTCATCGATTTATTGCTGCAGGAATGCAAACTTGTCACTTTTGTTTAATATATATCATAAATGTTATTTGTAATATTATGATGCCCTCAATCTACAGCTGTCAACCCTCCTTTTTTTCCTGGGATTCACCCGTATTTTACAATTGTATCCCACTATCATCCTGTAAAGCTATTTTCAACCCAGGCTCATTCTGAAATTGTCGTCCCATGCACGTTTCTGGACACCACGAAACACGTCCCAATACGTATTTTTGCAGTTTTTGGTTTCGCGAATCCGCAAGAGGCCGCTGTGTGCGCTTTTTCATGTCTCAAATTTCTCTCGAGAGAGCTGTTCCCACGTAAACCCACCAGAGGCCGCTGTGGACTGACTGGCCAGCCAACCAATCGACTGACCCACCCTCCTCAACCAATTTTATCGATTGACCTGCCCATCCACTTACTTCCCCTAAACCCAACCAATGGTTTACAAAAGCCGTCCAGAAAAAGAAAAGCCATCGTCTGATTTTTACCACGTTTTCGGATTTTACCACATTCTCACCCTGTTATTCACTTGTTCATTTTATTTTTTGGGTTCTGTTTTTGTCTTACCTGATTTCTGGAACCGCTCTTTCCTGGACTCGAACCCCATTGTCATGGTCAACTCCTCTCTGCGTCTCAAGTCCGCAGACATACACGACGAGCCAACAGGACAAACTGGTTGCAGTGAGAAAGCACTCCACACAGAGGTAAGCGGTCAGGTGGTAAGCGCGAAAAGGAACGGCATCATACCACCCCGTAGCGTTCATTAAAAAAAAAAAAATTAAATTAAATTAAGCCATACGTACCTCCGGCTACATAATTCAAGGTCTCCAGAAACGTTTTCGGGACTACGTTTTCAGAATGAGCCTGCGTTGGCTATTTTCCTGTATTTCTCCCATATTTTTTAATCTTTCTATAAAGGGTGGCAAAAACATCCAAAAAGCTGATCCTCCCTATACGCAACACATACTGCCGAACCACCAGGGGACGCCCCTTGCTCTTAAATGTGAATTTGTTCTATGCTTTTATTTTTATTTAGACATGAAAACACTTTGAAATAAATATAAAAATGGCAGGATTCCCTTCATTTCCATTACAGGCACCATTGCCCCTGCTATGCAATCCTTAAAACAGTCAGTTCATGTAGCGGTGCGTGACTGTCAGACATGTTTAAGTGATAAATAGTTCATTTTAGATCTGTGGATTTTTAAAGCGACACCTCTCTTATTTAATGTAATCAAACGAATTGGGCTCAAAAATCAGCCGACTTCTGCAAGTAAAGTGATAACTTTAACATTCTGTCCATCAACTATGAACTGTTATGAAGTGGACGTAAACAAAAGACTTGCGGACCCAAGTGCAGTTTATTAAAGTCGAGGTGGTACAGGCAAAGGTCAGAAACAGAAGCAAAACAATAGCAATAAGGGTAATCAAATAATCGTGGTCAAAATACAGGCAAGAGGTCAGACTAGGTGGCAATGAATCAAAATGAGGAACAAGGCAAGAATCAAAAACACAAGAAAATAAACCAGGAAAAATGCTTCATAATGTTCATATGAGAAACAAGACTCAGCAATGTGTGAGTGAAAGTGACGTGATGTATATATAGTCCTTGTAATCAGTGGAAATGAGCAGCAGCTGTGTCAGTGTGTGAATGTCCAGATTATCGTCAGTTGTTGCAGGAGTTAATGGGTGCAAAAAGTTCTGAGTGTTGTAGTTCGGTAGAATGTAATCTCTATCAGATAAAAAAAAACCGCTGACTATTATGACGGACTACAGGAACTAATCCCCAGCTGAGACAACACCGCTGGCGATCACAACATGAACCAATCACAACATGATAGCCTTGTATTATCATGTGACAATTACAGTAAAGGATTTGCATTCAAATTAAAAGGCGCATATTCTTTAATATTTCACTTTTTCGCCACAAATCTGCAAAACTGACAGGCAAAGCACATCACTAACAGGCCAAGGACATGGGTTTGATTCCCTGGAAATGCACAATACTGATATCAAAATAGAATTTTAAAGAGATCACACAACAGAATAAGACACTTCCCTTGCAAAACAGCCCCAAAAACGGTGTTATTTCACCATATGACCCCTTTAAAACTCTCTGTCTCTGGGTCCTCAAGGAGACCAAGGTGAGCGTCTCATGCTAATGTGTGTCTGATCTCAGTTCCCCGAAACATCTGCTGTGTCTGATGATTCACCTCAGTCCCAGAACAGAAAAGTGTCATCTCTCACGTCAGATCAACTATTTATAAAAAAGCAGACTACAAACCTCAGAAACCCTTGTCTAACATTTCTTTTCTCAGTTTGTTTCTCTCATACGCAGCACGTCCTATTTTTCACATCCTCATTCATTAAATTCTGTAAGCGCGTTGAGCATATATTAATTGCTTTAATTATCTTAATTACTTTCTTGATAATTACGCACAGCTTTATATATCTTATACACTGTGTGTGTGTGTGTGTGTGTCATATATGTTTATGCTTCCTGCTTCCTTATTATGATGATAATGGAAATGACAACAAGAATTAATTACATCTATGCATTCATTATGTTTTCCTTGATTTCCGGTGACAGGCTTCTTAATCACTGATTTATTTATTATCTAAAGCGCTCTATACATGCATTTTGTTTATGATTCTTTTTTGTATTTTATTATTCCTATTTTTATGACTTATTTTATTCATATTGTGTGTGTGTGTGTGTGTGTGTGTGTGTGCGTGCGTGCGTGCATGTGGGGGAAAAAAGGGGGGGGGGGAAGCTTTTTCTCAGATTTGCGTTTTTGATGAAACCTGAAGATAAAATTAAATGTTTTTTTGTTTTTTTTCTAAGCAGTGCCTTAGTTGTTTATTTATAGTCGTATATAGAGAAAAATATTCAAAGGGTTGTCACTTTTAGAAAAAAATCATCAAAAACAATTGTTTTAAGTTTATGATAGTGATAGATTTTATTTTATTTGCTTAATAAAGCTAATTGTGCTTTGTGTCTTATTCACCTAATGAAAAACCATTGACTACACTCTCAGAAATAAAGGTACAAAGCTTGTCACCGGGGCTGTACACTTTTGTATCTTATACTTCAAATGCGGAAAGGACAAGGACGCAAGCCTAAGCCGAACTACCGTGATCTCCGATCCCTCAGGCAGCACTGCATCATCATTCATTTATAAGTGATATCATCACATGGGCTCAGGACTACTTTGGCAAACCTTTTTCAAGTACCACAATATAGTTACATCCACAAATGCCTGTTAACTGTACTGTACCAAAAGGAAGCCCTATGTTAACAGTGTCCAGATGCGCCGTCGACTTCTCTGTGCAAAGTGCAAAATGCAACAACGAAGATCTTTATTTATCTTTAAAGGAACAAATGTGGACCTGTATGATAAAAAAGTGTACCTATTTAAAAGGTACGGCCATAGTCAAAGGTTATTTCAGAGTGTGTAGTGTTAAAGAAAATACACACTCATACAGAAAAGAAATCACATTCACGCTTTTAAAAATGTCATACTGTTGTAAATCAGATTCACATGCAGCTACAGAGGATGAGATTTAAAGAGAATGGATAGGAAACGTGTGATATTTGCCGCCTGACATTCTCTGCTGTCCCGCACCTGCGTGTCCAGCAGAGCGGAGCTTATCTGCACCTGCCGAGACTCAGGAGGAGGTTTGAGGTCAAGACGCTCTGTGCAGAGACGACAGGGGTGCCAGAGAACCAAAGACACTTCAGGACAAAAGTACAAGGAGATTCGCATACGCTCTGTTTCCATCCACATATTTTTATCTGCATTTTGGAATATTGCATTAAAAAATAGCTTAATGGAAATGTCAAGATGTGCATAACATTTGAAAATGCGCATTAAAAAAACTGAGTTGGAAAAACTTTTTAACTGATCAGGAAAACGCATCTAAAGAATAAATTCCAGGATGCACATCGAAAGAGTCATGCGATTTTGTTTTTAATAGATCATATGATAATGAAACAAATCATTATTATTTAGGATACATTAATGGAAAAACACTAGACCACTTTAAAATATCTGAAATGCTGTTTTGGTCTTTCTAAAATCTCTTATGGACCGTTTCCACTGAGTGGTACAGTACGGTACGGTACAGGTCACATTTATCAGGCTTGCGTTTCCACTGCTAAAAGGGCACCAATGACACTCTTTTGGTGGGCGTGGTGTACGACAAAGTTTCAGAATCAGGCTTTGTGGCTGTTCATCAAGACTATGACAAGGTTTGTTTGAGCTCGGGTCGACCATGGCTCGTCTTGGCTGTGTATTTAAAACATGGTGGTTCCTTTGTTTTCATTCTGGCTTGTTGCGCGAGCGAATTACGTATCTCTGTAAACCAATAGCATTCAGCTGCACGTCTAGCTCCGCCTTTTGGTACCCTTGGTACCCTTTGCCAAGGGTGCCGAAAAAGTGGTACGGTACGGTTCATTTTTAAGTACCCTTTGACAGTGGAAACAGGCCATTAGGGGATACTCACACCAGTTACAGTTGCCTTGAACCGTGCCAAAGCGCGATTGTCCCCCTTCCCTCTCCCCCAATGGCCTGCACTCACAGTGCATTTTGTCGCCCGAGCTGGAGCACGATGATGCGACTGTTCAGTTTAATTCAATTCAATTCATCTTTATTTGTATAGCGCTTCTACAATGTAGATTCACATAGAAGATTATAGTGAATTGAAACAGTGTAGTTCAGTTTTCAGAGTTTAAGTTTAGTTCAGATTAGCTCAGTTCAGTTCAATGTGCTTTAATATTCACTGCTGAGAGTCCAAACACTGAAGAGTAATCCATTGATGCGCAGCTCTACAAGTTTAACAGGAAGAGAAGCGCTCTTGCTCAGCACAGTGGAGATTGCTTTAGTTATATCGGTTTGTATTATTTTTTGTCGTTTGGGATGCAGTGATACACAGTCAGATATTTCGCAGAACAGAACCACCACTTTTGATGCTCATAAATTATCATACAAGTCCTCCTACTGCAGAGTAATGATGGAGTAAATGGAGTAAGCATACTGCATTTGTTTCCTAACAAACTTAAGAAAACTTAGGAAAAGAAAAAGTGCATTCTAAATTATTATGTTTTGTTAATAATGTCATATCTAAAAAGGCTATATTAATACTGATGTGTCGATTACAGCCTAACCAGGAAATTAAACTGTTTTATGTACACCGTTAACAATTTCCCGTAGAATCTACAGTAACTTACTGGCAGCAGTTCACCAGTAACTGACTGTAAATCAATTACAGCAAAAATACTGTATTTAAAGTTATTACAGAATTGTATCTATATCTTTACTGTAAAATATACAGTAATTGACACAATCCAATTTTAAAATACAGTAACATAATGCATGAATGTCCAAAATATAGTTCATATTGCAGTTAAATATAATTGTATAATGTAATTTACTAATATAATAATATTGTAAAATAAATAATAAAAATTGTTAACAGTGTATTATCAGAAAAGTGGATAATTTGTACAAATTCATAGGATTTATTTGTAAGAAAGGGTGACACGGTGGTGCAGTGGGTAGCGCTGTCGCCTCACAGCAAGAAGGTTGCTGGTTCGGTCCCCGACTGGGTCAGTTGGCATTCGCACGGGTTTTCTCCGGGTGCTCCGGTTTCCCCGACAGTCCAAAGTCATGTGCTATAGGTGAATTGGGTAAGCTAAATTGACCGTAGTGTATGTGTGTATGCCCTGGTCCTCCAGGTTGGGGGTTGAGCGTTGGGCTAAAAACTCACCTCATAAAAACTAGATGTTAAGAAACACCAATATGGTGCGGCTAAATATCAACTTTGATATAAAAGGCCTTGGGAGTAAGTAAGTATTTGTATGAATACATACGATTCTTCCCCAAGTCCCACTCCTAACCAGTGGTGTAAAGTAACTAATTACAAATACTCAAGTTACTGTAATTTAGTAGGTTTTCTCAGAAATTGTAATTTACTGAGTAGTTTTATAAATGTGTACTTTTACTCTCACTTGAGTACATTTTTAGTGCATTAACTGTTCTTTTACTCCACTACTTTTCTTCAACCTGCAGTAATTACTTTTTTTCTTATCTATGGAGAAGCGCGATCAGCCATCGGTGGCAGACTGCGGAGACATGACTGAGGCCAGTGTTGCCAGATGTAGCTGACTGATTCCAGCCCAAAAAGTATCCAAACCCGCCGAAATGCACATACATGCATGCAATTGATGTCAAAACCACCCAATATGGATACACGGACTCTATCGTGCGCTCTCGGTGTCGCGGGCACTCGCTCTCTCTGTCAGTGATGGTGCTGCGTGCATCAGTTCCCCGCATTCGTCAGAAGTTAACCCCCAAATTGACACAGGTAATAAAAAGATTCAGTCATGTTCATGTTGTGAAAGACTATCAAAATGTCCATTATTGATTATATTTGACTGCTGTTTTCAATAGAGATTTTACCACTTTTAATAGAGGAAGTCCTCGGCTTTGCAGAGGCTATAATTAATCAGAAATTGAGTGTACATAGTTTTACGTTAAGAAATGCAGTCTTGAATTTACAAACAGTCGGCAAGTGCCGGAGAGCTGATGTAACACAATGATTAAATTTAGTTTTCAGTCACGCTCATGTAAAGGTATAATATTCAACTCGTTTAGTTTTGCCTTCATTGATTTTTGTTTTCAGTTGTGACATCAAGCACGAGTCTTCAACACATGATTATTTACAACACGTTTTCAAACATAATAGTTTAATTTCTAATAATTACTTTTTTTTCTTTCCCATGGTGATAGTCAGTGCAGAATATTTTAGTTATTTTGCAGGATTTTGCAAGTTGTATTCAGACAAAAGTCCCTTTAAGTATTCTGTAGTCTTTAATTTAGATTAAAGTGTAATTTAAAGACTTGTTAACTAGGAAAGTTGGAATAATTAGTCAAGTTATTGTATAACTGGTTTGCTGTGTAGACAATCAAAAAAAATACAGTAAATATTTCTTAAGGAGGCTAATAATACTGACCTTAAAATTGTTTTAAAAAAAATGTAAAACTGCTTTTTTTAAGAAAAAAACTAAAGAAATAAGACTTATTATGACTCCAGAATATTTTTTTTGTTTCATAGGAAATACTGTGAAAATCTCCTTGGTTTGTTAAAGATCACTTGGAAAACATTATTTTAAGTTAACGGGAGGGCAAAAAAGTTCACTTCAACTGCGTCTGTTAAAGTTTACAGGTGCAAAAATGTGCCTTGATGTACTTGAATGTTAGAAATGTGTTATCCGCTACAATACAAAGTTACTTGTCAAATAAATGATCATGGAAGATTATCTTGAGTTTAAGTTATTTAATTAGCTTGTTTACGAAGACTGCAGAGTGATACGTGAAAACAATGACTTCGAATAATTGTTTAAGTATTTTGTGATGTATGTTAAAGTGTGCCCCCTAAAAGCACAAGTGGTCCCTGCCCGGCCCCCCTAGTTACTCTGGTCTAGAACCACCACTGATTAAACGTGTCCAAGAAGACGGTCAAAATCTTTACACGCATTGACTCAGAGACTGTTTAGAACCATGTCACTGATGAGAAGATGACGGATATTTACTGTATGATGATCGAAATGGCCTTAAACACCCAGCAGGCACAAGACGTCAACCTGCCGTCAGATTGACATTGTACTCTAATGTTGTGGGGATGTTGCATTTTGTTTGGAAATGTCAGGCCTACCTCAATGTCCAACGTCCAACCTGAAATCAACCAAATATCAACGTCTACTGATGTTACAGCTTGATGTTGTGTGGACTTTACCACTATGACGTCTATCAGACGTTGGATTTTGGTTGCCATACCTGACGAATAAATATCAGTATTTGACATCAATATGATGTTGGTTTAAGATGTTGGCTCGACGTTGGATTTTTGTCACTTTCTAACAACCTAAAATCGACCAAATATCAACGTCATTTGACGTCATTATTGGACACCAAAATAACTTTGTCCTTAGACGCTGGCTAGACATTGAATTTTGGTCACCTGACGTCATGACCTAAATCTAACCTAATATTAACATCTTATGATGTGTGCCTGCTGGGCAATAACTAAATGCACTACAGAATGTTACGTTTACACACACACATCAACAAATTACATGTAAACGCATCAGCTTTTGACAGCATAATACTCACTACTCACTACTCATGAGTACTTTTGAAAGGGCTACTTTTTACTCATACTTTGAGTAATATTTACAACAGGTACTTTTACTCTACTCACACTACATTTTTAGGCAAGTAATGGTACTTTTACTTAAAGGTGCAGTATGTAAGTTTGACACCCAGTGGTTGAACTAGGTATTGCAGTCCTGGATCAAAATAGACGCAAACGCGGGATGCCAGATTGAGTACAGGAGCGAGTGATTTAAAACTGTGTTCTAAATAAAAGCAACGACACGCAACAGAGGGGATATTTTTCATATTAAAAGTAGTTTTGGTTCTAACAAACACCTCGAATTGATATATATGAAATGGCTTCTATTTCTCACAGCTCAACATGTGAAACCTATGACAGTGATCACCTCAGGTAAATCTTGTGTGCTTTATTCAATGCTAAATGCTAACAATGTGAGTTTGAATAGATTCTAAACCTTATCGTTTCGTGAGTGAGTGCATATTCTATGCTTCTGAATGGCTGTATTTACATTTCTGCCGTGTTTCGTCTGGTGCAAACAGCCAAACTGCTCATTACTGTGCATCTCGTCACAAAGCATGTTATTAGGACACAGGGTTACAATGTAACCTGCTCACCTAATGTTTACATTCACAATATTTATATCATTTGCTAATTAATAATCTCATGTGGAACTGAATCTGTCTCATTTCGATGTCTGATACTGTCCATTTTGCTCACGGACGCATGCTTTCAGAGCCTTTCTGAATGAATGAATGAATGAATGAATGAATGAAATACGCTGTTTTCCAACAAGGCAACCCGGAGTGCTGAAATGTAATTGGCTAAACTGGCATTGTCCAGGTTGAATTTACCTAAACAAAGACAACGTTCCGGCACGGAAAAACCATTTTCAAAGCAGAATATCTGACTTCAGCATTGTTTTTCAGTTAAACAAGTATGTTTACTTGGGATGTTTCTTAAATATCTGCACACATATTATGGTATTTTTATGCTTTAGAAGAGTCACAAACTTACATACAGCACCTTTAAATATGATTTTCAGTACTCTTTCCACCACTGCTCCTAACCCTACCCCTCAACAAATCATACTTAAATGTATGATTGAGATTGTAAAAATGTATATGAATTAGAAACTAATTTAAAAAAGTTATGAATTGCAGTGAGATTGCATTGGTTGATTACGGTGTCAGAAAGAACCAAAAAGGGTTTTCACAATGATGCAGAGAAGAAACTTTTTTTAGTTCCCCAAAGAACATTAATTGAAAGTTATTTAAAGAATTTTTCCATAGATTAAAGAACACTTTTAATTATCTAAAGTACAGTTTTCCACTATTAAAAAAAACTTTTTGTGAAATAAAAAAGGTTCATTGGATGTTAAAAGTTCTTCATGGAACCACTGATGCCTGTATATTTATCTTTAAAAGTGAAACGCATGTAAACTAATTGATTATAATTGTATCTCTATATCAAAATGTTAACAATCTAAACTTTTATATAGTAGGACCAGTACTCTTTAAAAAGGCGGCATGGTGGCTCAGTGGTCCAGTTGGCATTTCTGTGTGGAGTTTGCATGTTCTCCCCGTGTTCGCGTGAGTTTCCTCCGGGTGCTCCGATTTCCCCCCACAGTCCAGAGACATGCGCTATTGGTGAATTGGATTAACTAAATTGGCTGTAATGTATGAATGGTAGCTGCGTCCCAAACAACACACCATACACTATGTACTTATGCACTTACACACTCAAAAGCATAGTATGCATATGTAGTGTCGTCCCAAATGGAACACCAATGTTTGTTTTACTAAGTGGCAATTTAAACCATTTTCCTGATGAAGTTTGACGGTTGCCAAATCAGTGAAATAAATGACCAAACTACCAAATAATACATGCCATGAGTATAACCGCATTCACCATCGGGAAGCGGTATAATTACTCTCGTAGGAGAATTTTGCTTTCACAATCTAAAACCAATGAAGTAATCCAATATCAGTGCCCGATAGCGCTGCCCCTTCCGTTACGTGAGCAAAGCAGCGGCTGTTGAGTGTGTGAAGTGTCCAATATTCCACGCTTATTTTTAACAGTTGAATAAGTGCATCATCCGGGTATTTAAAGTGAACTTATTATTTTTAGAGTTTTCAGTTTGAACGCACTACTTACACTATTTATACTACAAAATGGCGTAGAATAATGCATAAGTATGCAATTTGAGATACACTCTATGTGTGAATGTGAGAGTGTATGGTTGTTTCCCAGTACTGGGTTGCAGCTGGAAGGGCATCCGCTGCGTAAAACATATGCTGAAATAGTTGGCGGTTCATTACGCTGTGGTGACCCCTGAAAAGAAGTTTGGGGGAAATGCTTAGCTAGCTAGCTTAAAGCCAGTGGTGCTGTCGGTAAGATCAGAGGTCCAGGTCGCGGATGAGGACCGGGGAGGGGGGGTTGGAGCCCGCGTTTGCCGCCCTCACTATTCTCTATGGACGCGCCGGCCCTGGTTTTACAATATATTATACCGTTTAATAGGCATTTATAGTGCGACAGGGACAGACTACATGACCAAAGCTCACTTTTTTTTTTACCTGCTGTCTCTAAACACTAAAAAGGCTGGAGCATAATGAAATGTGTCCCAGCACCACAAACACACACTTCCTGTGCCAGTAATTTACACTTCAAAGCTGTGTGTCCTCTCTGCCCTGCATGCAGGCTTCCTCATTTATACAAACACACACACTGAAGTCCCACTATGTGTGTATCCTCATTTAGACACTGTAAGAGATCACACACACCCACACAGGCACACACAACACAAATAATTTCAACTAGTCTTGGCTGCTCCTCTATATTTCCGTTCCCTGCCTCTCCTGTGATGATGAAGCACCATGTTTTTCGTCTCAGTCTTTTGGCTCAAACAGTGTTTGTTTTGTTTGTTGTGCACTGATTGTTCATCTACTGTACGCAAGCATGAATGCGCAGCCAGTGTTTCAAATGTCTGCTACATGGGCTGAATCGAAAAAACACATTTCGATAGCACAATACCTTGTGTGTGCCTTTTTAGCCTTGTGTTTAGAAAAAAAGCAAGATCAAATATCTCTCCACAAATCTACTAGACAATGGTCTACAATAGTACTCAGCTCAAAATGCTATTTCAAGACTTAACTAAGTTAATTAGATTAACTAGCCAAGACATTTGAAAACAGTGGTTTGTTCGGTAGCGAACACACAAAAAATAATAATAATAATAATAATAATTTTTGTAAAAAAATATTTCAAAATGATTACATGAAATTGTCTCTGCTCTGTTAAACATCACTTGCGAAATATTTGAAAAAGAATTAAAATATTAAAATATGGCACAATACCTTGTGTGTGGCACAATACTTACTGATATGAAACAAAAACAAAACACCTAACAATACTAACAACAACCCCACACCCCTTCAAAAAATACAATCGTTACTCTTTAGTTTCATAAAAATACCACTGATTTCAATGACAAAGCACTGCGAATATGTCTCATGAATATTAATTAGGCAATGTGACTGGCCAGTGTTAAATTATCAAGCACATCAAATTACAGTAATTAATATTCATGAGCTTCTCTCCATAGAGTTACATCACTGCCGGCCACTAGATGTCCATCAATGTGTTTTGTTTTGTTTTTTTCGCTGTACTAACAAAACCTCAATGTCCAGCTGTGTTATTATTATTCAGGTATAGCGGCTAAAAAAAAACACGTCGACCTAAACCTTTCTGCTCAAAACATGTCGACCTAAGACTCATCAAACTGCTCACTCATAATAACAGTTGACCTGAAAGTTGCCCGGTGGGATTGTAACATGAACTGCAGTCTGACACATTTCATAATACACTGACGCAGCTTTGTAGCTTGAAGCATTTTGGGTTAGCATATACCTGCGCAGGCTACGCTTCGGGCCTTGAAAGAAAACAGGCAACGTTTGCAGAGCTGTTGGGTTGAATTTGCAATTAATGTGGCATCAGCAGGAACAAAGGTAAAAGCGTGCCCTGCATGTAGAAATGCACGCACGCACACACACACACAAACCCTTGCTCAGCCCTCGGGGACTCTCCTTTCC
>LR812520.1:55786770-55944270 GCA_903798195.1 Danio kyathit
ACTCCTCCCTGCGCTCCATCCAAGCTTCGAGTGAGAGAAGCGCTCCATCCTCGGATGGCCGCCCTCTCACTTGATGACACCGAGGCTCAGATGTCCATCGATGCATCGGAGGTGGGGCTGTCATGATCTGATGAAGGATTTCCCCCACTCCGCTCCCTTCCCTCGGGATAGAGCGCGGCCGCGGCCGATCTTGAAACAAACATGATAACCGTGCTTTCCCTGGCTGTTTCGGTCGTGGGTCTGGAGATGGTTTATCCCCTAGCCCCGCGGCTGGACCGACTAGATGGGTGTATGTGGAGGATTAAAAGGCAAGACCTTCTAGCCTCCCATCCCTTTCTTCCCGGAAGAGCACAGTGGGCTCACGCAGTCTTGAGGGTACCTTTTTCTGCCTGATTTGCGTGGGACTCCGCCTCACCACCCTTGATGGTGGAGCAGCCAGGGAGTAGGAATCGATTCCCTAGATTGAGAGTGCCATCACGGGCCCGTGTGGTGCCTCCTTCTGCTGGAATCAGCCTCATCTCCCGTCCAAGGCGTGTTGGTTTTCTGCCTCCCGAGCCAGAGCCCACACAGCCGCGGGCCAGGCTGCTTCCACCCTGCACGCCAGGGTCCATGCGCTGGCCCAGCTGCACGAGGGTGGTTCCGACCCAGGCTTGTTACAAGCCCCGCACCGCATCCGACTGAGCTGCACGGGCCTCAAGTCCGCTGCGTGTGCCCCGGGAAAGACGATGGCCACGTTAGTGGTCCAGGAGCACCACCTCGGGCTAAACCTGGCAAAAATATGCGCAGAGTCGACAAAGTTCACTTTCTTGACTCCCCCATATACCAGTCTGGCCTGTTTGGCGAAACCGTTGGTGGATTCACCCAGGAATTCACTGCGGTGCAGTCGGATACGATGGACCATCCATCGGCGGGGATGTAAGACCGCTATCCCCCCGGCGAACCATTCACATCCACTGCTTGTGGCTAAGAGCGCCCGTCTACGAGTGCTGCTCCGCCCCCGCCTGCGCCTCCGGCCAGCGGCAGCGCCGAGCACCTCGCAGGCAACCAGCGCTCCCCGTCCCAGGGTGCCATTAAGTCCGGTTAACGGACCGCGAAGCGCTCCTGAGACGGTCATCCGGAGAAGAGGGAACCTGCTCTCTCCCCGGTGGGGGGCCGGGCTCCTCAGAGAGAGCATTTTTTCCCTTCCCTGGATGTGACAGCTCGAATACTGCCAGTCTGGGACACGATGACAAGCCTTCCAGCTCGCAGGATCGGTGCACTTCGCCAGTGGCTCATGAGGTCTGGGAGGACGGTCTCCTTTCTCTCACACCTCCAGCCCTTCCCTCCAGAGTCTGAGTGTAAGGTGAGTGAATCTCTCGCCTCCAGCTCTTCCGCAGGACCCCAGCGCTCCCCGGATCAGCGCTCCCACTCCGCGCTGCCCCACTGCTGGTACGTCAGCGATCGTAGCGATGCAGTCATTAGCGAGAGCTCTGCCTGCCTGGTTAGCGTGGGCCAGCCCTTTGCGGTGGCTCAAAGACACGATCAGACTCGGCTACGCGATTCAATTTGACACGGCCTCCCAAGTTCACGAGGGTGTTTCTCACCAGGGTCAGCCCTGTGCCCGCCCCTGTCTTGAGAGAGAAGATTGCTGTCCTCCTGGCGAAGGATGCAATCTAAACAATCCCTCCAGCTGAGATGGAGAGCGGGTTTACAGCCTGTACTTCATCATACCTAAAAGAGCGGTGGGCTATGGCCAATCCTAGATCTGCGCATTTTGAACCGATGTCTGCACAAGCTGCCGTTCAAAATGCTTATGCAGAAGTGCATCTTCCAGTGCGTTCGTCCTCGGGATTGGTCTGCAGCAATAGACCTGAAGGACGCATACTTCATGTCTCCATACTCCACGCCACTGTCAGTTTCTGCGGTCTGCGTTAAGGTCGAGCCTGGCAGTACAAGACCTCCCCTTCAGGTTCTCTCTGTCTCCGCGGGTCTTCACCAAGCTCGCGGAGGGTGCCCTAGCGCCCCTTCGGCTCGCGGGCATCCGCATACTCAATTATCTCGGTGATTGGCTGATTTTAGTCCTCTCTCGGGAGCAATTGATTATGCACAGAGACAAGTTGTTCCAGCACCTCCACCTATTGGCGTTTCAGGTCAACCGAGAAAAGAGCAATCTCACCCCCGTGCAGAGGATCTCTTTTCTCGGGTTGGAGCTGGACTTGGTCACCATGACAGCGCGCCTCTCCGGAGAGCACGCTCAGCTAATGCTTAACTGAAAGAGTTCGACAGCAAAATAGTGGTTCCACTGAAACTTTCAGAGGCTCCTTGGGTATATGGCATCCGCAGCCGCTGTCACGCCGCTCGGATTACTCCATATGAGACCACTTCAGCACTGGCTTCACGACCGAGTCCCCAGACGCGCATGGCACGTGGGCACACACCGGGTGACTGTCACTACGCTGTGTCGCCGCGCCCTCAGCCCCTGGAACGATCCCTCGTTCCTACAGGCCTGAGTGCCTCTAGGACAGGTGTCCAGAAATATTGTCGTTTTGACAGATGCTTCCAGCACGGGCTGGGGGGCCATGTGTTGCGTGCATGCAACCGCGGGCCTGTGGAAAGGAACCCAGTTGCATTGCCATATCAATCGCCTAGAGCTGTTGGCAGCGTTCCTCGCTCTCTGCCGTTTTTACTGGTGCTGGAGCGACAACACGTGCTGGTCAGGACAAACAGTACAGCGGCGGTGGTGTATATCAACCGCATGGGGGTATCCGCTCTCGCCGCATGTCTCAGCTCGCTCGCCGTCTGCTCCCCCGGAGTCATACGCGGCGCAATCGCTGCATTCCATTCTTCCCCACCGAGCTCAACCGTGCAGCCCATTCGCTCTCACGGCAGTTTCGCCTGGGAAAATGGAGACTACTCGCACCCAGCACCCGCACCCAGATCTATGCCTCGCGTACGATTCATAAATGGAGCGCGGAGGACTTAGGTGACCTACCAATTAGGTGGTTAACACTGTCACTCAGGCTGAGCACCCTCTACGAGGCACGAGGTCTGCTCGATCACTTGACTCAATATCTTGAGATTTCTGTCCAGGTAGACAGCTCTGCTGGTCACGTTCGCGTCGGCCAAATGGGTGGGTATCTGGAGGCATTTTCGGTCAGCGAAATGTGCCAGCGTGTTGGGCCGACCCACTCTCACGTTTACCTGAGACCCCTGCCCACCTAGGTGCTCTAGGTTCCTACAGCGTTCTTTCAGCTACGTAGTGAACCTGCAAGTGCAGCCCACGGAGGAGGCAGACCCAGCCCCTTATTTGCTGCGTCCTTCGCGCTTTGCATATTATACGGACCGTACTCAGCTCTTTTATCTGTTACAGAGATCGGCAGAAGGGAAGTGCCGTATCCAAACAGAGGTTGGAACATACCCACTGAACAGTGAATGCCATCTCCCTTGCTCATCTGAGCCAGGGCGAGCCGTGTCCCCCAGGAGTGAGAGCGCGCTCCTCGAATCGTGCATCCTTTGGGCATTAGCACACGGCGCCTCTCTAACAGACACTGTAGAGCTGCGGGCTGGGCGACATCTATTGCGAGATTTATTAATCTTGAGGGGAGCCAATTTCCTCACACGGTGAATGAGAAATTTGGTTAGGTGTTGTAAAACGCTTGCTGCGCCATTCTCTCTAACACAGAGATATGTGCGCTTTTTTGCTCTGTCAGTAAAGTTCCCCGCTGGCGAACCCTGCAGATATTCCTCCGAGGCCCACAGCATCTGACTCAGCGGAGGAGTCAGGCGCTGGCCCGTTACGTTGTTGGTCTGCCCGCTGGTCAGCCCGCGTTCTGGGTATAGGTGCCCGCTATGTGCGATCCCCACTAGGCGATCCCATATGCTTATACTGCCACGGTGCAGTCCCCCCTCACAGGCGGACCCGTGTCTTCCCTCACCGCTAACCATCTTATATTCATATGCGTACTCCTTCTTCTCAGGGCTAGTGCACATGCTCTCTCGCCACCAGTCTCCCCACTTGGGTAGCAGGTGGCCTCCGCAGCATCCTCCCCATCGGGACTGCACGCATTCCCAACGTAGTCGTATTAAACTCCTAGAAATTATTCTAGACGCATTGGCGGCTCCCGAAAAATATATCTAAATCCATAAATCTTCTGTTGAAGTGGGATAAGTAAGGGCCAGGGAACACGTTGGAAGACCGCGCCACTGGTGACGCAGGTGCACTCACGCTCTCTTTTTTGCCTGGCAAACCTCTCATCGGGGGCGAAGGTAAGGTTCAATCATTATGGCGTTTTCCATACATTTCCCCATAGTGGAAGATTCCACATAGCATTGAAGTTCCCCTCCCGAAGGGGAACGCTCCGGTTACCAAGGTAACCCTCGTTCCCCGAGGAGGGGAACGGAAATGCTATGTTCCTTCGCCATAATAATTGCCCCTTAGCTGTTGAGGTGAAAGTCTCTTCCGCTAAAAAATGATGCTTTGGCTTTGGTCGCACATGTGCTCTTATAGCCAAATTAATTGCAACGAGCATCAGGTGCGCAAGCTGAAGCTGCCAACTCATTGGCATTTCATTGGCCCGTTTACATACTCTTTCAGATGATTGGCTTTCTGAATGAAATCCCCATAGTGGAAGTTTTTACATAGCATTTCCGTTTCCCCCCTCGGGGAACGAGGGTTACCTTGGTAACGGGAGCGTTTTTAGCTGAGCCTTAAAACACAAGTGAAATCAAAAATCATTCGTTTTGTGGTGAACAATTCATCTGTGCATGTCATTAAGACAAAAAAAATATTTGCCTTTTTAATCTTTAATTGAAATCTAAAAATGCACTTGCTGTTTTTTTTGTTTTCAGTTAAATTCTCAGATTACACCTGTCTGAGGTATTGGGCGTGGCTTACACACTTAACCACACCCCTCCAACTATCAGTTTAGACAACAAATGGAGAAATGAAGAGGAGGAGGTGTCTTTAAGGTTGTAATAACTCTTCTAAATCCCATTTTCCCGATCTTTCTGAATGAAATGCAGACTTTGCTACATCCAATCAGGTTGCAGTAGAAAAAACAAGCCACGCCCAATGTTTTCTCATTTATTAAACAAAAAATGTAAATAAATGGTCACAGCTTCTGGTTCATGTGGACTATAAAGATAGACAGAGAGGTCAATTTCTAAGTGATAGAGCTATTCCATAACTTGGGAGCACGAACACCAAATGACCTTCCACCTACAGTCAACAACGGACATCGAGGAACACACAAAAGGCCAAGCTCAGATGATCTGAGGGATCAGGCAGGAGAGTAAGGGTGCAGACAGATATGGAGCTGCAAGACAATTTAATGTCTTAAATGTCAGGAGCAGGCGTCACGATGGCGCAGTGGGTAGCAAGAAGGTCGCTGGTTCGAGCCTTGGCAGACTTCTTCCTGTGTGATATATTACTTTTCCCCAATAAATGTCCCCACAAGGTCAAAATATACTGGTATTTGGTGCCCGCTATGTAAGAAATACAAGGCACATACACACACAAAGAAAAAATGCTAATATTCTAAAGAAATACGACGTACCAATTTCTTGAGATTTTCCTTTCTGCCGTGTGTACTTCTTGATCAGAAACAAATTGAGCCCTGAGCTCCCGAAGGTGACCCTCTTTCTCCGAAACCTCCCAAATGCTGTACAAACATTGAATTTCTATCCTGACTTTTAAAGGCTTTTAAAAGGTCTGAAGATGAAATAAGACTCAGCGTGCGAGGGAGGAATCCTGATTACAGACAGATACTGTGGTGGAGACTGCAGACCAAAACAAGAGAGGTCAGCGACGGCAAGATTGGAACAAAAACAATAACCTTGACCTGATAATCTGTGTACGTGTGTGTGTGTGTGTGTGTGTGTGTGTGTGTGTGTGTGTGTGTGTGTGTGTGTGTGTGTGTGTGTGTGTAAGAGAGAGATGATGCAGCACAGCTTTTCCTCTACTGCACGGTGTGACCTGTTCCTCTGTTAAAAAGGCCAAGGTGTAGATTGATTCTCTCCACCTGCTGACCTTTAGGACCGGATCTGATACGGCCTGCTGATTAGACAAACAACGAGGAGAGAGAGAGAGAGAGAGAGAGAGAGAGAGAGAGAGAGAGAGAGAGAGAGAGAAAGAGAGAGAGAGAGAGTGTGTGTGCATGGGTATTTTATACACTCAAAAAATATTTTTGCTGCTTGTTTAGACTACGTATTTAAAATGAGTTGAAACTACGCAATTCTTGAAATTGAATTGGCACAACTTAATTGTTTAACATTTAATCTATCTAAATTTGTTAAAGAGCACCTATTTTACTCCTTTTACAAGATGGAAGATTGGCCTTTGGTGTCTCCAGAATGTGTCTGTAAAGTTTCAGCTCAAATTTAGCAGATAATTTATTATAGCCTCCAGAATTAGCCCATTTTGGTGTCTGAGTATACTGTGCTGTTTTTGTATTCTGTGGCTTTGAATGCAATTGAGCTGCTTCTCTCCACCCATCTCTCCCACATGCGTGTCTGCTTCTCATCATGCGCTATGTCAGATAAACAGCACAGTGACAGACACAGACTCTGATGAAGCTGAAATACAGCTCATTAGTCAAAAATACCAGATAATTTTTTCATGTATTTGTGGTGGAGTTTATTCAAGCCTTTCTGAAATGATGAGTCTCACATGAATGCCGTTTGCAGTACACACTAACACACACATATACATATACATATATATATATATATATATACACATACACACACACACACACACACACACACACACATATATATATACACACACATAAATATACATATACACACACACATAAATATACATATACACACACACACACACATATATATATATATATTAGGGTTGGGCGATGTTGACCAATTTAGCATCGTACGATGTCTAATGTGAAACATCCCGATAGACGATGACATCGTCTTCATAGGCAGAGGTGAATAAATTATTTATGAATAATTAATTAATTCATAATGAATTAATTATTTGTAGCCTACCGTTTCAACTACCTGGTCTTTGTTTTACCCATAACCAAATCATAAATAAATAAAGATAAGTTACACACAAATTACCACCTGTCAAGCACTCTTTCCGCGGGACTCTGGCATGAGTAGGCAGAGTGATCCATGTCAGTCATTTGTTTGTTGTGGTGGATGGTGGAAGGGTGTCGCGGACGAAAGTGAGCGGCACGGGGGTTGCTCCCGGACAAAAGTGAGCGACACTGAGGCGTTGCGGACGAAAGTGAAGAGGGTTGGAGAGTCGCGGAACAAAGTGAAAATGAACAGTGGACAGGGGAGGAGGGCGGTTGAGGACGAAGATCGGTAAAATGAGGTGCCGGATCTGGCGTGTTCCGGCACAAATTAAGCCCTGGATAGAGACAAGATTAATTAAATATCACGTTTAACAACTATAGTGAGACCTGATCCACTATCATCCTTGATAAATTGTTCGACGTACACTGTTCTCTGCAGCTCAGACGAGCGCGTGGCTGTGTGTGTGCGTGTGTGTGTGGCTGTGTGTGTGTGTGTGTGTGGTCACGTGATGTGCGTTTTCAGTGGACGGAGGGCTGTTCAGAAATGATAGATGAAACGCCAGTCTGGACATGGGTCATTTTCGTTCTAAAATGCCATTTTAAAAGTAAGCTGTATTAGTGTAAACAGGGCCTGAGTGTGTATTTTTCACGAGCGGGTTTGCGACGGGGGCTGGGGCGATGGATCGCGATGCCGGCTCATCATCGTGATGTCTATCGGCCATCGGCGATGGACGATGGCATCGTCTATTGGCCCAACCCTAATATATACATACATACACACACACACACACACACACACACACACACACACACACATATATATATCCTTCTGGATCTTTCACTTACTTCGAAGACACTACTGACTAACTACGTTTACATGGACATCTGTGATCTAGTTATTTGCCTTAATAGACAATAATATAATTAAAGTGTTTACGTGAAGTGCTTTCATGTAAGAGTTTCCTGTAATTTTGGATGACTTTAACTACAGTTCGGCAGTTCCACCTTCACTCATGAACATTTCATTCAAGCCCCTGTGACAAACGGAGGTATTAGACTCAAGGAGTATGGACTGGTGAGAGTGTTATGGAATTTAATAATTTAATAACGCATTTGTTCAGTTGTTTGTGTTGTGACCAATTTGCAACACGTGTGCTGTCAAATTGATGAAGATTGTTTTTTTATTTGCTGGTGTTTTTGGTAATTGCATGTGCTTTCTTAAATTGCAGTGCGTTAAACTCTCTCGGCCACCGTACTATGCGGCCATGGTGATTATGTCGGTTAAGAATCACATAGCTATTTTACTTTCTTTATCACAAACATGCTCTGTTTTTAAAATGTTTTAAACTTATAAAATTAATAAAAACATGGAGAGTTGGAACAGATTATTTAATCACATAACAGTTTATTTGAAAAACAAATGTTCTGTGGACATGTGTATACATGTTATTATAGAAACATGGTGCCTGTTAATCAATTCGGTGGGTGGGGAAAACCACACTTCTATAGGGGTGGGCCTCAAAATCACTGAGGTTTGGATATTTTAATGTGAGAAAATAAAAAAAGAGACTTGTTGTGTTTATATCAAACTAATTTGATAGTGGACACACTATACATACACAGTTCTGTGCGAACAGCTTCCAAAAGTTGATTTTCATCATACAGTAGGTGTCCTTTAAGTTTACTTAATCGATTTGTGTTGGGACAACATGAATTAATCGTGTGTAACCTTGCATTTTTTACAGTGTATGTAACCCTGGAATATATTTGTCTGAGAGAAGATTTTAAGATGTTTTGTGGTTGACTGGACCACAAGTTAGCACATTTACACAACTACTTTCCATATTTCATTGAGGGGAAGGTCTATTGGTGGCTGTTTGCATCAGTTTTGTTTTGTTATTTTTCCGGATTGATCTAATATTTACCAACAACTTTACATACATTATGTTTATTTAATGTGAAAGGAGATAAAAGAAGAGCCTCAACATTTATTTCTTTGACAACCACGAAACTACACCAAAACCTAAGGCTTGTGTTTTTTTGCTTTACACATTTTTTTATCTTCAAATCAAACCTTTGATTTCAGAAAGCAAGTCTGAAATCCAGCCTAATAAGTGCACTTTAACAACATATTCTATATAGGCAGATGGTAGATAGTTTTTCATGGCTTTTTTTGAATAGATTTACCAACATAAGCACATCCAATGCAAAAACAATCCAGGGTAACACTATAGAATAGTAATACATAAATAATTATGTGCTAATATGTAAACTAAACGTTACTACGTTATGAACTAATGATGAGTTAAGGCATGCACTAATCACGAACTAAATTTTACACACAGGAGATCATGTGTAAATAATGGGTACCTTAATTACTTGTTAGTTCTTGTTTGGTAATTAATGTATTCAATTTTAGTTAAATTTAACTAACATGAACTTATGACCTGTTAATAAATATTTGTGTCACGACTTTACTTGGAGGGGGACATTATCATTAACTTATCCTTAACTATTTATGAGCTCCTCTGTTTCAACTGTTCATTTTGTTGTAAACAGAACACTTTTATATTGTTTTATAGTAAACATGCACTAGAGAAACATGCAAAACTGTTACGTTTAAACACAGGAGTTAGTTTAGAATGATAATGCGCCCCTTCAAGTAAAGTCATGACTAGCGCTTAACAAAATATTTGTTGGGCATTGATATCGCAATGTTTGTAACTGCAATAGTCACATTGCAGGATTAGATTATTTACTAAACACTAATAGACAAAGATATTATTAATTTTGTTGTTGTTTTACATTTGATCGTTCAATTTCTGTACTTGAATACTGTTAGACACCGCAAAAAAACAAAAAGCGCGGCTTATTTTTTGACTTTTGAATGTAGTTTGTTATCATTTATGCAAATACACTGCATAGAAAAAGACTCCCTGTCGATCTAAATTAATGAAATCTGTCCAAATAGAGCTATTCAAATCCAATGCAATCTCACAGCAATTCGTAACTTTTTTTGTTTAGTGGCTAATTTGTATGAATTTATACGATCTAATTCGTACAATTTCGTACGGTTTGCTTATCCCCCAATGACGGTTGGGTTTAGGGGCGAGGTTGGGTGCCTCGCCTCTTTTTTAAAATCATACATTTTTGTACAACTTAACTCGTACTAATTCGTACGAATTAGCCACTATACTGACAAAACGTAAAATACTTACGTTTCCTCGTAAGGCTGTTCAACTCATCTGGTGAAATTGTAATCTTATCGTAATATATATTGTGGCAAAACAAAATATCGCAATGTCAGATTTTTCCAATATCGTGCCGCCCTAGTCATGACATAAACACACATTAACAGTTCACGTGTTCAGGTTAGTTACATTTAGCTAAAAATAATGTGTTAATTAATACAATAACAAACATGCAATAACAAGTAATTAAGGTAGCCATTATTCACACACAAACTCATGTGACTGTTGTAGTTTAAATTAGTTCTTGCTTAACGCATGCCTTAACTTATCATTAGTTCATAATGAAGTAGCGTTTAATTTACATATTAGTACATCATTATTGATGTATTGTTATAGTAAAGTGTTAACCAATCTAGTCAAAAGGGATTTCAACTATCTCAGGGGGGAGAAAAACACTGCCTGTTTACACCTGATTTTAGCTTTGATCACTAGTGATCAGATTGACAAAGTCGCTTAACAATAGTTGTAAACAGGACTCGCCTACTGTAAGAGCAGCAATCCAGACTGAGCTGTGTTAGTAAACTAAAACAAGAGTTCCCAACATTTCCCCCAAAGAACAAACCGTAATTTAGCTGTAAACATTCCCATTCATCTACTGTAAAGGCAATCGCTCAACTGTCGCCTGAGTCGGTGAAAGTACATGGTCTGAAATTCACAATCCTAAATGTTTCAAGCCAATCACCTGAACAGGAAATACATTGCAATTAATCCCTTGTGAAACGTCTGGAAAATTAGATAAGGACAACTACGACTGCCACAGAAACTCTGTTTCCCTGCCTGATATGCAGGAATGTTCTGAAAAATTGTTATGGCTTGTTATTTTTTTTTCTTCATCTATGCCTTAGCCAGTGTCTGGATGTGGACGTGTTTATTTCAGTGTTTATGAATAGATTACACCAAAAAGAACGCTAGTAATCTTGACAAACTATACATCAGTCTAAGGCCCAATACCAATTCTACCCCTTAGCCCTTCCCCTTACCTGTCCCCCCTGTCCCAATTCTCTTTAGCTTGAAGGCGTAGGTCTAAGGGGAAGGGGTAGACACCCCTTGAAAGAGAGATTTTTCAGGACCACACTCAAAACCGGAGGTCAGGGGAAAATATATTCATAACCGCGTTCGTGTTTTACCGTCATTCTAAAAAAAAAAAAAACGGCAAAATAAAAACCGCTAAATTTCGCTATCTATAATCCCTAATAATAACTCCTGTACAGCAGTCCTACAACATTCTGACACTAGAAAAATCTAGTGGCTGGGAATGAGCTTTTTACAGTGTCTGGTGTAATGTTAATGTTGTTTTCTTGTATTTACATAGATTAATATGGCCAGGGTGTAAATGCGCAGTACAGTTACGATCTTATTGCCACATATATCGTCATCATAACATGTGATGTCCTGAAGATAAATACCAAAAAAAAAATAATGGCTGGTTTGCAAAAAGGAAACAAAGAAAATGGATGGTCAAAAGTTTTACTTAGCTGTAGGGAGTTTGAGAGATTGGCACAATCTACTTTGTAAATGCGCTATAGAAGAAATGGTGACTTTATATTTACACTTTGGTCATTAAATTACATTTTGATCACACTTTATTTCAAGGCACAATTCTCACTATTAATAAACATTAACTATGATTTTGCCTCAATAAACTCCAAATTTGCTGCTCATTAATAGTTATCAAGGTAGTAGTTTGGTTTAGGTATTAGTAGAATTAGGAATGTTAAAAAAGAAGAACTTTATAAGTACTTTATAAGTAATAAATAACCAATATATTAATAATAGGCAGGTAATAACCCATTAGTTCATAGTGATAATTTTGTCCTTAAACTTAAGTTTTACCAACATTTGGGTAAGTCAATTTTCCCTAAATTTGGCCCCGTTTACACTGCCAGTTAAATGTGACCCAATACCATTTTTTTTGCTCATATGTGACACATATATGTACGTTCTGTACGTCATTAAACTTGCAACAATGTGGTACTTCTCCACGGTTTAATGACGTAGAAGGAAGAGCGTGTGTGGAGACACTGACACAGTAAACAACAACAACAGAGGAAACATGGAGGAGGAAAGTGGCCAGTCGCCACAATTTGCTCCCACCAGACCTGAGATCTCTCGTATTCACAAATTCCTCTGAATGGTGGAGGACACCATATATAAACCATAGGCGCAAGCTGCGATGAAGGCCCTTTGCTTCCTCCTCCACCTCAAAATCATTTTAAAGTTGGGCGAACTTCGCATATTTCGCAGAGCTTAAAGCAAGAAAATTTCTTCCATCGTGGATAGTGTGGCGCAAATGTGGCGCGGTCAACTCCTCTTTGAGTCTCAAGTCTGCTGATGTACGTGGTGAGCGACTGGTCAAACTGGCAACAGCGGAAAAGCGGTCTACACGGAGGTAAGCGGTCAGCTGGTAGCATGAAAAGAAACAGAACCCATTGGTGGCATCATACCATCCCTTAGGATTAGTTTTAAAGACGAAATGCAGCCATACGTACCACTGGCTACATAATTCACGCTCTCCAGAAATGTACATGGGAGGTATGTTTTCACAATGAGCCTGTGTTGGTTGAAACAACCAAGGATTTTCTAGAGTTTACATTTTCTCCATCTTTCTCTTTGCTTTCAGACAGCCAGATTTCAGGTCTAAATCGCCTCAATGTTGATTTTATTCAGTTCAATATTATCAATGTGGAAAGACCTGTCAGTTATGAATTAAATATGATTCAGCTATAATGCAGCTCTTCAAAAAGCAAAAGTGTCAATATCCAGCTCAATTAATTTCAAGCTTTGTTTGTATCCGATCATTAAATATTACTGAATATTAACTTTTAAACAGGCAGCATCCATATGGCAAAGTAATTCTGGCTCTGCAATGTTTTTGCAACAGAGTCATTAATAAACAGTCATTAGTTTGGTTAGAAACATGACATGAACAACTTATTACTAGTGTAAATTCTAATAAACATTTCAGCAAGTGCTTAGAAGAAATGGAGTCATTAATTTATGACTTTTCAAATAAATTTAAACAAGGAAAATAAAAGTGCTGACTGAAAGCAACCATAACAAAGACAAGGTGTTGAGAAACTTTTGGCCAGAACTTTTAATGTGAATGAACCTTAGTGAAACTCACACAGATCAAATTATTGATATAACCTGTTGTTCTGGTTTACATATAAATCAATAACTCAACAATTTAAAGCACCCACAGAATGAAAATCTTAACATCGGTTCATTCTGAAAAATGTAACCTTATATATATTTCTGAAGATCGCAAATTATGTAGCCAGAGGTACGCATGGCTGTATTTCATCTTTAAAACAAACACTACGGGGTGGTATGACGTCATTCCTTTTCGCGTTTACCAGCTGACTGCTTACCTCCGTATGGACAACTTTCCCGCTGTTACCAGTTTGTCCAGTTAGCTCGCCATGTACGTCGGCAGACTTGAGATGCAGAGAGAAGTTGACCACGACGATGGGGTTCGAGTCCGACGAAGAACAGTTCCAGAAAGCAAGACAAAAAACAGAAGCCAAAAAATAAAATAAACAAGTAAATAACAGAGTGAAAATGTGGTAAAATCTGAAAACGTGGTAAAAATCAGGCAAGGACTTTTCTTTTTCTGAATTGCTTTTAAAACTGTCGGTTGGGTTAAGGGAAGTGAGTGGGCGGGTCAATCAGTCAGTCAGTCGACAGCAGCCTCTGGTGGATTTACGTGAGAACAGCAGGTGCGAATGGCGAAAGAAATTTGAGATTTCAAAAAGCATACACGGCGGCCTTTTTGGTGGATTTGTGAAAACAAAAACTGCAAAAAAAAAACGTACCTCCTGAGACGAATTTGGACCTCTCCAGAAATGTATATAGCGGTACGTTTTCAGAATATGAAATTCTGGATATATCTAGCTGAATATTAAGAGTTCAGTACATGGTAATGGCATGAGCCTCAAACTCCATTGTTTCTCATGTCCAGTGGTTGTAAAATCAAAAAACAGGCCAATCTGAACAAAACACAGACTCTGATAATCCACATTGGTTCATTAATATGCAACCATTTGATGGCCATAACGTTTCTAGTGATATTACAACAATGATTACAATTTTCCCTTACTTTCCTAGTATAACACAGCTCATTTTAGTACCTTTATATATGGGACTCCCATTTTGAAATCTGGACGGGCTTGAAGGAACAGTATGAAGCAGGTAGATGGGCATGGCCATGGAGTAACATTATCTCATTTGTTTACACCTCATAAAAATGCAAAATTCTGCCAAGATTATTAAGCATCACCCTCAAAAACCATTCGGTCTGTTAAACTCTATCTTGTAGTATATATGTGTATATTGTGCACTTTTGTAATGAGGCAACAATAGGGTTGTCATGATACTGGAATTTGGTAACAATCTATACTGAAATTTTAAAAACGGTCATTTCTCGCGATCATCTGAGAGCTTCTGAGCATGTTCTTTAACAGCTCTGATTTGCTGTTGTGTTCACGTGCACAACATAAATGGCTGTGATTGGCTGTGAAGGTCATCATTTTAACCGAACTCACCTCTGTTTAAGTACACAGACACATGGACACTGGAGTGTTTTAAAGCTGCGATTCATTAGCGGATCACTCGTATGTCAGCTAGACAAACCAGTTGATCGACGTGACTTTGAAATGCTCCAGTGTCCCTGTATCTGTGTTTACACTCCGTAAACAGCGGTGAGTTCGGTGAACTGATGACCTTCCCAGCCAATCACAGTCATTTCTGTTGAATAGCAAATCCGCGGTGTTTAAGAATGTGCTCAACAGCACTCAAATGTTAGCAGGAAATTAACGTTTTTAAAATTTTACTATCGATTGGTACCGAATTCCAGTATCATAGCAACCCAAGGCAAAACACAAATGTAAACAGCTAAATTAGTGTTTAATGCAACCCAGGCTCGTTTGGAAAACGCACACCTATATACATTTCTATATACATTGCCATTCACACCTGCTGTTCTCGCATAAACCCACCAGAGGCCGCTGTTAACTGACTGATTAACAGACCCACCCTGCTTCTCCCCTAAACCCAACCAATTTTAGCGATTGACCTGACCACCCACTTCCCTAAACCAAGCCAACAATTTTCAAAAGCAATTCAGAAAAAGAAAAGCCCTCATTGGATTTTTACCACGTTTTACCACATTTTACCCTGTTTATTTTATTTTTTGGATTCTGTTTTTGTCATACCCGCTTTCTGGAATCGTTCTTCACCTGACTCAAATCCTGTCGTTGTGGTCAACTCCTCTCTGCGTCTCAAGTCTGTCGACGTACATGGCGAGCTAATGGGACAAACCGTTTACAGTGGGAAATCGGTCCATACGAAGGTAAGCGGTAAGGTACTGGTAAGGCGAATGGCGTCATACCGCCCCGTAGCATTCGTTAAAAAAATTAAATGCAGCCAATCGTACCCCTGGCTACATAATTTGCTGGTCTCCAGAAACACATATAGGGCTACGTTTTCATAATGAGCCTATGTTGGTTAATGCATGTTTATGCATCATGTCATATCTCTCAGCTCTTACAGTGATTTTTCTGGAGTAAAAGAACTGCGATAAATTTCAGTTTACGCAGAAGTTGATATTAATTCGTACCTCTGTTTACAGATACAGTAAACAAAAATAAAATCATGTTCCAAACCAAACAATCCCAGATTAATTTAAACAGTAAATATCTTATTTTAGTTTATAATTTTTAGCAAGCATTAGTAAGCTACACTAGATTGCATTGCTATTTAGAGCGGGTGTTTTTGATTCAAACATGCCCAAGCGCAACATAACATATTACATGGATTATGCATTGGAATCAACAGGAGAGGACATTGGATGCTGTGTTTTCCAGTGGCATTTGAAAACATGCCTAGTTCAACCAAATAGAAACTTGATCTCAGATATAGGTTTAGAGGGAAGAGTAAAGACAAACTATTGATTGTTTTAAGAGTGGGAGTGTGATTGGATTGATCGCTCATATTGATTTAGCATTTACTTTTCTCCATTACAATAAAAGCACACACTTAAAAATAATCAGAGCTTGTCCACTAGGTTCCTCCCCAAATAATTCTTTACATGTTTACCATAACCTTTACTTCCTTCCCAAATAGACAACTCATTAGATTGAGTGGACAAGACGTTAACCGGAGCACCATAGCAACCCTGCAGTCCCCTATTTTACTACATGAGTAAAGTGAAAGCTAAAGGACTGTCCGTCTCTCTCTGATTTAACCAGCACAAGATTGGACCCATCTGGATAAGTAGTTTAGGTGAAAATGACTCCCCGGCAGAAATGCACAACAGTGGAACAAAAGACTCTAATGTGAGGGTGTGTTGTTTGGGAATTCTGTAATGCACGTTCTCTCTTTCATGTCTGTTCATCCTGATCTCATTTGACATTCACCTCCATTCCCTGCAGTTCGTCATGCAGTCGGGTCACAGGTGCGCAGCTAATGTATTCAATTAATCGTATAACACAGCAGAGACAGCATTCACTCTCATTTCTGCTCTAAGAAGCGGATTTGTGTTTATTTATGGAGTTCATTTAAGACTTTAAAGAGTTTTTGTTGACTATAATACAATAAGGTTGGTTGGTTGGTTGGTTGGTAGGTAGGTAGGTAAAAGTTCTGTGTGCCATTTGGAAATAATTAGACAATACACTGAAGTTCCAATTAAATTCTAACTTTCATTCCAAGAGCAATGCGGCACCAGGGTTTTTTGCTAGTTTCAGCCAAGTGCAGGTATCATTTTTATGTCCTGTGCCACATTATTTAAATAGCAAATGCATTTTGCACCCATTTGTGTTCCCATGGGCGCGCTGGTCTGAAATGAAGGTATGTTAAAGCAGTAATCTGACACATTGCTATTTTGTGGCAACTGCAGCCATGTCATTGACCAACTAAAAGCTGATCTAAAGTCAGTCACTAAGTTTACATGGACATCAGTAATCGAATTACTTGCCTAAATCTAAATAAGACAATAATATGATTAATGTGTTTACATGAGTTGCTTTTTGAATGTTCCTTCCATGATCCCGTTTTACATGTTATGGCACTTTATTTGATTAACATCATTGCGTCACCGCGCTATCCATGTTTAAATGGTGTTTACATGGTAGACTCTCAGAGTATGGTCTTAATCGTATTAAAATCGGATTATTGGTGTCCATGTAAACGTAGTCACTGGTGCATTTTTTTTTTTACATTTTTGAAAATTTAAGGAGCACCTATAAGCATTTCCGAAATGCGGATACACGTTGCTTATTACACACAGAAGGATGCACAGCAGCACACAAACATCTTTAAATATGAAAAATTAAAGGATTATTATATAAAAAAAAATATTATTGTCCACATAAATATAACAAATCCCTACATCATAATGGATAAGTTTATGAAAATTAGTCCATCTACAATACCAGTTTGCAGTAATGACAAATGACATTGGCTCTGTTTCCTCACTAGTGAAATGTACAGTTTTTCCACTATGTAAACAGTAAATTCGTCTTGTTATGAATGCAACTTGCTCTTACATGGAATAGGAACCAAGACTCTGATTGGTTTGATGCACATTATGCTCAAAAAACACTCATAACTTATTAAGAGAATAAGGAGAACCCTTTTAAACCACAAGAGAGACGCACCGGCCATTTTTCACGACCTCAAAATATCATTGTACACTTCCAGCCATGCTCGGAACTTATTATAATAGAGCTCTTAAAGTTACAAGGTTTGGATCTAAACAAAGCTTAATTTATTTGATTGAAATATTCACATTTATAATATCATTTTTTTTATATTTTGTAAAAGAGTTTAACTATATATATCTTTATTGACATCTAATCATTCAGAAATAATTGTAATACTGTATGCTCATTTATTTCTCAAACATTTCTTGGTTTTGCAAATATTATAATTACATTATTTTGAAAAGTGTTGTTTTTTTTACAACATTATATAAAACAAAATAAACAATATGAAAACATTAAGGAAACAAAAAACATTGATTGCGTTTCCAACACAATCAACATGCTGCAAAGGGATTTTATAACGACCAAAGCAACATTTCAGTTGTTCAATGTGGTCGGTCCACTGGTTTGTTCATTTATGCCGTCCCATTGTGCCCATTTTGGTTACATCATTATATTTTTTGATGGAATTTATTCTGTAAATATGTTCCTATTGTAGGTTATGCACATGTTTTTTCTTATCGGATAAAAAGTTTATCCTCAGTTGTGCACATGTTTTTCATGCAGATTTTCAAAATGTATGCACATCTCGGCATTTCCCAAGAAATCTAATTAATTTGATTGAAACAATCACATTTATAATAATTATGTATATGCATACGTATGTAAATACAGTTGAAGTCAGAATTATTAGCTCCCCTGTTTATTTTTTCCACAATTTCTGTTTAAAAGAGGAAGATTTTCTCAACACATTTCTAAATATAATAGTTTTAATAACTCATTTCTAATAACTGATTTATTTTATCTTTGTTATGATGACGGTAAATAATATTTTATTAGATATTTTTCAAGACAGTTCTATACAGCTTAAAGTGACATTTAATGGCTTAACTAGGTTAATTAGGTTAACTAGGCAGGTTAGGGTAAGTAGGCAAACCATTGTATAACGATGGTTTGTTCTGTAGACTATAGAAAAAAAATATAGCTAGAGGCTAATAATGCTGTCCTTAAAATGGCTTTTAAAAAATTAAAAACTGCTTCTATTCTAGCCGAAATAAAACAAATAAGACTTTCTCCAGAAGAAAAAACATTCAGACATACTGTGAAAATGTCCTTGCTCTGTTAAACATCATTTAGGAAATATTTAAAAAAGAAAAAAAAAAAAATTCAAAAGGGGGCTAATAATTCTGACTTCAACTGTGTGTGTGTGTATATGTGTATATATATATATATATATATATATATATATATATATATTGTAAAATAGTTTAACTATATATCTCTTCATTGTATGTTCTTTCAAAAATAATTGTAATACTGTATACTCCTTTATTTCTCAAACATTTCTTTGTTTTGGAAATATTATAATGACATTATTTTGAAAAGTGTAGTTTTTTTTACAACAACATTATATAAAACAGGGCAACGCGGTGGTGTAGTAGGTAGTGCTGTCGCCTCACAGCAAGAAGGTAGCTGGTTCGAGCCTCGGCTGGGTCAATTGCATTTAAAATTGCCCGTAGTGTATGTGTGTGAATGAGAGTGTATGGGTGTTTCCCAGTGATGGGTTGCAGATGGAAGGGCATCCGCTGCGTAAAACATATGCTCGATAAGTTGACGGTTCATTCCGCTGTGGCGACCCCAGATTAATAAAGGGACTAAGCCAAAAAGAAAATGAATGAATTATATAAAACAAAAGAAACAATATGAAAACATTAAGGAAACAAAAAAAACTTCATTTTTGGTCACACTTCACAATACAGTTTCATTTGTTAATGTTGGTTAATCTATTTACTAACATAAACTAATAATGAACTTGTTCAGCATTTATTAATCATAGTTCAACATTTAACTAATGCATTATTAAAATCCATATTCATGCTTGTTGACATTAATTAATGCACTGTCAGTTAACATGAATGAACAACTGTATTTTCAATAGCTAATGTTAACAAACTGTAATAAATGTGTTGTTCATTGTTTGTTCATGTAACTAACATTAACTAATGCAACCTTATTGTAAAATGTCACCCATCTTTTGATTAATAAAAGTTCAAAAGAACAGCATTTGTTTGGATATCAATATTTTTAACATTATAAATGTATTTACTGACATTTTTGATGAATGATTTGTATCCTTGTAGAATTGATCATATTTTTTTTTAAACAAAACTACAGTGTGACTTGTTTTTTCAACCCAGGCTCATTCTGAAAATGTACTGCTACATACACTTCTGGAGAGCGCAAAATACGTCCCAGGAGCTACATTTATTTGCAGTTTTTGTTTTCGCGAATCCACCAGAGGCCGCTGTGTATGCTTTTTGAGATCTCAAATTTCTCTCGTGAGTGCAATTCCCACCTGCCCTTCTCGTGTAAATCCACCAGAGGTCATTGTCGACTGACTGACTGACTGACCGATTGATTTACCCGCCCACCCCCTTCCCTAAATCCAACCAATAGTGTTTTCAAAAGCACAGATTGACCCGCCCACTCTCTTCCCTAAACCCAAGCGACAGTTTTAAAAAGCAATCCAGAAAAAGAAAAGCCCTCACCTGATTTTTACCACGTTTTCAGATATTACCACATTCTCACCCTGTTATTTACTTGTCTATTTTATTTTTGGCTTCTGTTTTTTGTCTTCTGCTTTCTGGAACTGTTCTTTGCTGGACTCAAACTCCGTCATCATGGTCAACTCCTCTCTGCGTTTCAAGTACGCCAACGTACATGGCGAGCTACTAGACAAACTGGTAACAGCGGGAAAGCCATCTATATGAAGGTAAGCGGTCAGCTGGTAAACGTGAAAAGGAACAGAGTCGTACCGCCCCGTAGCGTTCGTTTTAAAGATGAAATGCAGCCATACGTACTTCTGGCTACATAATTCGCGAACTCCAAAAATGTATATAGGGCTACGTTTTCAAAATTAGCCTATGTTGTTTTTTACTAAAGGCGATGAATATGAGCATGTGTTTATTTGGCACTTGTTGATAATTAATATCTCATAAAGTGACCCACGTCATGTCAAACACCTGCATACTACAGTATGTGTCATCATCAATGCGGTCAAACTCCAAACTGCTTGTCTAAGTGTGCGCGTACCGGCAGGCAGGGATGGAGGGATAGAAAGACAGGAGCGTCTCTTTGATCTCAGTCCCTCCCTCTGCTTTGACCATCCAGAAAGGCACAAGCATAAGATCATCTGCTCTCTGAAGTTCAGCCGATCGATGAGACCAGGGAGCGCTTCTTCAGCCCTGCTTTTTTAGTCTTTCTCGAAAACTTCCCTGGCATTTGTTCTCAGTTTTGATGGGTTTGCGTGGTGCTGAGGTGGCATGCAGAGCGTGGAAATGACTTTGAGAGCAGAGCTGTGTGTCCCTGTCAAGGTCTGGACACAAACACATTCACATAAACACTAAGGAGACCTTGACGGTCTAAGCACTAACACTTTTACTCTTGGTAATAATAAAAATTTCTGGAAGATAGGTTTAAGATATAAAGGATGAGGTTATATGTAATGTAAATAAATATAAATATGCTACTCTCTAAAATCACTTGTTTAACCCGTTAACCCCATTTGCTGCCTGCACTAATATATCTTCAGGAAGGACAAAAAGCTCAAAACTCGTGTTGTTTAGTGATAAACCGCCTTGAAGTGCATGTAGAATTAGAAAAGATGGATTTCACACATTTCAGACTGCATGAAATCACTGTACTAATACATCCTTCAATCTTACACTTGGTTTACTTTTTATTTCCTGCAATAAAAAAAACGAATTTCACACATTTTCAGGTTCTGCAGCTCACGCTCCATGCACAACATTTTAATAAAAGCAGACTATTGAGAAGAAGAAGAAAAGAAACATTGGGGTTTGGCGCTCTCTGCTGGATGTTACATGCTATTGCAGGATTACATGATCATCTAGTAGTGCTTTGTTTTGATTTAGCTTACATGTTGTCATATATTCTTTATATAAGTTAGCGCATATTATGGAAATATTAACATTCACTTACTATAATTACACTTTAAAAACCTATTTTGTTAATGAAATTAATTTTAAATGTCATATATTTTTTAAATGACATTTAAAAAAAAATAATAAATAAATACAAAAAAAAAAAAAGAGTTAAAAAAGTTTAAGTCATTTTAACTTGCAATATATTACAGTAAACTCTCTTAAACACCAAATACACTTTAAAAAATGCTGGGCTGTTCTTACCCAAAGCTATGTGAAATATGCACAAACACAACAATTGGTTTAATTTTTAAAATTAATTTACACTTTTAAACCCAACATTTGAGTTTGTCCATATTTGACCCAATGTTGTATTAAAACAACCCAGGTGGTTTTAAAGTTTAGAATCTTTATATATATATTAATATCTTAATTAGTTAAACTAAGTTTTTATGTAAATGATCACATAAATAAAAATAAATCTAATCTAATCTAAAAAATGATCAACTTTTTAAGTTAAATTAATTCATATTTTTTTTTATATATACAGTGCTCACCCCTCACAAATCATTTATCATTTGTCTTCGGCTTAGTCTCTATTTCAGAGGTCACCACAGCAGAATGAACCGCCAGCTATTGGGGCATATGTTTTACACAGCGCATGGCCTTCCAGCTGCAACCCAGTACTACGAAACACCCACACACTCTCACATTCCCTCAAACACACACACACACACACACACACACACACACACACACACACACACACACACACACACACACTACGGCCACTTTAATTTCAATTCACCTATAGCGCATGTCTTTGGACTGTGGGAGAAACCAGAGCACCCGGAGGAAACCCACACGAACATGAGGAGAACATGCAAACTCCACACAGAAAGGCCAACTGGCCCAGCCGGTCCTCGAGCCAGCCACTTTTTCTTGCTGTGAGGTGACAGTCCTAACCACTGAGCCACCTCACCATCACAAATCTGTCTTTTAAACTAATATTTTCTATAAAAAGCTTTACAATAATATATATGTACATTAAATTAGTCAGTACCAAGGCCAAATCTGGAGCTAATCTAACTAAATAACTTACAATAATGATCAAAAAGTAGTACACTTAAATTGATATGTTAGGGGAAAATATTAAATACAAATGTAAAAATAAAAATAAAAAATTAAATAAAAAATAAGGAGGAAGAATCAAGAGAAACAAAAATATATAAAACTCATGAAACTATGTTTGTTTTGCAATATTTCATTAGAATTTAAATAATCAATTAAACTATCTTTCCATTTCTAAAGACGTCAGGTCACCTATTAGGTGAAACTATTATTTTAATAAATATAACTGTTTAATAAATCTGTTTTCTTAAAACGCACCAAAATAAATGGCCTATTCACTGAGAAATGGATATTAATATTCATTTTCAAAAGCGGGTGTATTCATTAACTGTTTATTTATATTTAAAAATAGTTGTTTTTTTACATGATGGGCTTTAAATGAAATTAGAGGCCTTATTTAGGACCACAGAACCTAAACTAAGTCTGTGGATTAAGCTCATTTGCATAATTTTTGAAATCTGCAATAAAATGTGCAAAGTCAATAACCTGATGAACTAGTAGTCAGCAGTGTTGGGGGTAATGAATTACAAGTAGCCTGAGTTATGTAATAATATTACTTTTCTAAATAACAAGTAACGCATTACTTAAAAAAAAAAAAAGAAATAATATTTGAGCTACTTTTAAAAAATGTAATGCGAGTATCTTTTTAGTTTCATTCATTTGATTTTAAAATAATAAATAGATGAATTAAAATGAACGTAGTCGCGTTGATTCAAGCGGCAACCTCCCGCTCTCCCTCGTAAAGCAAATATGGAAGTAACTGCAACTGCACTTCAACGAAATTCCGCTAGTCCTGGCTCCATATGGAGCAAATTTCTATTGAGGCCATTGTTACAATGGCCAACTTTACAGCATAAAAAAGGTGTTTACAGCCTGGTACAAAGAACGATTTTGGTGCATATAGCTAATATTACCCTTCATGACAACTATGAGAGGGGTGAATTTTTTTGTAACTCAGCTGTTTCCTTTATATTAGGTTATATTAAGTTTGCATAATTAAGGGCGTGGCCACTTGAGTGACAGATAGGTCTCGTTGGTCGCCGTCACTTCACCTCAGCTGATTCCGGCTGATTAGCTGCTGAACTCGGCATATACATCATTTTTTTGTGTTGTTTTATGTGGCTTTACACAGTCAGTTGCCTTTTGGAATTATTTCTTACAATTATCTTAATTGTGCTTACAAAGCATTCACGTGGCCTCCATTTCCCAGGTAAGTGAAATTATATACTTATATACCATGTCTATAAATGTATTTGTTTTATTTAAGATCATTTATTATTTATAATTTAGTTTAGAACTCTAAAGCACTCCAGAACCGGACAGATTGATTAGCTGTAGGCTATAAAACAGTCATCTGAAGCGTTGCCATACAGTGCTATGCCTGGATTTCATCAATAGTCTTGCATTTACAAACACAGACCATATCTGAAGTGTTTGGAAGTAATTCGCACTTTCCTCCTGTAGAAAAACGTCATAAGAACTATGCTTAGTGGCTCAATGTATTACAACAGTGTTTTTAAAAGTCTAAACACTTTATTGATATAGTGTACAACCAAGCACATGTGGTGAGAACACAAACAAGTCGCAGGTAATGAAGTATTAAGCGTTTCTCCCATAGGAAAGCCTGTCTAAGGAAAATGCCAGCATGTGTCTGTAGCTCCGCCTCTTTGCCCTTGTTTGGTATCCCCCGGTTGGTGAGATGACGCGCAAACAAAATGGCGACGGTTGGCCACGCCTACTGGTATCTTCTTTTGGGTTCTTCATAAACCTACAGTATGGGTGACGTCACTGATACTACGTCCATATCTTTTACAGTCTATGGTTGAATCACGCACAATGAGAGAATGCAAGAACAGACAAAAATGAACGACTTAATGTGAGTCCCAAATCGCATACTTATGCACTATTCTTTTGTAGTATAAATAGTGTAAGTAGTGCGTTCACACTGAAAACTCTAAAAATAATCAGTGCACTTTAATCACCCGTATGATGCACTTATTCAACTGGTACAATGAAGTGTGGAATGATGGACACACGCACTCAATGACCGCAGGTTTGCTTATGTAGCAGAAGGGCCAGAGCTATCGGGCGCACATGTTGGATAACTTTATTTTTATTTTGGATGGTGAAAGCAAAATTCTCCTATGAGAGTGATTATAGCGCCTCCCAATGGTGAATGCGGTTATACTTACGGCAGGTATTATTTGGTAGTTTGGTCATTTATTTCACTGATTGGCCAACCGTCAAACGTCATCAGGGAAACGGTTTAAATTTCCGCTTTGTAAAAAAAACATTAGTGCTCCATTTGAAACGACACTACATACAGTTGAAACCAGAAGTTTACATACACTGTATAAAAAGGCACATAACCACTTAAAAAATGTTAATGTGACAAAACTTTTTCTCTTTTAGGTAAGTTAGGGTTATCAAATGTGTTTCTGTTATGCTTAATAGCAGAATAATGAGAGAGATATTTTATGAGAAATTGTTATAACTTTTCTTGAAAGTCAAGTTTACATACAATAAGATTATTATGCCTCTGAAAAAGCTCAGATGATGGTGTCAAGGTTTTGGAAGTTTCTGATTGGCTAATTGACAACATTTGAGGTAATTGGAGGCACAACTGTAGAATAGTATTTAAGGAAAACCTCAAACACACTGCTTCCTTGTGTGACAACATGGGAAAATCAACAAGCCAGAATCAACAAAAAAGCCAGATTACAATTTGCTAAATTACACTGGGAAAAAGACAAATTTTTGGAGACATGTCCTGTGGTCTGATGGAACTGAGATTGAACTGTTTGGCCATAATGACCAGTGTTACATCTGGAGGACAAAGGGGAAAGCTTACAAGCCTAGGAACACGATCCCAACTGTAAAGTATGGGTGCGGCAGCATCATGTTGTGGGGCTTTTTTGCTGCAGGAGGGACTGGTCCACATCACAGCATAGATGGCATCATGAAGATAGAACATTATGTAGAAATACTGAAGCAACATCTCAAGACATCAGCCAGGAAATTACAACTTGGCCACAAATGGGTCTTCCAAACAGACCATGACCCTAAGCATACTGCCAAATTAGTTAAAATGTGCTTTAAGGACAACAGAGTGAATGTTTTGGAGTGGCCATCACAAAGCCCTGAACTCAATCCTATAGAAAATTTGTGGGCAGAGTTGAAAAAGCTTGTGAGATAAAGACAGCCAACAAATCTGACTCAGTTACACCAATTCTGTCAGGAGGAATGGGCCAAAATTCTTTCAAACTATTGTGAGAAGCTTGTGGAAGGATACCCAAAATATTTGACCAAAGTTATACAGTTTAAAAGCAAAGCTAAAAAAAAAAAAAAAGGAAATGTATGTAAACTTTTGACTGTCTAGAATTTAATAAAAAATTCTCTAAAAATAATTCTCTCATTATTCTGGCATTTAGCAAATGTTAATCATTTAGGTAATCCTAACGGACCTAAAATAGTAAACGTTTAGTGTGATTTACTATCAGACATTTTTTTTTAAAAATGGTTATCTTCCTTTTTTAGAGTGAATGTAAACTTCTGCTTTCAACTGTATGTATACTATGCTGTTGAGTGTGTAAGTGCATAAGTACATAGTGCATGAGTGCATAGTGTAAAGTGTGCCATTTGGGACACAGCTTTACATTTCTGTAATGGAAATATTATCATTATTTTAAACACATGGAAGAAAAGGAAAAGAGGATTATCTGAATGGACAGTGATTTTACTTTTTAATAAGACAAAAAGTACAAAAGTAGCAAACACACTGCTTTAAACATTCATTAATCTGTAAATATGGTACGTATAGCTCTGTGCTCAGGAAGTTGTCAGAAGATAACATTATCCTACATACATTTTTAAGTGTTTTTTTTTTTAATGAAGGTTACATTGTGTTGTTAATTGCAGAGCTTCTCTATTAAAAAAAAAAGAGGAAAAAACCCAGCAGGTTCTGAAGAAGATCAAGCCTCAGCCAGGTCAGAAAAGGTAATGCCAAAGTGACTCAAATGTAACATAACGCATTACTTTCTAAAGCAACTTTCCCCAACACTGGTAGTCAGTTTGGGGCTTGTGTGGGATTGGGTCAGATCGGGTCTGAAATTAAACAGTGTGTGTAAGAGTACAGTGTGTCCATTGAGTGTCCACTGAGTGTCCAGTGGAAATGGTCTGAGAAGTACACAATACATCACCTCTCCAACATTACACTTGAAACAAAGAGCAGCTTTCAGCTAAACTCACCAGAGCTCCTGGAACAAATCTCTCGCTGAGCAGCAAAAAACACAAACACAGCTCTCCTGAGTTCCTCAAACACTCACACTTTGAGCGACTCGCCAGGAAAGTTCTCCCAAACTCTAATTAACGGCTCTGAAGAAACAAAAGGCTTCTGTGTCTTAAAAAAGTATTAATAATAATAAAATATATGGAATGCAGGAGGGGAGGGGGGAATACAGATTGACTTCATTTATTATTTAAATACTAATTAATAATACACAAATACCATCCTTGCCTGATGTGAAGGCGAGTTATGATTTATATTTATTAAATATTAACAACTATAGTTATTATAAATATTACTATAGAGTTAAATATATAGTTATTATATATATTACCTGAGTTATTATTGACAGAGAAGAAAATCTAAGGATTAAGTGTTTGTCAGTAAAACATTGATATGTTCACTAACAATGCAAACATATTTTTAAAAAGATACATTACATAGACTTTCCAAAGAGGTGTTGGTATGCAAATAATAACCTAAAAACAAATACTAACTCATTGCTAATTAAAGTACTGCTTCCAAAGAAAACATATACAGTCAAGCCCAACATTATTCAACTATTTTATTCAATTATTTTATTACATATAGACTTTCAAAAGAGGTGTTGGTATGCAAATAATAACCTAAAAACAAATACTAACTCGTTGCTAATTAAAGTGCTGTTCCCAAAAGAAACGTATACAGTCAAGCCCAACATTATTCAACTATTTTATTCAATTATTTTATTACATAAAGACTTTCAAAAGAGGTGTTGGTATGCAAATAATAACCTAAAAACAAATACTAACTCGTTGCTAATTAAAGTACTGCTCCCAAAAGAAACATATACAGTCAAGCCCAACATTATTCAACTATTTTATTCAATTATTTTATTACATATAGACTTTAAAAAGAGGTGTTGGTATGCAAATAATAACCTAAAAACAAATACTAACTCGTTGCTAATTAAAGTACTGCTCCCAAAAGAAACGTATTCAGTCAAGCCCAACATTATTCAACTATTTTATTCAATTATTTTATTACCTAGAGACTTTCAACAAAGGTGTTGGTATGCAAAAAATTACCTAAAAACAAGTACTAACTCGTTGCTAATTAAAGTACTGCTCCCAAAAGAAACATATACAGTCAAGCCCAACATTATTCAACTATTTTATTCAATTACATTATTAAATTTGTTTTATTTTATTTTAATTTTTTTTGGCAACAAATGACACCGGTTTGTCCCAAAAGATAATAAGACGATGTACAAGAGAAATATTTGTGGAAAAAATAAATAAATAAATAAATAAATAAATAAATATATATTAGCTTTTATTTACATTTGATTCATTTACGTTTTATCATTTCGGGCTTGACTGTATATACTATATACATACTGACTGTATTTTTCAAAAACTTGAAAAAATTAAACATGGTAGAGATTCGGGGGGTACGATAATCTGGCACAAACTGGAAATCGATAAATACATCAAATTAATTAAAAAAGAAGAATCTCATATCTGGCTCAAAATCGACAATCAGCTCAGTCAAACGAAAAAGGACATATTCTTATGCGCTCTTTACATTCCTCCATCCGAATCTCCATATTATAATGAAAACATCTTTAAGACCATCCGGACTCAGATAATCCACTTCCAGGCTCAGGGAAGTGTGCTGCTGTGTGGAGATCTCAATGCTAGAACAGGGTCCCTAACTGACTGTACCACAGACAGTGGGAATAAGTACATATTTGGACAGCGTTATCAACAAAACAGTGTAAATATCTCTAGGAATAACTCTGACGCCCAAATAAATAAGAACGGAAAGCTCCTACTTGTGTCGAAGCCTCGGTCTGTATCTGGTGAATGGCAGGGTGAGAGGAGACTCTCTGGGCAGATACACATACAGCTCATTTCTCAGCAGCTCAACAGTTGACTACATGATCACAGATTTAGATCTGTTCTCTTTCAGTGCATTCACTGTTAAACCACTAACACCTCTATCAGATATCTAATATTAAAAATACTAAGAAAACTTTTAAACAAAAACAAGAGAATGAAAAATGGTTTGACTTTGATTGTAAAACAATAAGGAAAAACTTAAGACAACTAGCAAATCAAAAACACAGACAACCAGAGAATACAGATGTACGTCTTCAGTACTGCGAGGAGCTTAAAAAATATAAAAACACAATCAGAAAAAAGAAAGAAGAGTACATCCAAAAACAGCTCAAAACAATTGAAGAATCTGTGGATTCAAACTATTTCTGGGACAACTGGAACCTCCTTAATAAAAAGAAACATGAACAGCTAACAATACAAAATGGAGTCACCTGGAAAAACCACTCTGAAAAACTGTTTAGTAAAATAAACATGAGTACAGAACAATCGCTTATATATGAAAAATTAACCCATACAGAGCAAGTATTTGGCAAATACCAAAATCCGTTAGACTATCCAATCACGGAAAAAGAGTTAATAGTCCTGACATATGGAATAAAGGATTAATAACGCCCATATTTAAAAGTGGAGACAAATCTGTGTGAGCAGTAATCTGGGGAAGCTGTTCTGCAGCATCATCAACACCAGACTCATAGGCTTCCTTACAGATCACAATGTCCTCAGCAAAAGTCAGATTGGGTTTCTGCCAAATTACAGAACATCAGACCATATCTTCACCCTTCAGACTCAAAATATTTGCTTGCTTTGTAGATTTTCAGAAAGCGTTTGATTCAATTTGGCATGAAGGTCTGCAGTCTAAACTTCTAGACTCAGGTATTGGCGGTAAAACATACAACATTATAAAAACAATGTATTCGAACAATCAGTGCGCAATTAAAATCAGAAATAAGCGAACAGAATTCTTCACTCAGGGACGGGGTGTGAGACAGGGCTGTCCACTGTCACCAACCCTCTTCAATATTTACATCAATCAATTGGCAATGCTCCTAGAGCAAGCAGATACGCCGGGTCTCACACTATACGACTCCAGTGTAAAGTTCCTGATGTTTGCAGATGATCTGGTGCTGCTGTCGCCAACAGAAGAGGGTCTACAGCAGCAGCTGGATAGCCTGCACAGCTTCTGTCAGACCTGGGCCCTGACCGTTAACCCAAAGAAAACCAAAACCCTAATATTCCAGAAAAAACCCAGATGTCAGGGAAAGAGACACAGTTTCACCCTTGGTATGACAAAAATTGAACCTGCCACAAATTACACATACCTCGGGTTGAAAATAAGTGCTAATGGAAAACTAAATTTGGCTGTGAATGAACTAAAAGAGAAAGCGAGAAGGGCCTTTTACGCCATTAAAAAATCAACACAAATAGAAATTCCAGTTCGAATCTGGCTCAAAATTTTCCAGTCAGTGATTGAACCTATAGTGTTATACAGTAGTGAAGTGTAGGGTCCTCTCCTCAGTCATGAGTTTGATAAGTGGGATAAGAATCCAATTGAAAGCCTACATGCAGAGTTCTGTAGGAGCATCCTCAGGGTACAGAGGAACACACCCAGCAATGCATGCAGGGCAGAATTAGGCCAGTATCCTCTACTCATGCGCATTGAGAAACGAGCCGTCAAATTCTGGAAACACATAAAAATGAGTGACCCCAACTCTTATCATTATAAAGCCCTCAAAAACCAAGAAATGGACATTGAAAAAAGCCCCCTGATTCAGATGATCCTGAAGCTGCAAACACAAAGCAACACAACGAATATGACTAACAGCAGGCAGCATCAGGACACGGACATGCTCATCCACAGAATTAAGCCCAATCAGATGATAAATGCACGAAAAGAAGAGTATCGGATTTACTGGAATGAAGCAGCAGCAAAACAAAGTAAACTTCAATGTTATTTAGACCTTAATAGAGATTATACCACAGCAACGTATCTGAGCGCAGTAAAGGACAGTAAATTAAGAACAACAATGACCAAATACAGGCTGAGTGCTCACAGTCTGACTGTAGAGACGGGCCGATACAGACAGAACTGGCAACCCAGAGAGAGCCGCATCTGCCCACACTGTGCCCAGGCAGAGGTGGAGACGGAGGAACACTTCCTCACCCGCTGCACAAACTATCAGCACATCCGAGAAACATTCTACCCCAAACTACAGAGCATTTACCCACAATTCACTGAGTCAGACAATAAAACACAACTGCAATATTTACTAGGGGAAAAAACTGACTGTGTCCTTCTAGCGGCACAATACATTAATGTCTGTCACAAAAAGAGAGAGCAGACCAATAAAAACATCAGTGATGCGCCTGCAAACACACACACACACACACACACACACACACACACACACACACACACACACACACACACACACACACACACACACACACACACACACACCTAGATTATGATAAATGAATCATTGTAAATATACTGATTATTATTGTTTTTATTACTGTTTTATCCTAAAATGTTGGTTGTTAAATGGACAGTTTATTCTGATCTATTATTATTTTTGCATTAATTTGTATGAATAATATGATAAGTTGAATAATAATATGATATATTGAATAATATGATGTATTGTTGATATTTTATTTAATTATTATGTATAAATATAATTTTTTTTTTTTTTTACTACTACTATATACTGTGTTTACTGTTTTATTAATATATATGCATGTTACTTTTTATGTAAACTTTAGAACTGCTTTGGCAATACAATTGTAACATTTGTCATGCCAATAAAGCAACTATTGAATTGAATTGAATTGAGAGAGAGAGAGAGAGAGAGAGAGAGAGAGAGAGAGAGAGAGAGAGAGAGAGAGAGAGAGAGAGAATTTGAATTTTCAACACTCCTTTAATACAATTATTGGAAACATTATCCAATCAAATGTTACACACAAAAATTAAAAACAACCTAATAAACCATAAACTCTAAATTTTCATCACAAATTTGACATAAAACTCCTTTACAACACCAAATCTTTTCAAAACACATAAGATCATCCATTGCTTTGTAATACTGAAAATCAATTAAAATTCTGGATTTCACCAAGTTGAAAAAAAATGTTTTTAAACAGCCACTTGAGTTTTGCTCAATTTGTACTTTTCTAGTATCATATATTGCCATTTTTGCTTGACCCAAAAGAAAATTTAACAACTGACAAAAAAAACGACGTTTACGTGTATACTTATAACCATAAATGAAAATTTCCAAAGAAAAAGTCTAGAGAGAGAGAGAGAGAGAGAGAGAGAGAGAGAGAGAGAGAACAAATGCAAATAAAAAATTATGTTTATTTATAAGACTTGCTTTGTTTATCAAACAAGTGGATCTAATTAGATTGTAAACCTTAAAAGTTATACATTTTTATTTCATGTTTTATGTGACGCGGTCTTGTAACACAATTTCAAATTACTCACCAGGTATATTTTATAATGCTGTACTTTTGTCCATACGAACCACTGTATACATCCTGGCTTTACATTTAGCAGGCCTGCCAGTAATCATCTGTAATATGTGTTTGTATTATTTTGTCATGTACCAGAAGAAAACAATTAAAAAAAACTTGAATTGAAAAAAAAAAAATAAATAAATAAATAAAGCTTACAACAAAAGTGGAAAAAAAATAATAATAATCAAGTGTGTAAGGTCTGAGAGATACCAGGACGTACCATATAGCAACATCTTTGTTATCACTTCACATAAAAAACCCACATTGAATAAAAAATGTTCAATTGAACATCTCTGAACACTTCTCTCTTTGTCCAAACAGCCACCAAACATCTCAGAGAGACTTTACACACTGAATAAAGCGGCAAGAACAGAAGAGAGCATTGATATGCTTTTCAACTTTGGTGTGTATTGACTCATATGACGGCGAGTGTCAGGGAACGGCCAGAGAAATGGCCATTTAGAGGCGTCGTTCTTCCATTTCTCTTATCTCTGACAGCTGGCAAATACACTCTCATTGACACCAGGCCTTATCTGCGCTCTGTGTACACATTACACGCCTGCAAACTTCCCATAAGAGCCATTAATCTCTACATAATGTGACAATGTCTCTGCATTAAAATGTTTTTACACAATGGCTCAAATTCAATGCATTCCTCTCTGAAGAACGGAGAGCTCAGCAGTCTCTCTGATACTGTAAAATACTATTCAGTATTTGGATTAAAATTTTCTGATGCTCAAAAACGACAACAAAAAAAGGACAAATCAAACTAAATCAAATATTATATTGATTTTTTATATTTAACAGAGACACTGCAGCTATTAAGAATGAACACAAATGTGAACCTGGAATGGATTTGTTTATGGGATATTTGTGACTCAATTTACCGAACACTTTGACTTCATTTGGAGAATTTCTTCCTGTGTATTGGAAAAAGTTAGTTGCAGAATTAAACACAAAATAAACTAACTCCACTGAAACTGATTCCTACAGTACAAATCAGAATCACAGAGTCACAAATCTGTAGTTTTATTCAGCAGTTCAAAAATTCAATGTATTGCATTGTATAAAGTAAAAATGTATAATGCTACCAGAAAATGATCTAAATGAAATAAATGCTGTTCTTTTGCTATATCTATTCATAAAGAAAGTTTGAGTAATGACAGTGCATCACAGAAATAAATGTATTTTTAAGATATTCAAATAAAAATCTTAAAATTGTAATAGAATTAGGGATGCAGCAAAATTTTAGAAACAGATATTTTCAAGCACAAAAAGGCTATCTATAAATAAAATAAAATTCTTTAAAATATAAAAAAATAAAAAAAAAACATAAAATCTATAATTCTACAAGGGAAAAATATTTTTAAAAAATACAATTTTGATAAATGAGTACATTACATTGCACATTTATTATATTTTACATTACATTTATTAATATTAGATTAAAATTTACAAAATAAATTGGTCTAAAAAATATACAGACAAATCTACAGACAATAATAAATTCCAAAATTATTCTACTTTTATTTAAGCCATTTCACTTGTATTGTTGTATTTCCTGAAAACCTTTAGTTTATAGTTTGAATATTCAAGTTTCATGATGCAATGCTAAAATACTGTCATTTCAGATGTGGTTATATTCACAAAAGTGACTAAATCAAACACATTCATACAATTTAATTAGCATGAAAACATATGATTTTTAAAAAGAGGTGTTTCCCCAAGCCCCACTCCTCATTGGAAGGTGAGCAAACCACACTTAAACATACGAATGAGATTGTACAAAATAATACGAGTAGCTGCTAAATCAAAAAAAGTTACAAACTGCCATGAGATTGCGCTGGTTATCCTGTATATTTAAACTCTTCATAAACTTCTTGGATTTCCAGAGATGGGTTGCGGCTGGAAGGGCATCCGCTGTGTAAAAAACGTGCTGGATAAGTTGGCGGTTCATTCCGCTGTGGCAACCCCGGATTAATAAAGGGACTAAGCCGAAAAGAAAATGAATGAATAAACTTTTTTGACTCATTCAAATGTTGACTAATATCGCACAAACAAGGGCAAGTTATAACTAGGGTCAAACAGAATCTGTGAACATTTTTAGCTATTTCTGCACAGAATTTTGTAAAAAAAAAAATTAAAAAAAATTAAAATCTGCAGATTTAAGCAGAATAATTTTGGGAGCACGGTAACTAAAAATGTAAAACATGAAATAAAGAATAACAACTTTTACAATGCAAATAGATCCACTTGTTTGGTAAACAAAGCAAGTCTCATATATTACACCTACTAAAATATTACTTTACAAACTGTGTTGTAAATAAATCATGTAAACATTTGCATTTTAGTCAATAATATTACTGAAATTAATACAAAAACTGAATAAATATACAGTTAAAGTCAAAATATTAGCCCTCCTGTAATTTCCTTTTTCTTTTTCAAATATTTACCAAAAGTGTTTGACAGAGCAAGGAAATTTTCACAGTATTTCCTTTAGTATTTTTTCTTCTTGAGAAAGTATTATTTGTTTTATTTCGGCTAGAATAAAAGCAGTTTTATTTTTTTTAAACCATTTTAAGGTCTATATTATTAACCTCCTTAAGCAATATTTTTTCGGATTGTCTACAGAACAAACCATTATTATATTAACTTGCCTAATTAACCTAATTAAGCCTTTAAATTCCACTTTAAAATAACTAGTAAAATATTACGTACTGTCATCATGACAAAGATTAAAGAAATCAGTTATTAGAAATAAAACTATTATGTTTAGAAATGTGTTGAAAAAAATCTGCTCTCCATTAAACAGAAATTGGGTTGAAAAAACAGGGGGCTAATAATTCAGGAGGACTAATAATTCTGACTTCAATTGTATATATTTATACAATTGACATAAGTAAATCTACAGACTCAATGATGGGCTAAAACAATCAGCGGATTTCTGCACGCACAGATTCCCTGTGGGCCTAGTTATAACCCATTTATGCAACAACAACCTTGCTAAATTCTAAAACTGACCACTGTTTCTTTTATAGACAATTCCTCGACCTGCTCTTGACCTTCTCTAAACGAGCTTCAGAGAAATTGAAGAAGCTATTTCTCCCATCTCTAAAGACTTTAGTTTCAAATCATTCATGCAGACTTTCTCATTAAAGCAGAGCGCCAGGAGAAAAGCAATGCTCATTTTGCGATATTGCCTGCGTTATATCTGTTGTCAGAGCACGACACTTAATGATCCACGGAGGGTAAACAGCCAATGTAATCTTATCTGCGCTGAAATAGCAGTCCTTCACCTGAATGTTCATCTGCAGTCTGTTTCTCCGCTTACAGTAAAGGAGGAGTTTGTTTTTAGTTGATAGCAGATGAATGACAACACATCCTGGAAGAGCGATCGCTATCAGACCACCTACATATATCTGCAATCACGTCATTGAAGAAAACCAATATTGTGCATCTGACTGTTTCAGTACAAGGTTGCTGATGTTATCTTATCTGTCGGAAAGTTTAAGAGATGTATATAGATGGAATAAAAATAAAAGAAGCATTTGGAAACCTGGATAAGCTTTCGAATTGCAAATAAAACCAAGGACTATCGCATACTGCAATTATAGCCAAAATAAAATAGGTCATTAGATGAAGTTCGACTATTGTAAGAAGTGTACTTGAGCTATTAAACAGATTGTTTTTCAATCTACTATTTTTAAATGTTTCCTGCTTTAATATATAATAATTCCTAAATTACCTTTCATTGAATTGTTCAGCAAAATGATGTCTTCACTCAAAAATAGATTTTTCCTACTTGTTTAAAATACTTATTTTTAAAATGAGCTGAATCAACCCAATTGTTGAGTTTTTTGGGGGGACAGCTTTATTGTTTTATGTTCAATTCACTTAAATTTAGGACAATTTAGCTAACTCGATTTGAGTTGGAACAATATGAGGGAACTGTTTTGGATCCAGTGTTGTTTGAAAGGACTCCAAAACAATAACCAAATTCTACATTGCAATGTTTAATTAGCTATGCCTATTAAATGTAATTCAAGTGAAATTCTACTTTTCATTTTATCCCTTACTGACATTTGCAACCCAGGCTCATTCTGAAAACGCTTTATACATTTCTAGAGAGAGCCAAATATTCCCAGGAGGTACGTTTTATTGCAGTTTTTGTTTTCGCGAATCCACCAGAGGCCGCTGTGTACGCCTTTTCAGATCTCAGATTTCTCTCACGAATGTCATTCGCGCCTGATGTTCTTGAGTAAATCCACCAGAGGCTGCTGTCGACTGACTGAACGAATGACCAATCGACTGACCCACCCTCCTTTCCTAAACCCAACCAATAGTGTTTTCAAAAGCTCCGACTGACCCGCTCACCTGCTTCCCTAAACCCAACCGACAGTTTTAAAAAGTAATCCAGAAAAAGAAAAGCCCCTTTTTACCACGTTTTCAGATTTGACCACATTCTCACCCTGTTATTTACTTGTTTATTTTATTTTTTGGCTTTTGTTTTTTGTCTTACCTGCTTTCTGGAATCGTTTTTCGCCAGACTCGAAACCTGTCATCGGGGTCAACTCCTCTCATCGTCTCAAGTCCGCCGACGTACATGGCGAGCTAACTGGACATATTGGTAAAAGCAGGAATGCAGTCAATACGAGGTAAGCGGTCAGCTGGTAAGCGCAAAAAGGAATGGGTCTTACCACCCGTAGCATTTGTTTTAAAGACGAAATGCAGCCATACATACTTTTGGCTACATAATTTGCGATCTCCAGAAATGTATATAGGGCTACGTTTTCACAATGAGCCTATGTTAGGCATTTGTTTCTTGATTTAAGCATGCAATTTGTTTATGAAGTGACTTCAAGGTTTTGAAAACCTAATATATTTAACTGTATCTTTATTTAGGAGTGTTTAGATATTTCTAATTGCAATTCAAGACAAAAAATTGAAAAGGAAAATACTTTTTTTTTTGCTGGTTTTGTTCTAATTTTTACTTTACTAATATAATATCGTGGCTCAGTGGTTAGCACTGTCGCCTCACAGCAAGAAGGTTGCTGGTTTGAGTCCCAGCTGGGCCTGTTGGCATTTCTTTGTGGACTTTGCATGTTCTCCCCGTGTTCACATGGGTTTCCTCCAGGTGCTCTGGTTTCCAGTTGTAAGAGCAACAAATAATACCTTGACTTCTAGTTGATCATTTGGAAAAAAGGCAGAAGGTAGATTTTTTTTCCGATGAATCATCTGTTGAACTACATCCCAATCATCACAAATACTGCAGAAGACCTACTGGAACCCGCATGAACCCAAGGTATCACAAGTATCAGGACATTTGTGCTGCCAATTACATTACAAACTACAAATGAGGGCAAATTCTTCAGCAGGATAGCGCTCCTTCTCATACTTCACCCTCCACATCAAAGTTCCTGAAAGCAAAGAAGGTCAAGGTGTTCCAGGATTGGCCAGCCCAGTCACCAGACATGAACATTATTGAGCATGTTTAGGGTAAGATGAAGGAGGAGGCATTGAAGATGAATCCAAAGAGTCTTGAAGAAGTGTGGGAGTCCTGCAAGAACACTTTCTTTGCCTTTCCAGATGACTTTATCAGTAAGTTATTTGAGTCATTGCAGAGATTTATGGATGCAGTCCTCCAAGCTCATGGGAGTCACAACACAATATTAATTTTTTTTCCACTGCACCATGACTTTATATTCTATACTGCACATTATATCTGTTAAGTGATGAGTGACTTACTGTCCTAATTAAATAATGAGAAATCAAGACATGATCATATTTTATTATGGTAAAATACACACAATCTAGAGGCCTTTGTCTTTCATATAAGCCACTTCTGATACCAAATGATCAACTAGAAGTCAAGTTATTATTTGTTGTTCCTAAAACTTGGATAGGCGACAAGACTTTTGACAGGTAGTGTAGGATTAAGGGATCAACAGTAAAATATAGAAAATAAAAACATAATATTATTATTTTATTATTTCTAATATTATTAGGAAAAAATATGCTAGTAATAAGCATGTTATATTAGTTAATAATGTGTTCACAAAAGCTTTACCAACCAGCTTACACCAGATCTGGCCAGTTTAAGATGTTTTATTTCTTCTTCCATAGACCTTTTTTTGATACGTTGTTATCTAATATTGCATTATTGCATTAGACATAATTAAAGCAACTGATGCAACTCAATATCTGGACTTTGATCAAATCACGGCTGGAAATAAAGAATGAAATAAGGTCCAGTTTACCTCATCAGGCGGAGTGCAATTCATCTTTGTTACCGTAACTCTACAGCAGCAAAACCCTGCCCCATGAGTGGGGCATCATCAAATCCACACCTACTTGGGGTCAATAGTGCATTTTCATCACCTTCATAACAGCCAACGCATTCAAACCCTTCTCATTGTCCCGTGAAAGAGGTACAATCCAGATCAACACCAGAGGACGTGTCATCAGGACAGTATGCCAGCAGACACATATCTAAAGCTGCTCGCAGTAGTGGCTTACGTATGTGTTATCAACACCGATGCGCATTTAGGGTAGGTTGTATTTCTATGTGAACAAAGCTTTTTCCTCCTGATTCACATTTTATTAACATCATGTTTTCTCTGCAGAAGTTTATCAGTTACGCTTCCTGACTGGAGGCCAAATGCAGGTAAGAGTTTTATCAAATGCTTCCCTTTTAAAACATAAACAATTTAAGGTATTCAAAGTTTTGAATGTACAGTATTACAATTCAATGTATTTATTTGCATTAATTAGATCTCAGAATGTGCCCTAAATAACTGTGACCACATTTGTTATGTAATAAGGTATATGCAATTATTATAATGCGTTTTACCATTAGTTTATTGCATATTGAAACACAATAACGCATTGGAAGATACACTGCGAACTGAAAAATGTCACTTGCCTGATTATTTGATCGCAATTCACAGGTTGAAGATTTGATATTAAAACAATATCATATTCAAGTAAAAGTACCATTACTAGCCCAAAAACGTAGTGTAAGTACAGTAAAAGTATCTGTTGTATATATTACTCAAAATAGAAGTAAAAAGTAACCCTTTTATAAGTACTCAGGAGTAGTGAGTAGTGAGTATTACACTGTGAAAAGTTGATGCGTTTACATGCAGTTTGTGCAGGGATGTGTAAACGTAACATGCATTTAGTGATCTTCCTATATTCATTCGTTCCTTCCAACCTTCCTTCCATTGTTTGGTCATTCTGTCCTTCCTTAATTCATTTGTTCGTTCCTTCCTTCATTCATTTGTTCCTTCGTTCCTCCCTTCACTCGTTCACTCATTCATTTATATTTTTGTTCCTTCCTTCATTAGGTCCTTTGTTCATTCATTCATTTATTCGTTCCTTCCTTCCTTCCTTAGTTTGTTCAGTCCTTTGTTGAATCCTTCCTTCATTCATTTGTTCCTTTCTTCATTCCTCCCTTCATTTTGTTTGTTCCTTTTTTCATTAGGTCCTTTGTTCATTCATTTATTCTTTCCTTTGTTCAGTCCTTCCTTGAATCCTTTCTTCACTCATTTGGTCCTTCCTTCCATTCCTTGTTCGGTCCATATTTACAATAAGGTTGATTTAGCTAATGTATTTACTAACATAATCTAACTATGATTAATACTTGTACAGTATTTATTAATCATAGTTCAGCATTTACTAATGCATTATTAACATCCAAATTCACACTGTGATTTAACATGAACTAACAATGAACTGTATTTTCATTACATATAATGTTGTCTAACAAATGCCTAATAAATGCATTAATCAACATTAACTAATATAACCTTATTGTAAAGTGCTTCCCTGTTTTCTATACGGTAAAAGTGCACTATATAGGGCAGAGATAGCAGGCCAAAGTTGGCCCATGATAACCTTTGATTTGGCCTGCCATCCCATCTGAGAAGAGAGGCAGAATGATGGGGATGGTTTCGAGATTGTCAATTCAAATTTAATGAAACCCTTTGTTTGTTTATTTTATTGTTAAAAGCTAAATGAAATAAAATGTTTCAATTAAATGGTGTAAATTAATCAGATTTTGTTTACATGTACATACTGTCACCTGACAATGCAGAGACTTTGGTGAGCAAATCAAGTCAAAGGCAAGATTCTGCTTGACTAGTGTGTTTAGCATTGAACTCCATTGTGTTAAATGTGACTGTTTATGTTTTTATTGCAATAAGTTATCCTTCAAAATGTTATACTGCATTAGATAATACAATTTAAAGTCAAATTTTAATTTTATTTGGAAATATTATGAAATAAATTAGGAAATTACCCATGGCAACTTTAATGCAATATAGTTTGGTATATTTACCTTCGGCCCACGGCTCTCAATGATATTTGATTTTTAGCCCTTCATACAAATAAGTTTGGGCACCACTGATATAGGGGATAAATGGTTCCGATATTTTGAAAAAGGGGAGGAGCTGAACAATATGCCCCGCCCAGTTTTTCTTACGTCAACACATCGAATAACACTTCACGTTTCAAGTAATTTCAAGGGATCTTTAAAGTAAAGTGTTAACACAAACACTTCAGCAGCAGAGGACCTGTTTGAAACCCATCAGGCTCTGATGAGTTTGAACTTTTTCAGGCCACTACAACCCCAGTGTGACCAATTTCTCGCAAGAGCAATCTGTGACACAAACATCTGTCAGAACAAGACAAACTGAACTATGATTTTGGTTTGTTTCTAGTTTTCGATTAGGCTCTTTTTCTTTCCTCACTCCACTCTTGTTTTTGTATTGTCCTTTAATCACTTCTCCCTCCTGCGCTGTAGATTATTTGGCAAAGTGTGACTTTGGCAGTGACTTGCCATCATCCTGTGATTGGACCTCAGAGGGCCCCATCAGCGCTCAGACGGCAACAGGTAATTATACTGCTGAGATCAAATTGCTGCAGAGACTGTCACGCTTTTGTGTTATTCACTGGTGTTTACCGCCAATCCATTCACCTGCGACAACAACAACAGCTATTTAATAGCTTTGTAACAGCACGTAGCAGAGCTTCTTTATACTTGTTATTCCGTTCTTCAACTTGACTTTCAAGTACACCAAGCACCGCATTCATCCACTTGTATGATATACAGCATTGATCATGATGCATACACTACAAACAAAAGCTCAGATCAAAGTGTAACCCGAGTCTAAAATGGTCATCACAATATTAAAAAAAAAAAATCTACAAATGCGTAAAAATTTATTGCAAAGACATCGCTCTTTTGGTGGGTTATCTCTCCCCAATTTCCAACATTATTATTGGGCTGCTACACTAAATTTATGTTGTATTGGAATAACCCCTCTGATAATCCCACATGGTTACAATTAGAAAAGGCTTCTTGTAAATCTGCATGATCTTCTTTACTTTGTTCTAAGATTCCTCTTCCTGACCCAATATCTAGATACTCTCTGAATCCAATTGTTAAAACATCTTTTAAAATATGGCACCAATTTAGACGAGCGTTATCATTTACAGATCTCTCAACGCAGGCCCCTATTATGAGAAATCATATGTTTACTCCTTCGATTGCAGATGCTACATTTAATTGCTGGATAGAGAAAGGACTTATCACACTGAAAGATTTATACAGTATAGTGATTCCAATTTCATGTCCTTCGACCAAATAAGAACAAAATACAATATCCCAAAAACACACTTTTTAGATATTTACAGATCCGCAGATTTATGATTTCTAATACAGTAGACTTTCCGACTTTACATACAGAAACATTACTTGACATCATTTTAAAAACCCAGCCCAGTTCTTAAAGGTAATATAGGTGTGATTTACTCTTCTATCTCCTCAGAAAATCTAACTTCAGTAACAAAGTCGACACAACAATGGGAAAGTTTGAGTTGAGTTGATTCTCTCAGAGGAAATTTGGCAAAACATTATGAATAAGATTCGCTTAACTTCAATTTGTTTGCGACACAATTTTTTAGTTTAAAGTGGTCCAGCGCCTACATTGGACAAAAACAAAATTAGCTAAATTTACTATAAATCCCTGATGTAATAGATGTGAAGTAGAAATAGCTAATCACACACACGTTTTGGTCATGTTCTAAAATTACCAAGTTCTGGCAATTATTAATTAATGTATTTTCAAATGTTTTGCATATATCAATTGACCCTTGCCCTATTGTAAGAATATTTGGTTTAATTACAGATCCCAGTTTAGACAATAACACCAAAAGTATGATTTCCTTTTCAACATTAATTGCTAGACGTCTTATGCTGCTTAAATGGAAGGACAAATTTCCTCCAACTTTTAATCATTGGATTAGGGATTTTATGTACCATCTTACAATGGAGAAGATTCGGTACTCCACCAAAGGTCGCAGTCAAAAATTTTATCTTATTTGGCAGCCAGTGCTGACATACATAGAGCAAATGGATCCAAACTTAATATTTGCAGTTTGACCGTTGTTTATTTGTTTCTCACATTTTTTTTCTTTCCTCTATTTTATTGTATTTTAATTTCTATCTAAATTAATTAATTTCTTTATTTTATATTTGCTAAGCCTATTGTGACTCATTGGGCCCTATTATCGACGCAATTTTTTTTTGCTAGTTTCAGCTCGACGCAAGTGTCATTTTGACGTTTTGTACCACGCTATTTAAATAGCAAATGCATTTGCGCTCATATGTGCGCCCATAGGCGTTCTGGTCTAAAAAAGGAGGTGTGTTGAGGCGCATTGCTATTTTGAGGAACTAAAATAGACTGCACAATAGACCAGATGAGAGCAGGTCTAAAGTCCAGCGCAGAGCGAGTTAGTTGTGCGCCTCGCTTAAACATTGCTTAATACACACAGGATATACAGCAATACGCAAATATCTTTACAAATGAAAAAGAATTGCAGTGTTTTGACCACACTTCATTACTATTGTTCATTTATTCGTTTGCTGGAAATTAGAACTGAATTTATAAATAGTTTTGAAACAAATCTTTGCGCTTAAACTAAATAATTATGTAGGCTAATAGATGTCTGTGCGTACAACATGTCTCCTTATCCAAGGAAGAGTGAAGAGAGTGTGAAAGTGAAAATGAAAGTAAAGAATGAGGAGGCTCATTCTCGCACTGCAGATGGTCTGTTTAAATGTTTTCTCACTAGTGAAGCGCTCAGTTTTTCCACTTACAAAGTCCGCCATGTAAATAGCAAATGCGCTATGGCGCGACGCAACTGACTCTTAAAGGGAATGGGAGATGAGACTCTGATTGGTTTATTCTCAAAACACACCTATAACTCATGAGATGAATAAGCTCAACCCTGTTAGACCATGCACCGCAGCGCACATTTTTCCATCCTTAAAATAGCAAAAGTGGATTCTGACACACCCTTAATGCTTTTGCGCCCTGCGCTTTGGACTTTGCGCCTAAATCGTAAAATAGAGCCCAAAGTGGGCGTATATATATACAATAGATGAGTAAACATATAAAGGAAGTTTTATCTACTTGTATTGAATGTATGCATATACCATTACATGATGTAAAACAGATAAAAAATGTGCATAATATATTGTATAGAAATGGTGCGGTGGGGCAAGGGGCTCTGTTGGCGGAAAGATAATTTGTCTCTGTTATTCAAATATTTTTGAAATTGATGTTTTATTGACCAAAATGTTAAAATCTACAATAGTATCTCAATAAAAAAACATATGAGGAATATCAGACTCAGCACTGCGATTTGGCTACATGAGCACTGCTATTATTTTCTACACACAAATCCCATCAGTGCTGATATACAGCTTTCGTGTAAGGAACTACTTTCTTCCGCTTTACTCTTGTGATTGCCTTAGATAATGTAGAGTATTGAAATGTCTCAGTGATGAAAAAATAAGATATTGCTCACAGAACAAGAATATAATGCAGAAGGATCTGCTGTATTTCTCTGCCGCAACAATGTACTCAAAAACATTAAGCCCATTAAATATTTTAGATTTACCTTTTCTGTAATGATTTGTTTTGCTGTATGTCCTTTTTAATGTGTCTTTTAATAGAGTCTGTGTGAAATATAAATGTACAATGTTTATTTTGCTAGCTCACATTGTTATTTTTGATAGTGTATATTTATTGAGTTATTTTTATAATTGATCCTTGCATGTTAATAACAATATTTGTTTTGGTAATCTTCAATCAAAGTCTTATCATTTGCTTCTACATTTGGAGTGGCGGTCCTTCTGTTGATATTAACTTGAGTGCTTCAATAGCAACTGCATAGTAGTCAGAAGTAGTAGGTCCTTCTCGCATACTGTTTTTTGAATTCTATGAATTCGGACATACTCGGCTCGCATACTGATTTTAGCGTACTATATAGTATGCAAGTATGCCGTTTCGGACACAGCCTTGGTCTTGATGGCAAATCTCCTCCCAAAAGTGACAACAGACTCTTTGTGCATTTGTCGGGAAGAACTGTAGCTTGCAATGTTTTCAAGTGCACTTGGTTAATTTAAAAGAGATTTCAAGCTTTAAGTGGATATATTTTGTATGTCTGTGAAGCAAGTATTCGCTGAGATTCCAGTGCGTTTGATGACCACAGAAACTGTTGTAAAAGCACACGTCTAATCCAAGCCCCTGCCCTCGAAAAATCATCAGTCTATAGTGATCAATGATTGGCTCCTGTACAAATAGGCGGGGCTTTATTCACCATATTGACCATTAGACTTTACCTCGTTCATAACTAAACGAGTGACAAGTCTTGTGTACTCTATAGTCTTTTTCATAATACAGTCTCTGTCACCATCTTATGGCGGAACAATGTAATGTCAATTGCATAATCACTACACACTAGGGCTGGGCGATTAATCGTAAAGTGATCAAAACATCGACATTCAGAACCTATAATCGACCAAATTTTTCCAGGACGATTTTTTCAATTACCTTCCCTACCGCATGTGGAGTCATGTGACCCCGCTCTTTTAAGCCTTTTTTTAAGGCTGATTTATACTTCTATACCACTTTGCAACCACATCTGATCTCTGTTGGTTTTAGACAATGCGTGTTTTAATTTTAGTTGTTCAATGTTGATCTTCAATAAACAATCACAGATAATAAATAGTGTGTGTGTCCTTGAATTGTTTTAAAATCAAGTAAAATTTACTGTATAAAATCTGTCAGTAAATTATGAGGGCAAAAAAAAAGAATTAAAAATATAAAAATAAATAAAATAATAGTTCATTAATCGTAATCGAGTTAAAATGTTCAATTAATCGAGATTTTGATTTTAGGCCAAATCGCCCAGCCCTACTACACACTGCAGTTTGTAATACGAAGTATATTTTATTTAATATCACTGCAAATGAAGAAGGTCACTGGTTTGAGTACTGGCTGGGCAAGTTGGCATTTCTGTGTGGAGTTTGCATGTTCTCCCCGTGTTGGCATGGGTTTCCTCCGAGTGTTTCCCCCACAGTCCAAAGACATGCGCTATAGGTGAATTGAATTAACTAAATTGGCCGTAGTGTATTTGTGTGATGTGAGACTGTATGAGTGTTTCCCAGTACTGGGTTGCAGCTGGTAGGGCATCCACTGCGTAAAACATATATTGGATATGTTGGCGGTTCATTTCGCTGTGGTGACCCCTGAAGAATAAAGGGACTAAGCTAAAGAAAAATAAATGAATGAATGAATCACTGCAAATGTTACTTATTAAACAATGACATTTAACAAAACAATATAAAGATTCGGTCACACTTTATTTCGATGGTCCGTTTGTTGAATATAAGTTACATTGCATCTACATGTCAATTAATTCTCATTAGATTATAAGTAAACTGTTAGGTTGGGGTTAGGGTTGGGGTTAGTGTAAGTTGACATGTACTTGCAAAGTTTCTTATAGTCAGTTAAATGTCTGTTGAATGACTGTTAAATGTCAGTATCAACAGATATTAAGCAGACAGTCTACTAATACTCAAATGGACCATCAAAATAAAGTGTTACCAAAGATTCTAAGTAAATCAATCGAACGAATAGATTTTAGCATAAAACATAGCTATTAAGCTGTAAAACTTAACATTACAGTCGAATCAGTCAAAAAACAGGGTCACCAACCTTGTTCCTGGAGAGCTAACTTCCTGAAAAATTCAGCTCCAACCCTGATCAAACACACCTGAACCAATTAATTATGGCCTGAAGCAGCACTTGATAATTACAAACAGGTGTGTTTGATCAGGGTTATAGCTGAAATCTGCAGGAAGGTAGCTCTCCAGGAACAGGGTTGGTGACCACTGCTCTAGAGTAAATAATAGATAACTGTGACCAAATATTGCCTTTAGATATAGCCTAAGCTAATTACATTTCACTTTGAACCACTATACAGACATTCATCATATTCCTGAATAAGTGTCGATCAGGGGAGTGCTAGAAATCTCATCTCGGAAATCGTCCAAGCACATTTTCAAATAGGCATATCCTTATAAATAAATGGCAAAGTTAAAGTCTACTATTCTCGCCTAAGCAAAAGTCTCACAAATACAATATGAGGTCCAACAGCCACAGCATTCATCAAACTATAGTGATTTTAGTCTTCTGCTTTGCACTCGCTGTGAGCGGAGGGATACACATAGGTGAAAAGGCTGAACAGTGCTGATACTACTAGAATATTGCACTGCTGTCAGCCATTCTGATTCAAGAAACAGAAAGAACTGTTGTATAAAGTGGCATAAATACATAAATTAGGATAAATGGCAAAACACACAAGCAAATATACTAAAAAATAAAATGAAAATGAACAAGTACATAACAACTACTTTAAACATAAAATACGAATAACCTTACTAAAGCCCATTCATCCAGGTGTAAATACAGTATTGATCATGACTCATACAATGCACTCAAAACCCAAAGTTCAGATCAGAGTCTAACCTGTGGCACATGTTAGCTTTGAGTCTGTAAGCAGGTGATTTGATAACTGAAGTGTTTATGACAGCATGCTTTTGGAGGTCAGTCTATGGACTAGAAAGAGCTTATGTTATTATTTCAACTTCTGCGTACACACATGATAAGCTCAGTGTGTTCAGTGGGAAAATAAAAACAGTGTGTTTGTACAGGGAACAAGGCTGATATGCAAGTTAAACTATTAATAACTATAAGTTCATGTAATAAAACTATCAAGACATCTGAAAAAAACAACCAAAACCTAATAAAAAGGACAAACATGTTAAAAATTACTAAATTACTGAAGCATTTACAATAATATCTATGTATAAAGCAAATTAACAACAGTATCTTGATGATAGTGGAGACGCAGTGGCGCAGTAGGTAGTGCTGTCGCCTCACAGCAAGAAAGTCACTGGTTTGAGCCTTGGCTGGGTCAGTTGGCGTTTCTGTGTGGAGTTTGCATGTTCTCCCTGCGTTTGCGTGGGTTTCCTCCGGGTGCTCCGGTTTCCCCCACAGTCCAAAGACATGCAGTACAGGTGAATTGGTGGGCTAAATTGTCCATAGTGTATGAGTGTGAATGACTATGTGTGGATTTTTCCCAGAGATGGGGTGCGGCTGGAAGGGCATCCGCTGCGTAAAAACGTGCTGGATAAGTTGGCGGTTCATTCCGGTGTGGCGACCCCAGATTAATAAAGGCACTAAGCCGAAAAGAAAATGAATGAATGAATCTTGATGATACTAGGTACACTGAATTTAATTTAAGTAGTTATCAATATTTATTTTAGTTAAATTTGATGAAAAAATTTAATTAATTAAATATAGTTTACACTTTTTTTAACATTCAATGAGCAAGAATGGCAGGTTTACTCATTAGTTAATGTTAGTTAACGAACAATACTTGTATAGCATTTATTAATCATTTATTTATGCATTATCTAGTAAGTAAGTAATGTGTATTTATATAGCACATTTATTGCGTATGGCCATACACCCAAAAGCGCTTGACAATCATGAGTTGGGGTCTCTCCACATGACCATCAGTATGCAGCATACATTTGGATGATGCGACAGCAGCCATAGGACAACAGCGCCAGTGCACTCACCACACACCAGCTATAGGAGGAGTGAAGAGACAGTGATATAGCCAATCCGGTAAATGGGGATGATTGGGAGGCTATGATGGGTAAGGTCAAAGGGAATTTGGCCAGGACACCAGGGTTACACCCCTAATCTTTATGAGAAGTGCCATGGGATTTTTAATGACCACAGAGCGTCAGGACCTCGGTTTAACATTTCAGCCGAAAGACGGCGTTCACTGACAGTATAGTGTCCCTTCACTATACTGGGGCATTAGGACTCACACAGATCGCAGGTTAAGCACCCCCTGCTGGCCTCACTAGCGCCACTTCCAACAGCAACCTAGTTTTCCCAAGTGGTCTCCCATCCAGGTACTGGCCAGGCTCAGCCCTGCTTAGCTTCCGTGAGTAACTGGTCTTGGGCTGCAGGGTGATATGGATCTGGTCTATCACCCAAAATCTAAATTCATGGTTGTTAATATTAGTTATTGCTATGTCATTAACTAACATTAGCATATATAATTTTAAAAAAGTAATAAATGTATTGTCCACTGTTTGTTCATGTTAGTAAATACAAAGTAACATTAAATAATGGAACCTTAAACATTAACTATGTAATAGCTAATCAACCTATTACTAAAAAACGCAGCAGGGGTGGATGAGCTCTCTTGCAAGCCACTAAAATTCTTCTCTTTTTTCCATTTCTGTTTGCATTACAGAGGAAAAGAGTCCATCTGGTGTGTTTCGTCTCAAGAGTGGACCTCTTAAGATCACGGAAGACTGGTGTCTGGAGTTCTGGTACCACAAACCCAATGAAAAGAGCTCTGATCTCAATGTTCTGCTAGTGGACGGCATTCTAAAGACCCTGATTTGGACCTCAGAGGGTTCCGGCGTTGGAGACTGGAGACGAGAGTTCATCACGATCACAAAACAATCTGATGACAGCAACATCCAGGTACAACCATTTAAAGATTCAGATTTAGGTGTTGGGCATCTTTACAGTGAAAAATAGCTGATAATGTTAAATCTTTAAGATCATTTCAACAAATTTTAGGGTGCATTAAAATGCCACTGTTTTCATTTAATATTGCAAACTATTTAAAATTATTTCAAAGCTTATGTCATACAATTAAATCCACATAAAAAAGTTTAACAAAACAAAATTAGAAAAAATAAGACAAAATAGATTTATATAAATAGCCACCAATGAAGACAGATTTGAAGAAAGGAGTTGAAATAGAAAGAGAAATGGTCGTGCCCAACTGAGCCTGGTTTCTCTCGAGGTTTTTTCCCTTCACTTCGACAATTGGTGAAGTTTATTCCTCGCCACTGTCGCCACTGCTTTGCTTGGTTTGGGACTTGCGGAGCTGCACAGTGATGGATTTTCTCTTTCAGCAGTGAAAATTAAACCACACTGCAACTGAACTTCATCAACTGCTTTGACACAATTTACATAAAAGCACTACAGAAATATGAATATGAATTGAAGTAAATTGTACCCTTGTTTTAGATTTATCAATTGCTTTACTTGTTTAAATGGATGTAACTTTCTAAAAAAAAAAAAAAAAAAAAAAAAAAAAAAAAAAAAAAAAAAAAAACATAACTGATTTGTTTTTATTATTAGGTAAATATTACATTCACCAATACATATGGAGTAACCTAAAACCCGGATTTGGACATTTTCGAACAAACCTTAAAGTTGATTTTGAGTCTACAGTATATAAAGCCAGAAGAACTATGTCTCTTGTAAAATAATTAAATATTTTACTTATTTTAAATCTTTGTTTTTTGGTTTGTTTGTTTTGTGTGTGTGTGTGTGTGTAGGGAGGGGGGGGGATAGGTCCTTTTTTCCTTTATAAAACGTCAATATGTATTTACAGTATTGTGTACAATGAAATCCTGTCAAATATATACTACCACAGATCTTAAATGTAATATTTTTTTAATCACAAGGGGGCTCAGTGGTTAGCACTGTCGCATCACAGAAAAAAGGTCATATGTTCGAGTCCCAGCTGGGCCAGTTGGCACTTCTGTGTGGAGTTTGCATGTTCTCCACGTGTGGGTTTCCTCCGGGAGCTCCGGTTTACCCCACAGTCCAAACATATAGGTGAACTAAATAAACTTGACTGTAGAGCAGGTGTCTCAAAATTCAAATAGGCGGGGTGCCATTTCAATGACTGACAATTCATAGGAGGGCCGTTTTAACATTCTTGCACACGAAAAAGTGGAAACCTGACGTAATTGATGCATCTTAGGACGTTTATATTTCAAGCATTACCTGTCACCAGTGATAATGCGAATCAGCACGTTTATCATTTCACACATCAGCTGCTGAAATATATCTGTGGTTGTTGTGTGTATAGCCAAGCGTTAGACACACTCAGTCATTTTTCCACAGACTATATGCAGTCAAAACTCAAGCTTTTTGTTTCTTGTTGTACATATTAAAGGGGTTGTTTAAACTGTTATGAAAATACTACAAATAATAGGCATATTAAATATGACTCTGTCCCAACCAATTGTGTTGTGCAATAGTGTAAGAACAGCAGAAAGCAGTTTGGGTAACTTAAGTGACTTTACTGGGAATTGTTCTCCTCAATATATTTTTTTTTTTGTAAATCTACAACAAAGAGGGGAAAAGTATGACCATATTCACACTTCCTTTAACAAGTTACATTCAATCCAGCAGTATAATTTTTCTAATGTACATATTTTTTATGCAAATCTTAATAAGCATATGAGGAAAATCTATTAAATGAGTGCATTTGAATCGAATAGTAGCAAAATTATCATATTTACACCATCAGCATAACGAGTAACCCATGAAGAAGTGTTTGTACAACAAAACACAAGTGGTATAAAACTGATAATAATCAAACAACCCTTGAATATTTACAAAAATAGAGCTTTAGTAAAAATAGAGCACTTACGGACATATACTTCAATGTTTAAATCAGCCACAGAATTAAAACGCATGTGTGTTACTCTCGACCGAACACAGAGAAAATGAAAGTAAAACTAATCTGAATGCAGTACTATAAATGTCGACTAGGTGTAAGCCTGTCGCGATATCCATTTTTTGTTGTACGATATATTGCACCAAAATATATTGTGAAAAACGATATTATTGTCATTATATATATATAATATCATCACAATGCAAGTACACTCTTCCAAAACACCCTTCATCATATTTTATTCTTAAGGATATTTAATTTAATTATAGTCATTTTAATAATTAGGCATTGGAATCAGAATGTGAAAACGTATATCCTAAATAAATAAATAAAAATTAATGTTAACAAAAAAAGTGATAGGTAAAGTAACAGGGGCTGCGATATCTGTGGGTCAGACACCCAAATGAAAATATACTATAGTAATTTATAGCAAATACTATAGTGTATTTTAACCGTACTGACACTGGCACCTCCTATATAGGTAGAGATGTTGCACAATCAGCTAAAATGTTGCTAGAATTGGTTTTGATGTATGGGCGATATATATTGCATCACCAAAAATGATTGAGGTCGTGTCCATGTGTTGTGCGATAAGTCGATATATTGATTATTGTGACAGGCCTAACTAGGTGGCGGGTCAAAATTACAAGTGGCTAGATGCAACTGCACAACAATGATAGTGGTTCAAAAATATATGTTTTGGCGGGCCGAATCGCATTATATTTTTGACGTCAGTTGCGGGCCGGAGGAAGGAGTATGGTGGGCCGTAAATGGCTCGCGGGCCGGCAGTTTGACACCCCTAGAGTAATTGGTGGTTCATTACGCTGTTGCGACCCCTGATAAATCAGGGACTAAACCTAAGGATAGAATTGTCGATATTTATATGGTATTAATTTCTCTGTTCACTGAAGAATTAGTATCAACCATTGCCTTCAACCAACTGCTATTGTGTTTCTGGCAGGTTCTTTTTGAAATCTCACAAGGCCTGCATGACGATGGAAAAACTGCTTTTGACAGAATGGGAATACACAAGGGACGGTGCGGTAAGTAGCCCATGATTATTATTATTTTGATGAGTTCACCAAGACTTCAATTCACCAGATTTAAACGAGTTTGTAACATGCAGAGATCTCATCCATAGGTTTACAATGTCAGATGGGCACATTTTGGACTGATGAAAGCACTCGTTGCACTTGTAAAGATGATCAACTTGTCTGTTCTCACATGCCTTGGTCCAACGACACATTTGGCACCTGCCACGTGGCCTCTAACCCACATTACACAACCTTCGATGGGGTCAGCTTTCAGTTTGAGAGTCCCTGTACGTACATCTTGTCGAAGGTGTGCGATGATTCAGGACTGCTTCCGGAGTTTGCAGTGGAGGTGCAGAATGAGAAGAAAGAAGAATCGCATGTGTCCTCTATTCAACAGGTCAACGTCAACATATACAGTCTGAGAGTGTCCATGATGAGGGCAGAGAGGAGCAAAGTCATGGTGAGACATCAACTATAAAACCTCATGATTAAACATGAGCAGAGTGCAAATTGATGATAGGGGGGTGAACTTTTTTATTAATATTAGTTTGTGTAATACATGCTTCAGTGAACATAATTAGATATAATCCAATGACATCTACTTTATTAATCAAACTTATTTAAGGTTTCAGTGAGGTATAATGACCTACAGTAACCTTTCATTGGCTATTTCATTAGATGTGTGATTCTCAAATACAAACTATTTTGATATAAAATATGGGGACAAGTTTGCATTCCTATGGCCGATTCACACTGCACAGATGAATGCCAACACAGACCAACAAAAATAGTTGGCCGTTGTATTAAGAATGTTTCCCTTTCTTGTTTTGTTTTTTACAATGCTCAGATGTTTAACGATCCAACAAGCACTAATTAAAACTGTTCAGTCAGGTCAAAACAAAGTCCAACCAATGGCAACACACACTGACAAGGGTGTCATACTGATCCAACAAACTCCAACAAACAAAAATAAATAAATTCAACCTCAGGTTGTGTCAATCATATTGACACACTGCCTCCGAAACGTTTGTCCAATGTTACACTGTAAATCCCAAAAAACATTTTAAGGAAACCGATTGCAACAAACCATTTAAGTTCAAAAACGAATCCTAATGAGTACTGTGAACTTAATCCATTTGAGTAAATGAAGCAATTTGAGCACAGTAAAACCCAATAGATGAAGAGAACTCAAACCAACTGAGTACTGTAAAACTCAATAAGTTAAGTCAACTCAAATCGTTTGAGGAAACTGATTGCAACAAACAATTTGAGTTAAAAAACTAGGTAACACTTTATTTTGATGGTCCATTTGAGTATTAGTAGACTGTCTGCTTAATATATGTTGATACTGACATTTAACAGTCCTTCAACAGACATTTAACTGACTGTAAGAAACTTTGCAAGTACATGTCAACTTACACTAACCCCAACCCTAACCCCAACCTAACAGTCTACTTATAATCTAATGAGAATTAATTGACATGTAGATGCAATGTAACTTATATTCAACAAACGGACCATCAAAATAAAGTGTGACCAAAAACTAATCTATATGAGTACTGTGAACTTACTCCATTTAAGTTGAAGTAATGAGGTATTTAACTCATTACCTACAACACTGAATTCAAAACTGAGTAGAATTAACTTTCAGTCAATTTTGAGTTAACTACACTCATTTCATTTGATAAAGTTTTACAGTATACAAAAATAAATTCGACCTTAGGTTGTCTCAATCGTATTGCCACGCTGCCTCTGAAACTATCCAACATTAAAAATAAATTCCACCTCAGATACAGTATGCTGGATTTGTGCAAGTTTTGTGTACGTGAATAATTTTTCAGATATGAATACTTAAAAAAACACACATATAAAATTTCCACTTCAGGACCTTTACACTCTCAGAAATAACAGGGTGCAAATTATACAATGACGATCGGGGGGGTCAAGTTTTTTGGTTATGTTCGGTAATATGAAGTGAACCAAATTCATATATTTAATTCAGTTACATCTAATTTATTAATCAAACTTGTTATTATGTTTTCAGTGTTTTGAGGGATATTGAGTGCTTCTCGATGTTTGTGATATTAAATAAACGGTGACAGGTTTGCTTTCCTTGATGGATGACTATGAAAGACTGCACATATTTTTTATTTTACTGTTTAACTTCCATGTGCGAGCCAGAGTATAATAAAATACAAACTATGCATCTAATTTTACAGACACCTACAAACATCTTTTTTTTAAAAACGTGTTTTGTGAACACTTACGCTGCATGTTGGTGCTCTAGATTTGCCGGTTTCAAACCTATGAATTAATGTTTTTGGCGCAAACATGCATTCACAATGGTATGAACCACTATAGGGGTGGTCAAATGTATATTGAAGTTATCTATTATGTTAATTATTAATATTATTTAAGATACAGATCAGAACTATTAAAGGGCAGACCCCCCATACACCTTGTTTTGACGTCCTGCAGGGGGGGATCAAGCGTTAATTAGGTGGGTCAGACCACCCCAAACCCCCTGTAATTTCCAACAAGGTACATTTTTGTTCCTAGCAGGTCCTTAAAGGTACATAATAATACCTAAAAAGTACAAATGTGTACCTTGCAGTACCTAAAAGCACAAAAGTAAACCCTAAAGATACAAAAGTGTAGCCTAAATATACTAATGTTTACCTCTACAGTACAAAACTGTACCTTAAAAAGGTACAGGTACCACCCCAGTGACAGATTTTGTACCTTCATTTCTGAGTTTGTAGGCTATGTGTGGATACAAATTATACATTCATAATGGTATGAACCATTAGAGGGGTGGTCAAACATATATTTATTTTATCTATTATCATAATCATTCATATATTAAGATACAAATCAGAGCAAACTAATTCTCATTATTGTAAGGGTGACCCCTCATACATCTTGTTTTGACGTCCTTAACCCTGTTTTTTGTTGACATCCTTATCATCTTTTGTTGTCTCACTCAGGTCAATGGGATCTGGAAGCATCTCCCTTTTCTCCTGAAATCAAACAGAGTAACGGTAAACAAGCAGGGAGATGCTCTGGTTCTTCAGACAGACTTTAAACTGTCCGTCCTCTACATGCAGTCAGGAGCCATTCAGGTGATCGTCCCCATCCAGTACTCCAACAGAATATGTGGCATGTGCGGCAACTTTAACCAGGACCCCGAAGACGACATCAAGATCCCAAACAGGTCACAGGTTCAGACGGCTCGGGTTTTAAGGCAGAGCGTGTGTGAGGAGCCTAGTTTGCCCAAAGTCTGTTCAGAAGCAGAGGAGCAGCAGTTCTCCAGCGAGCTTTACTGTGGCGTGATCACATCCAGACATGGGCCGTTCACAACCTGCTCTTCTGTGCTGAATGCAGACAGTTTCTTCCGCAGCTGCATGTTTGACATGTGCACCACTCATGGAGATCCTGCTGCGCTCTGCAATGCCATCGAGGCCTTCGGCGCCACCTGCAATAAAGTTGGCTTCTCGGTTCCAGTCTGGAGGAACTCAACATTCTGTCGTATGTATTGACTTATTTTAATTATCAATAAAAATGGTTTCAGGTTAAATATTTGAACTCAACCAAACAATAGGTTTACAGTAATGCAGTCACGTGGAAGTCTGTAGTCGGGTTTCCAAGCTAATGTAAATTCATGTAGGTGCAAATTCATGTAAGTGCACTTTCATCGACTGGTTAGAGTGGCTGACTGTAGTATTGGTAACCTAGTAACCAACAGTAAGCAAGGCAAGATCAATGGAGACCGCTGATTGGTCACACTTGTGTAATTTTCACTACATCAGGGTTTATCAAAGTCCCTTTTAGGCAAGTCATTTCACTCGATGGCCGTCTTTGAAACACCTCTCGGGCAGTATGCTCAGGCATTCTGTTTGAATGAGGAAACATCAAATTCTCCAAAGTTGTTTGCCAAGCTTACGATTGAATTTCATATTCGGAATCACCAATAAAATTAAACAACAACTGTCCCTTTAGTTTCATTTCTAAACATCCAAGTCACACAAAATCTGCAGAAATTCACGTCTGGTCCAAACCCCTCCCCCGGAGTATCGTCAGTCTGTAGTGATCGATAATTGGCTCCTGAACTAGAAGGTGGGCTTTATTCACCATATAACATTCGATGATTGGCTCCTGTACTACAAGGCAGCATTTTTTCGCCATATTGACCGTTACACTTTTCCCTTATTCAAAAAGATATGAGTGACATGTCTTGTGTATTCTATAGTCTTTGGGTTTATTCAGCAAATGTATTTTCTTCTCTCAATATTCTACATACGTCTAAAAGGTCCTTCAGTGAATGTAAAAACTTTTTTTGTTGTAAAATTATTGTTTTTTATTAGAAATTTGGCATTTTCGTCACTGATTTATCATGCAATACTTCAAAAATGCCCATTAAGGTTGACAGAAACCCAGCTTATAAGACTTAAGAATGAAACTACCTATCAAGAGATTGGGATTGATATGATTTTTTAAATGCTTTTTCAAAGAAATAGTTTGTTTTGTTCAAAAACAAAAAACTAAACTAAACTTTAGGCCGTTGGTGTAATTTAACATGTAAAATAAATCAGTAGAAGTACAATCAGACAAGTAGTCCTTTTAAGACTAGTTAGTTATTGGCCATTCAGAACTTCCATTAGCTAAAACAATATGATCATAAATTAAAAGATTATAATCTTTGCTTATATTTTAGCACATTTAAAAAATGTATATATGTATTATACAATGCCTCTTATCTGCTGCACTGACAAAGCATTTGTTGAAAGCGAAATTGCGACTTGACTTAGTTCTCATCTGAACTACTCTATACAGCAGTTGTATAACAATATAATCATATTTCAGACTTAAAGTCTTTGCACAATAAAGTCCAAAATTTCTGCATGAATGTTCATATTCTTATTCTAAAAATTCCACACACTCACCAAACAGCAGCAAAGGAAAGATTGAAACCAGGCATTGAAAGCAGCATAAGCTATAGGTGTGGCTCTCAACCATCCGCCACATTCTGTCTTTATATTTACACACTTTGTTTGTTATAGTGTTCTGTGCTGTGAGTAACATCATTCTGGATGTAGGCTTCCATTTGTATGTATTGTCTGTATTGTCAAAACACTTTCAAAATGCAAAAAAAAGCAGAAAAAAAACTTTATAATGGATAAAAGTTTGTAAACAGTATATAAATGTACCTGACAACGTGAGATTGTATTTATTTTTTTAACATCCAAATATTTTGGTCGAAATTTTCAGACTCAGTGCTCAAATGAACCTTAAACATAATAGTAATAATAATAATAATAATAATAGCAATAAGTTGGCTGGTTCGAGCCTTGGCTGGGTCAGTTAGCATTTCTATGTGGAGTTTGCATGTTCTCCCTGTGTCCAAAGACATGCGCTAAAGGTGAATTGGGTAAGCTGGCCGTAGTGTATGTGTGTCAATGAGTGTGTGTGGATGCCAAAAAGAAAATGAATAAATGAATGAATGAATGAATGAATGAATGAATGAATGAATGAATGAATGAATGAATGAATGAATGAATGAATGAATGAATGAATTAATTAATTAATTAATTAATTAATTAATTAATAATTCATTCATTCATTCATTCATTTTCTTTTCGGCTTAGTCCCTTTATTAATCCGGGGTCGCCACAACGGAATGAACCGCCAACTTATCCAGCACATGTTTTACTCAACAGATGCCCTTCCAGCTGCAACCCATCTCTGGGAAACATCCATACACACTCATTCACACACTACGGACAATTTAGCCTACCCAATTCACCTGTACTGCATGTCTTTGGACTGTGGGGGAAACCGGAGCACCCGGCGGAAACCCATGCGAACGCAGGGAGAACATGCAAACTCCACAAAAGAAACGCCAACTGACCCAGCCGAGGCTCGAACCAGCAACCTTCTTTCTGTGAGGCGACAGCACTACCTACTGCGCCACTGCGTCGCCCTGAATGAATGATAATAATAATAATAATGAAAGAAAGAAAAACAGTGTGCGCACATCTAGGCGATTCTTAAAGGCAGGTGCTTGATCAAGCCAAACAAAAAATTGGCACTTTAGTTCTCAAAAAAAAAAAGGCACGTGACATGATGGAGACCATGTAGGTTGAAATGTCATAATCGTTCTTCTTTTGAGAGCTAAAGTGGCAGTGTGCCATTCACCTTTTTATAATAATAAAAGTATCATTAACATTAAAACTGTTAGGCTTCTTTAAAAAACTGTGAATAAAATGAGACAATATTACAATAAAAGACAATATTACCAATAAAATGAGGTGTAAATCTACTTCAAAGTCTATGCAAAGGCTTGCTACCCTGTTCATTTATATCTCTGTACATAGTATGGAGATCTGAATTTTACTCTCAGGCTGCACCACTCTCACAAATCTTGGGTTAAATGTTTTCTAATATGATATAAATGCTCTTTATTCTTTAACATGCAGCAAGCAGGATATAATCTTGGGTGTTTCTTTAAAGCCTTATTATCTCAATCTCCACCCAAAGCCATTAAACAATGAACACTCTGAGTGTGAACACAGACAAGTGATTGAAGTATTGCCAGGCAAATCATAAATCTAAATTAAAGCTCAACGTGTCAGATCATTTGCACCACTGTTGAGCAAATTGCCTATCTCAGACTAATCAGAAGTCTGTTCTCCACCTAACAACCCACACAGAAGAGCTAGACTTAGTCATCGGCTATAAATCGTACAGTAGATCATATACAGTACAGTTGAAGTCAGAAATTTTAGCCCTTCTGAATTATTAGCCTGAATTAATTAGGCAAATCACTCTATAAAGATGGTTTGTTCTGTAGACAATCAAATTAAAATATTGCTTAAGAAGGCTAATAATATTGACCTTTAAAATGTTTTTTAAAAAAATTTAAAACTGCTTTTATTCTAGCCTAAATAAAACAAATAAAAAAATTCCCAGAAGAAAAAATATTATAGGAAATACTGTGTAAAATTCCTTGCTCTGTTAAACATCATTTGGGAAATATGGGAGCATTTGGGAGGGCTAATAATTCTGTCTTCAACTCTACATAGTCATATAGATTCTTCCACACCTTCCACTGGAACGTTCTGCTTCAAAGATACTTGGAAACATACTGTAAATCTATCAGAAAGATTGATGATAATGTTTGTGTTGTAGCGGTGGAGTGCGGTCTTCACAGTCACCATAACGCCTGCGCCAGCGGCTGCCCTCAGACCTGCTCCAGCCTGGACACCGCAGGGCCTTGTGGGAATTGTGAGGAGCGCTGTGAGTGTGACGATGGCTTCATACTCAGCGGAGGAGAGTGTGTGCTGGAAAAAGACTGTGGATGCTGGGATAATGGACAGCATTATTCGGTAATAAAGCAGCTTAGCCATATTAAATATAAAATGATAATACATTACTCAATACAATGAACACTATTATTATTATATTTACTATATATATACTAATATATATATATATATATACTATTATTATATTTACTATATATATATACTATATATATTATTTTTTTATTATTATTATTATTTTATAAAGCAATTTACAGATATTTTATAACTGTAGGCATTTTTAATAATAGTTATATTTTCATTAAATCAAGTGTATAAAAAATTATGTGCAGAAGTACATTTAATTAACATTTAGTTATTATAATTATAATTATTCATGATACTTTATATAGTTATTGAATTATTATTAAAAATGTATATTTAACATAATGTGCATTTTATAAATAATAATAAACATAAATATAAAATTAATACAATTATTATTGTTACTATTATAATTATTTCTTTAAAATATATACAGATATTTATAAGTATATTTAATAATAGTCGTATACGTTAAATCAAGTATATTACAATAATGTATGCACATACATTTACATATAAAAATTATTATATAGTTACATTATTAGCATAAAATGTACAGAAATGTACATTTTATAAAATGATAAATTAATGACTACAATGGACAAAACACTCTAAATGCTGTTTGATATGTTGTTCTAAAATTAGCATTTTTTACTCAGACTCCTGTTTGTAGGCTCAGTAATTTTACTTTTATAATGACAAATAAGTTATTTTATTTATTTATTTATTTATTTATTTATTTATTTATTTATTTATTTATTTCCATGTATATCTAATAATAGTTGTTTACATTAAATCAAGTATTTTAAAAAATAATCTACACATACATTTACATATTTACAGTTATATAACATTTAATTATTATAATTATGATAATTAATTACAATAAATAATTCTATAGTTAGATTATTAGCAGTAAATGTATATTACATATTATGTACAATTTATAAAATAATAATAAATAAATGAATACAATAGACAAATATTAACAATATTACAATATTTAGACAATATTAACAAATATTAATGGGAAATAATAACATTTTAAATAAAATATTTGCAATAAATAGACACTTATGCTAATAATAATAATAATTATTATTATTATAATAATATATTATTATCAAAACCATTATATTAAAACATTTAAAAGTATATTATATTGATTGTACTATACTATATTTGTAAAGTTTACTATATTTTATGGTGTAAAGGTGTATATAAATCTTTTATTTACTGTCCAATCCAGATCAGTGAGACATTTATGGTGGGTGAATGTGAGCAGCAGTGCCAGTGTTTGGGCCATGATAATATTCAATGTTCACCAACGTCCTGCACGGCTGACGAACTGTGCATGGTGAAGGACGGGGTGAAGGGTTGTTTCCCATCCAGCCCAGTGACCTGCAGAGTCTATGGAGATCCTCATTACATCACCTTCGACGGCAAAGCCTACTCCTTCTGGGGCACCTGTAACTACACCTTAGCGAAGACCTGCGGGCCTACAGACACCCAGTTCACCATAACCGCACGAAATGAGGGACAGCAAAACTCTGCAACCTCCTCTCTAAACTCTGTAGCTCTTCACATGGAAGGCCTACACATTGTCATTGGAAAGAACAAGCTGGTTAACGTGAGTTCTTGTTTTTGTCATTCATTAAGCTTTCATTTTACTATCTGACTTGTGCTATTGAAGCAATTTACACATTCTTACACAAAAATATAATAATTCATTAAGGACATCATTATAGAGGCATTATAAATGTTGAATTTTAGAATGCACAGATGAGCACTGTAGTCTCCATAGACTGCCTTCCTCTGAACCACTTCTTTTGACATTTTCAGTTTTTCACAGGACAATGTTGTCCTGTTTTTGAATCTGCTGCTATGCTGAGGCACAAGTGTTTGTAGCTGCGCCCTCTTTTGAAAAGAGAACAATGGACCCTTTTTACAACACTGCTATGATGTATTTAACGATCATCATAATCTTAAATGCTTGAAAGTTTTTAATATTATGATTTTGCTTTTTAAGTATGAACATTTTTTTGCATTTATGTATGCATTATATCATCTTTGCACCAAATTACAAAAAACGAATTTCCGCTTATGCGCGGTGTTTCTAATGCAGCATCTATGAGGCTGAGAGTAAATTTGACATTATTCTCTTCGCTGGCTGCCATCATCAGTCTCACACTATTTTTTCCCTTTTTTTGATCGTCTTGATAACACCATCGTGGAGTTTTTCTTATATATTTTTTTAGCAAATAGGATTAAGAGATTGTAAAAAAAATATTTGCTGTACTCTCCCATTCATTGCCGTCTAAGTTTACATAACTCTGATGACTTCTGCTGCTGAAAATCCCGGAAATGTGAAAAGGGTCTATCTCATTTTAATTTAAAGCGACAGTCTCCAAAAGGTACTGTGTGAAAGTCTAATGACAGACGGCTGCTTTTCACTCAGGGCTGTCTATGGTAATGAGGGAGAGATTGTCACTAATGGGCAGAACTTTCAAGAGGGAATGTCAATGAAAGTGTTTCTGCAGACTGCAGAGCGGTGTGATTATAAAAAATTTAATTAATTAATTTTTACCATTTAAGGCTGGCAATATTCACACACTTTTGCCACACAACTGTGTTTAAACTGTAAAATGTACATACTGTCACCCGATGGATAGAGGAATTTGGGGAGTAAATCAAGGCAAAGGCAGGTTCTGCTTATTTAGCATTGAACTCTACTGTGTTATAAATGTAATTGTTTATGTTTTTATTGCAATGGTTAAAATTTAAAAAGTTATTTTGCATTAGGTAATACGATTCAAAGTAATGTTTTCTATTTATTTTTAAATATTAGGAAATTAATTGGCAACTTTAATGTGAAATAGTTTGGTATATTTATCTTCAGCCCACGGCTGTCAATGATATTTGGTTTTTGGCCCTTCATACGAAAAATTTTGGGCACCCCTGATTTAAGTTCTGAGTGTCCAAAGTATGAGCTATAAAACAAAAAAAAGTTTGCCGTTTGTTCAAACTACTTATTTAAAATGAGCTGAAACAACAAAATTCATGAGTGTTTTTTTTATTTATTTAATTTTCGTTTCTTAATTTTAAAAATTTCGTTAATTTTATATTTTTTTTGTTTCTTGAGAAACTTTTGAGCCTTATTGTTCATTCCATTTAAATTTGTAAAAACTAATAACGTAACTTAACTCCTTCATGTTTTTTAAAGCATTTTTACAGTGAACCAAAGGAAAGCTTGATACTTCAGTATAAAAACATACACATACATTCTAAACGTTGTAACATTTTAAAAATAAATTCATCAACACAACTCACATATCAAAACTTATCAACATGATCAAAAACTAGAGGAAGAAAGACAAAAGACCCTGATAAGCAAACTAACAACTGTACTAGAGTTCAATGAGGGGAAGTTCATTGGCAAAGCACTTCCCTAATTGTGATATATACATGGACAGTTCGTGGAAACAAATGGGCGCATGAACTGCCATCTAAAATGTATGGCCCGTAATTAATGCTCACAAGAAGTAAAAATGTTCGTATTTTACTGGTAAGTGTTAAGAAATATGTTTGCATATGATCTCATCTGCTATCATTCAGTGATAACATTTGAGGAGTGTCATGATAGCGACTTCTGCTTGATATAATCGGGCCTGTGGCAACGATACTGCAGGATTAAACATCAGGTGATTTTTTTTTTTTTTTTTTAAGAATTTATCACCTACAGTACACGTTTGTGACCCAGACACTCTATAAGATCTTATCAGTAACATAATGCTCTCTGACACTTACTTGAACAATAAAACAATGTGCCAACTAAAGCGTGACCCACTTTTCCTTTTACAGATCAAAGCCCAATATTGATTGATATAGAATTTGGTATTATAGTAAATACTTTTTTTATAAAACAATTGCTATTCTAACAATTACAGGCACATTACTACTCACATTCCTCAATTTTTCACCCATTGTTTTAAAATAATAACTCTTGAAGAACATTTTGCTTTATATTTGCCACCAAAACTGATTTTGTTATGGCTTTTCTCAAAACGTATGCCATTCTTGGTTTCAGTTCTTGTGTTTTGCTATAAAATAAACAAAAAACGTGTAACATTTTCTTTTTTGATATCAAGAACTATTGAACTGGAGGGACTGACAAGTAAACAAGCACACAAACTTATTTCCAGACTGTTGTCCAGACATTTCCCCCCAAACTTAATTCTAATCTTTAAAAAAAATGTAAACAATAAATTTATTAATAATTGTAATTCCCAGAAGCTCACTAATAACCCTGTCAAAAACATTCACCAATCACCATTCATATTTCAATCCAAAATCAAAATTAAAGTATAATATGAAACGGAAATACTGTAGTAAACAGTAAAGAGTAGCCTAAATAAATCGCTGCCAATAAATAAATAAATAAAAATGTCATAAATGTAACTTATTTCCTTTCAACAGGCTGGAAAAAACATCAAACAAAAAAGGGAGAGGGAAAGGGGTAAAATGAGGTATCGCTTCTTACCTCACCTTGATATTATTCTTCCTTCCAGGTAAATGGCGGTCAGGTTCGCCTTCCTGCGCAGTTCGGTTCATCAGTGTCTGCATTTCAGTCTGGTCCTTACATTCAGCTCGATACAAACTTCGGCCTCAGGCTGCTGTTTGGAAATGCCAGGCTGTTCATCCAGGTGGATGAGCGATATGAAGGCGAGCTCTGCGGCCTGTGCGGCACCTATTCTGGCAGTCAGTTTGATGATTTCCTGACACCCAACGGAACCCTGGTGGCAATTGCGCACGAGTTCGCCAGCAGCTGGAATAACAACGACAACGAGTGGCCGTAAGAGATCAATGATTCCATCACAAAATATGTATTGATTCATTCAAATAACACCTATAAATTGCTAAAGACACACAGTTAATTGGTCATAAATCGAAAAAAATATTAATTTCAATATTAATATAGGCTATAAAAAAAATTCTAAATGTGTTTAAGAGTAAAGAAAAAGCATTTCCAAATCCAGCCTTATTTAAAAAAAAAAAAAAAAAAAAAAAACTGATTTAGAATAATTGCATTCTAAAAATAAATTGGCAAAAATAAGACGTCAAATCAAATCAAATCACTTTTATTGTCACATCATCAGCAGCACGTGTGCTATGATGAGTGAAAAGCTTAGGTGCTGGCTCCAGACAGTGCAAAATACAGACAGTGCAAATACAACGACAGTGCAAAATACAGACAGTGCAATATACAGACAGTGCAAAAATACAGACAGTGCAGGATACAGACAGTGCAGTATACAACAACATACTCACAAAAAACAAGACAGTGTAAAATTGGCAATGTTGACAGCGATACGTAGGCAGTATTGTTTTAAGTATGGATTTGTTAAAGTGCAGTGCATGCTACATCTTGATGGTGTGCAGTGTGGGGTATGGAAGAGTTTGTGTGGGGTGTGTTAAGTGTTCATCAGCCTGATAGTCTGAGGGAAGAAACTTTCCTTCAGTCGGCTGGTGCGTGACCGGATGCTGCGGAACCGTCTGCCTGAGGGTAGCAGAGAGAAAAGTCTATGGCTTGGGTGGCTGGAGTCGCTGATGATTCTCTTGGCTTTCCTCATGCACCTCCTTCCTCGTGTTCATTTACATAAAGCTGAGATTTGTGACTGAAAAATTGTTCAGATAAAGAAAATATATTTTTTTATTTTAAGATAAGCATTTTCTTCCACTGTTACACATTAATATATTTTCTTAGAAAATAAGATAATTCAAATTAATGGTAACACTTTATTTTGATGGTCCATTTGAGTATTAGTAGACTGTCTGCTTAATATGTGTTGATACTGCTGCTTCAACAGACATTTAACTGACTATAAGAAACTTTGCAAGTACATGTCAACTTACACTAACCCTAACCCCAACCTAACAATCTACTTATAATCTAATGAAAGTTAGTTGGCATGTAGATGCAACATAACTTAAGTTCACAAACGGACCATCAAAATAAAATGTGACCAAATTAATTAATTTATTGATAATAATTATAATACTTGTAGAAAATACATTAATGTACATTTAATTATTAATAAATTGTGGCCAATTTTTTTATTTAATATAATATAATATAATATAATATAATACAATATAATATAATATAATATAATATAATATAATATAATATAATATAATATAATATAATATAATATAATATAATAATATAATATAGGTCATTTGACAAAAAATGTCCAGAAATTTGCATTTGTAAACAATGTTCGTTTTTTTCACATTCTATCATATTATATGTGATAATTATAATATCTTACATCTACCTCGATCGTTCACTGTCTGAAGATAATCACTATTAAACAGCTGAAGCAAACCAGGTTAAACATTTAAACTCTCTTAACATAACAACAAACTAGATCAGTGTCAATATAAAATGTTTAAAACTAACACGTAATTTCCTATTTTTTCCAGTTGTAGTGATGGCTCTCCAGACCCCCCTGCATGCCATCCAGGTCTGGAGGATGATGCATACACGAAGTGCAGTGAACTGTTTGAAGACCCTTTTAAAGAGTGCCACTGGTTCGTTCCACCACAGATTTATGTCAGCAGCTGCGTTTCTGATTACTGCATGGCCCAGGGGGACAAAGCTCAGCTCTGCACCTCTTTGGAGGACTATGTGTCTGCTTGTGAGATGGCTGAGGTGTTTCTGCCCCAATGGAGGAATCACACCTTATGCTGTAAGTGTGTTGCAAAATAAAGATTTACTCTTTTATATTTATATGTACAGTTGAAGTCAAAATTATTATTATTTTTTTCTTTTTTTAATATTTCCCAAATGATGTTAAACAGAGGAAGGAATTTTTCACAGTATTTCTCATAATGTTTTCTTCTAAAGAAAGTCTTATTTGTTTCATTTTGGCTAAAATAAAATCAGTATTTTTTTTAAACCATTTTAAGCTCAATATTATCAGCCCGCTTAAGCTATATATATTTTTTTTGATTGTACAGAACAAACCATCATTATACAATGACTTGCCTAATTAACCTAATTAACCTAGTTAAGCCTTTGAATGTCACTTAAAGCTGAATACTAGTATCGTGAAAAATATCTAGCAAAATATTATTTACTGTCATCGTGGCAAAGATAAAATAAATCAGTTATTAGAAATGAGTTATTAAACTATTATGTTTAGAAATGTGTTGAAAAAACCTTCTCTCCTTTAAACAGAAATTGGGGAAAAAATATACAGGGGGACAATATTTTTTGGAGGGTTAATAATTGTGACTTCAACTGTATATAATAGTGCTTTCTACAGTATAATCAATGTACTGTATCTGTGCACTACACTATTTTGTAGAAACGGTAGCCCTTAGTATCTTTAATCAAACATCATAACCTTCTCTCCCCCTCGAAATGATTTTTTTTTACTTCTGGTCACATGGAGTTTCTTTAGGGCGGGGCTATCAGAGCGCGTCTTATTTCTGCTTTGCCTTCATCCTTTCATCCAATCCAATTTAATTTTGTTATCAACGCCCATTTTTCAATCTAATCAGTTCCCAAAGAAATAAACATGCACCGCACCACCATTTTTTTTCTCAAATTGTTACGATCGAAGGTAAAAGGACAATCTTAACTTTTCTTAAAACTTTTCTTAATCTTAAATTTCATGCTGATTTTAATAATGTTCATAAATTAAAAATTTAAATGTTTGTCAACTTAGATTAACTGTCATACATATTTTTAATTTGATATATTTATCCTTGAATTATTTTTAAAAATATATATTGAATTATAATTTCTATTACTTTTTTAACATTTAAACATATTTTACTTTTTCTTTTCTCTTGATCCACACTTAAATATGATGTTATCTTTTTTCATTTTAAATTAACGTGATCCTAAATTTTTAACTTAATTTTTTTTTTTTAGTTTTTCTCAATTATAGAACAATTCAACCAAAATTTAAATATTCTGATGATGTCCAGGGGCCGGTTGCACCAGCCTTGCGAAAGTTAAAACGTTGCCTAATTGTGATGTAAAGGGACAATACGTTACAACTTACATACTACGAAATTTTTTTGTGTTGCACCACTGAACTTAGTTTAAACATACATAACTAAGTTCAGTGTTTAGTTCCAACTAAATATTTACGGCAGCATTCCCTCGTGTATAGTGGTAGAAGATGAATATTATGATAATGATCTCACTCTATTCACAGTCTTAATTTGCTCCCGAATCTCGCATTTTTTTGGTTTGTGAAAAAAGAGGTTCATTTGTTTTCAAATAGAGTTTTGTGTTTACTGTATCCATCAATTAAAACAAAACTCTTCATGAACAAAGTTCTTCTCCCTGCTCTTTCCTCTTTCGTGTAGAAAATATAAAAAAAATAATCAAGTTTAATGTTCTGATAACTTCATGTGTATTTTGCTTGCATTCATGACTCACGATGCGTGTATGTGTGTTGTCTGTTATTATTGACTGACTGTAATGTAATGTAGCCTAGGCTACTATAAAAATGTATTTGTCATTTCGTTTTTGTAGGAGTCTTATATAGATGCATTAATTTCAGAATTTTAAAGCAGTTTAATGATTTAAATGCTTCTTATTGGATATTACATCATTCAATGCAACTACGCATGCTTTTTATGGCGAGCTTATGACCTACTAACTGTGGTTTGCCTTAAGAACATGTGGTGCGACCGAAGAACAATTTTTAAACAAAAATTATTTAAACATATTTAGTTATAAAATAGCTAGTAGTTACGAAGCCCTTACTGTGGACTTCGTTACAGTTTAAAGCTGCGGTCACACTAGAGTTTAAGCATGCAAAATTCTGTTGTACGGTGCTGCAAAAAGGAGCGGGATTAATCGAGATGATTAGACATTTAAAAAAATGAGCGATTGATCAATATTTTACATTTTTTGTCCAGAGAGGTCATGTTTCGATTTTCGATTGGTCTCACATAGTCAAGTGATGTTATTTTGCTGGTCAGAGTTCAACAAGCTTGAACTTTGCAACGCAGTGAACTGCAAAACTTGTCGCACGAGCTTGCGTTTCCGGTCTGACGCATTCATACGCGTGTATGAATGGAAGTCTATGGGGAGAAAAGTCCAGTGTGACCGCAGCCAAAGTACCTTTAAGGCAAGTCATTTCACTCGGCGGCCAACTTTGAAAAACCTCTCGGGCAGTATGCCTGGGCATTCTATTTGAATGGGGAAACATCAAATTCTCCAAAACTGCTTGCCAAGCTTACCATTAAATTTCATATTAGGAATCACCAAAAAAAATTAAACAACAACTGTCCGTTTAGTTCAATTTCTAAATGTCCAAATCACACAAAATCTGCAGAAACTCATGCCTGGTCCAAGCTCCTCCCCCAGAGTATCGTCAGTCTATAGCGATAGATGATTGGCTCCATTACTAGAAGGCAGGCTTTATCTACCATATAGCGATCGATGATTGGCTCCTGAACTAGTAGGCAGGGCTTTATTTACCATATTGAAGGTTACACTTTTCCCCATTCAAAAAGATACGAGTGACACGTCTTGTGTATTCTATGGTCTTTGCCGCAGCTTAAGAAAGAACTTACGAACAGCTGGTGTAAGCCTACCCAGAATATTTATTCAACAAATACTACATATTTATTAAAGATGTTGGTGCCTTTTTCAAATGCATTTTTACACACACACGTTCACACAAATAAAATAAAGTATTAAAGTCTTATGAAGCAAAACACAGCAACAATCCCTCTGTGCAAGAAACATTAAGCCATAGTCTTGCACATTACCAAGTCTGGAGTGCGAGCTACTTGTTATATTACATTATCATTACATTATTTGAATAACTATTTTACTACAAAAACAAACTTGCATTGTATACCTTAACCCTCTGGATGTTTTTATTTCTCAATACAGTTGCCAATCCTACAGCACCACCAACAAATAAGCCCACACCAACCCCATCCTCTGCAAGTAAGCACTCTCTTGTTTTTCTCTTTCTTTCCTTCCTTCTTGCTTTATTCTCAATATTAATTAAATCCTTCATCATCAACCAGGTTGTCCATGGAGCTGTAACTTTGACCAGGATGAATGTGGGTGGGAACAACTCATTCAAGACAGTTTTGATTGGACCAGATGGTCAGGATCAACACCATCAAGCTCCACTGGGCCAACTGGTGATCACACCACAGGAAGTAAGTCTGAAGTAGATAATGGCATTCTGACGATATCCTGCATTTCATGTAAACATTGGGTCAAAGTCAAAAGTGTGTAAGCATCCCTTTTCCCCTCACTGATTGTTTCATATAGGTGGCTTTTACATGTATATCGAAGGAGACAGTGTGTTCCATGGTGACTCTGCTCGAATAATGAGTCCCAACTGTCACACTTCTGGCCAGCAGTGTTTGAGTTTCTGGTTTCACATGTACGGTCCGGCACATTTCATGTCACTCAACCTCTACAAGTTTGAAAACAATCGTGCCACCAAAATATGGTCCAGAGAAAACAATCATGGTAACCGCTGGATCCAAGGACAAGTAGAAATCAAACCACAAAAGCCATTCCAGGTACGTTTTTGTAGGTCCACATGAAAAGTAGAAGGCATTAGCTGGGCTTCCATCCTAATGTGAAGCGAATGTTTGCAAAATAAGCAAAAGATGTGAATTAAGTGTATTTACATCAAGTTGTTAGAGTGGCTGACTGTAGTATTGGTAACCTAGCAACCAAGTAAACAAAGCATGCAAAATATAAATGACAGAGGCTGCGTCCGAAACCGCATACTTCCATACTATATAGTACACTAAAATCAGTATGCAAGCCGAGTAATATGTCCGAAATCATAGAATTCGAAAATCAGTATACGAAAAGTACGCGGATGACTTACTACTTCCGGCGAGATTCTAAAGTGTGCATCCCATGCACGCTGCACTATCCCATGATGACCCACGAGAGAATTCATGAATGGGACAGACGGAGGTAGGTCATGTGTCCATGACAAAATGGCGGATGTAGTTCGTCCGAATTCCATTCATACGGCTCACATTCATACTGTATAGAATGCACTTTTCTAACGGTCGAGTAGTAAATTCAAATTCAAATGCAGTACCTACTGAGTAGTAGGTGGTTTTGGATGCAGCCAGTGTTTATTCAGCAAATGTGTTTTCATCTCCCATAGGTTGTATTCAATCATGTGGTTCTGGTGACGCGCAAAATTCAGCTGGAGGGCAGGAAGTAATAAACTGAATAGGAGGAAAGTGAATTTTTGCGATTTATACCATATTTCAGAGGAGATATAAATAGAAAATAACCACATATGTTGGCCATGATCCTTATATCATTAAGAGAGCCGAGTTTGCTACTAAACTAAAATATATTTGCCTGTCATCGAGGCGGTATATACAGTACAAGCTATTACATTACATGAAAAAATACTATAGTAAACACTATAGTGTTTGGAAGCATACTATAGATAATTACTTGAATTGAACTGTTGTAGGAATTATGCTGTTGCTGGGGTACAACACAACTGTAGTAATAAACAAATTATTGAATAGGCTTCAGTATTCTACGGTATAATTATACACCATCACAATGCACCACAGTTCACACTATCATTATTTATTAAAGTTTATCAGTTTACTATGCTACAATATTCTGTAGCATTCATTAACAAAGAGTTCAAAGCATTATACACTTTAGAATGTGGTTAAAAAACATGTTTATTATAAACTACTATAGTTTTTTCCCCATGCGGATATCTTCCAGCCAGTTTCTTGAACTTTCCCCCCTTTATGAGCTAAAGCTTTTGGAAGTCTATAAAATATGTTCGGCATTTCTTATTTTGGCTGATTTAAACAATTATAAACAACATAAAACATAAATATGTTGATGTTCTGATAGCGATTCCTATGTAGAAGAATCACTTCCTGCCCTCCATCTGAATTTTGCACATCATCAATGACGTCATGTGAAAACAACCTATTATATGCGTTAACCCTTTTTCACACATCTAAAATGTCATTTCACATGACCTTAAATGAGTGGGAAAACGTTTTTGCTACTTAACAAATTTGTATTCAAAATTTCCCGTTTTCATCACTCGTTTCTCATGTGAAACTTTAAAGGGCACCTATTTTAACCCTTTTCTAAGATGTAATATTAATATTATGGTTCTTCTGAGTGTGCCAGTTTAGGTTCAGTTCAAAACACAATTCAGATTGTTTTATTATGATGTGTTAAAAAGTGCCATTTTGGGGGCGTGTACACAGTTCGCTGTTTTAGAGGCGTGTTGCTTCACATGAAAATTAGTTTCGACTTCCCGCCCAACTTAACAAGGGGGTGGAGCCAAGAGCTCCCTATGGCAACAGACAGAGAGAAGCAACATGAGTGAGAGGACCAGCATTCAGCTGTACATGTACGACTCGGGCACAGACCAAGCAGAGTCTACAAAATCATTTGTGTCTTTGTATAGTTTTACAGAAAATTGTGTGCTACTTTAAAGCTCCGAGCTTGTGCACTGAGACTTGCTGCGCCGGTGTGTGTCCCGATAGAAACTTATGTTTAGAATTCAGAAATGCATGCCGAAGTTTAAGGAAGATGCAATGAAAAGTACACATGATGTATGCAAACCCACCAAAACTCACAAACACTGGCGGCGAGGAGAGTGATAACGTGGTGAATGTTGAGCCCAATGAGCCTTACATCTAAAAATAGAGCAAGGGTGTTTCTTTGGTAACGTCGCTTTGACTCACACGCTGAAAATGGCGGACGTGAAAACAAACTGAGCATATGGTAATGCACACCTGTCAATCAATATTGGTGGGCGGGGGGACCGCACTCCTACGTAAAGTTGCGGTCGATCTCAAAACCGCTCCAATTGGTCCTCCGTTTTTATGTTGTTAAATTGAAAAAAAAGGACTGAGTGTGCTAATATCACCACAATATGACAGTCTATACACTATACACACTACACATATGTCTGTCTAAACAGCTTGAAAAGTAGATTTTTCACCATAGGTGTCCTTTAAAATGCATATTAACACAGGGGATGGAAACCTATTGATGTCTGACAAAATAGGGTAAAGTCTAGATTGCATATGTGGCCGGCCGGAAGTGCGATATGCACATCAATATAGCAGCATTTTTTATGACCCTGTATAAAAATAATTAACATTGTTACAGTACTGTGACAATTGGGTTTAGGGTTGGGGTGGCGGTAGGCGTTAAAAATACAATTTATTGGGTAATTTAACAGATAGCATAAATAATAATACTCTGTACAACTACTGTTTTTATACTACTGTGACGGTTGGGTTTAGGGTTGGGGTAGACGTTAATAAAATACAATAAATGGGAAATGTAATAAATAATATAAATAATTATCGTTAACTTCCGGTCACAACTGTATCTGATCTAGCAACAACCACAAAATAGCTCGACAAGGCAAAAGAGCACAGGCAGAAGTGTTTTATATGTTGGATTGTTTCAGATCATCATTGAAGGCATCAGGGGGTCAGATCCTCGCTCAGATGTGGCCATAGATGATGTTACCATAACACATGGGGCATGTGATTGTAAGTGTTTCAGAAATAAATCTCGACTTAACTTCAGAAATGCTGTTAACTATATATTTACTTATGAAGTATTTTTAACAAAATATCATTATATATATTTTATTGGCAGATTCGTCTGTAGAAGATTCAGAATCAACCACTTTGGAACCCCATCTCACTTCTCCAAATGTAATCGACCCCTATCCAAGTAAGATTTCTAATAATAATGTCAATGTGAAAGTGATTTAAAACCCTCTAGTGACCAGTTAACATTGCTCATGGGAAGTTGTTCATGCACATTTTCCGAAGCTCAAAACGTAGCGGACAGGATTTTAAGTCTTAGGGAATTGCATAAAGTGCTAAAATTTAGAGTATACTCTCAATAAACAAAAATTTGTCTTGTGAATTTAAATGTGAAATGAATGGAGGTCGGGGACAGTACCTCTGGACTGAGCAACTGGGATGGTGGTTCCCATTTTAAAGAAGGGGGACCGAAGGGTGTGCTCCAACTATAGGGGTATCACACCGCTCAGCCTCCCTGGGAAAGTCTATGCCAGGGTACTGGAGAGGAGGATCCGGCCGATGGTTGAACCTAGGATTCAGGAGGAACAATGTGGTTTTCATTCAGGCCATGGTACACTGAACCAGCTCTATAGCCTCACCAGGGTGCTCGAGGGTTCATGGGAATGCCCAACCAGTCCACATGTGTTTTGAGGACTTGGAGAAGGCATTTGACCGTGTCGCTCATGGCATTCTGTAGAGGGTGGTCTGGGAGTATGGGGTCAGAGGCGCTCTGTTAAGGGCCGTCTCATCCCTGTATGAACAGAGTAGGAGTCTGGTTCACATTGTCGGCAATAAGACTTGTTTCCAGTGCATGTTGGACTCCTGCAGGGCTGCCCTTCATCACCAATTCTGTTCATAATTTTTATGGAAAAAATTTCAAAGTGCAGCCTTGGGCTGGAGGGGGTCCGGTTCAGGGACCACAGGATTTCATCTCTGTTATTCGCAGACAATGTTGTTCTGTTAGCTTCATCTAACATGGACATTTAGCATGTACTGGGGCAGTTTGCTGCCAAGTGTGACGCGGCTGGGATGAGAATCAGCACCTCCAAGTCTGAGGCCATGGTGCTCCACAGGAAAAAGGTGGTTTGCCATCTCCAGTTTGGAGGAAAGTCCTTACTCCAGGTGGAGGAGTTCAAGTATCTTGGGGTTTCTGAGTTGTCTGATCTACGTTTCTACTCTCACCTATGGTCATGAGCTTTGGGTCATGACCGAAAGGACAAGATCTCGGATACAAGCGGCCTAAATGAGATTACTTTGCATGGTAGCAGGGCGCACCCTTATGGATAGGGTGAGGAGCTCTGTCACCTGGGAGGAGCTCGGAGTAGAGCCGCTGCTCCTCCACATCGAGATAAGTCAGCTAAGGTGGCTCGGACATCTGTTTCAGATGCCTCCTGGACACCTACCCAGGCATGTCCCACCGGGAGGAGGCCTCAGGGAAAAATCAGGACACGATTGCCTGGGAAGGCCTTGAGATCCCCCCGGAGAAGCTGGAGGAAGAGTCTGGGGAGAGCAAAGTCTGGGGTTCTCTCCTAAGACTGCTGTCTCCGTGACCCGGCCCCAGAAAAGCGGTTGAAAATCAATTAATAAATGAATGAATGGGGTGAAGATCTTTCTTGGTCTGTGTCTTCGCATTACAACTTTGTGGTTGCTTTGATTTGTAAGATTGCAGAATGAACTGCGGTTTTGAAAGCGACATCTGCAGCTGGACTCAAATGGTAACAGATGTTTTTGATTGGACAAGACACAGAGACTCCACCCCCACATCAATGACTGGCCCCTCCTTTGACCACACAACTGGAAGTAGGTTAACATCCATAATTTAACTTACTATTCCAGCTTTTGACCATTTCACTAGTAGGTTGTCTCATTTTCCTGGTCTAGGTGGTTTTTATATGTACATTGAAGGTGACAGTGCTCTTCATGGTGACACAGCCCGTCTCATCAGTCCACAATGTGCTGATCCACAACCTCAGTGTCTTCAGTTCTGGTACCACATGTATGGCTCTAGCTGGACCATGGGACTAAGCGTCTACCTGTTGCAATATGGCAATGTTTTCAAAGAGGTGTGGAGGAAGAGAGAAGATCAAGGAAACGTGTGGCATCTTGCAAGGGTGGACATAAAATCAGATGTTAAATTCCAGGTCTGTAAAACTTTGAGAACAATTTAAACTTCCTCAAATTCTCTACATATTAAAGTGAAATAAGTATTATTGGCGTATCAGGTGATCTTTGAGGGGCGTAGAGGAAGCTCAACCTGGTCAGATGTTGCCATTGATGATATCTCACTGCACAGAGGAGCCTGTAGCGGTATGTTTCTACTGTGTGGTGATTCTTGGTAAAAACATTCATGTTTAACAACAGATCAACATTTTTAGCAAAATGAGTTTTCCACTTTGCAAAAAAATATGGGTAACACTTTATAATAACTACACACTATGAATCATTTACTAAGCATTAGCATCTAGTGAATTCATTATTTGTTAAGCATTAACTCCACATTAATAAACGTTAGTAAGCAGTTTATAACTGCAGCTACAAATGCTGCTTTCTTGACTTACAACCACAGTTATAATGTGCTTAATAATTGTACTTTCATACTTTGCTAATGATTTATTTTTCATTACTAAATTAGGTATTGCATTATTTAAAAACTATTTGTATTTAAGAGTAGTCAATGGTTTTTAAGATCATTCAGAATGAGTTAGTATATGACAAATAAACTATTGAAATCAACATTTATATATCTTATTATTCAGGCATATAGTGATTGTTACTATGTATGTTAATAAATGCTTTATTAACTCAACTTCATGCAGTATTGTGACCTAATCTAAAGTGAGGACTATTTATGCTTTATAAATCCCTTATAAATCACCCTTAAAGGCTTGGTATCAAATGAATACGAGTCTTTGCAATATTATCTAAAAAGTAAAATCACTGTAAAGTTTAACTATTGCTGAATAATATAACATAATATAATATAATATAATATAATATAATATAATATATAATAATATAATATATAATAATATAATAATGAGTGTCAAAATATTACATAAAATGGGATAAAACAACAACAATATAATAATTTTACAATATAATAGGATGCAACATTTCAATGTTATTTAGTGATGTTTAAACTGTAATTTTATTTTAGATAAGGTTGCAAAAATTTATTTTTCATTAGATAGTTTCATTTGTGTATCTTCAAACGAATAGGAATGAATAATGTCGTTTATGTTATTTTTTTCCTATTTAGAATACAAATGAGCTTTTAACGGTCATTAATAAGGGATTTATAAAAGCATAAGTAGTCCTCACTTTAGATTAGGTCACAAAACTGCATGAAGTTGAGTTATTAAACCATTTATTAGCATGCAAATTAACTATTACTATATGCCTGAATAATAAGATATATAAATGTTATTTTTAATGTTTTATTAATCATTAACCAACTCATTCTGAATGATCTTAAAAAACAACCGACTATGCTTAAAAAAATGGTTTGTAAATAATGCAATACTTAATTTAGTAATGAAAAATAAATCATTAAAGTATGAAAGTACAATTATTAAGCACATTATAAATGTGGTTAAAAGTCAAGAATACGGCATTTGTAGCTTCAATTATAAACTGCTTACTAACATTTATTAATGTAGAGTTAATGCTTAACGGATAATGAATTCACTAACTGCTAATGCTTAAAAAATGATTCATAGTGTGTAGTTATTATAAAGTGTTACCAAAAAAGGTATCAAATAATGTGTTAATAGTGGTAAATATCTTTTAGATTTACCAAACCATGTGAATCCACCAACAGTCCTTCCACCTCCACCTGCAACAACATCACAACCTGCACCCATCCAAACTGCAGAAGTACCAAATGCCTCACCATGTAAGACCATTGTCTAGCATAACGCAAAAACTAACACTACCATAATCAATTCTCTGCATTTTCCAATGTTATCAGGAAGTTACTAATGAAATATGCTGTTTTCCAGCTTGTCACATCAACTGTGACTTTGAAAATGACATTTGCACTTGGACTCAATTGGCAACTGATGTTTTTGATTGGACAAGACAAAGAGGCTCCACCCCCACACCATTGACTGGTCCCTCCTCTGACCACACAACAGGAAGTAGGTTTTTTTCTATATCTAGAAATCTTTGTAAAGTTTAGGAATCAAAATTATAACATTAAATCAAATGGACAAAATTTATGGTTGTGCTGTTCAACTTCTTTTCCAGGTGGTTTTTATATGTACATTGAGGGTGACAGTGCTCTTCATGGTGACAGGGCCCGTCTCCTCAGTGTACAATGTGCTGACCCTCAACCTCAGTGTCTCCAGTTTTGGTACCACATGTATGGCTACAGCTGGACCATGGGACTAACTGTCTACCTGCTGCAGTACGGCAATGTGGCCAAAGAGGTGTGGAGGAAGAGAGAAGACCAAGGAAACATGTGGCATCTTGCACAGGTGGACCTGAAACCAGATGTTAAGTTTCAGGTCTGTGAGAGATTGAAAATCACCTAATCTTCTTCAAATGCACCACACATTAAAGTAAAAATACTAATCTGTACGCATGTTATTGGTCAATTAGGTGATCTTTGAGGGGCGTAGAGGAAGCTCAGCCCGGTCAGATGTTGCCATTGATGACATCTCACTGCACAGGGGACCCTGTAGTGGTAGGTTTCTACTGTGTGGAGACCCTTAGTAAAAACATTGAGCTTCAGAACCAACAAGTCAACTTATTTGGCACAACTACTAGGTTTTGCAAAATGACGTCTTAGTTAATATATAAATATTTGAAATTGTAAATATCTTTTAGATTTACCAAACCATGTGGTTCCACCAACACTCCCCCCACCTCCTCCTCCAACAACACCACAACCTGCCTCCATCCAAACTACAGAAGTGCCAAACACCTCAGCATGTAAGACCACTGTGCACCACTGCAGAGTGATCACATTCTGTTATAAGTGATGGTAGCAAAAATAACACTGCTGTGATTACTTCACTGGGTCTTACAATGTTTTCAGGAAGAGACTAATAAAAATCTTAATAAAGTTTGCCTTTTTTTCCAGCTTGTCACATCAACTGTGACTTTGAAAAGGACATTTGCACTTGGACTCAGTTGGCGACTGATGTTTTTGATTGGACAAGACAAAGAGGTTCCACCCCCACACCATTGACTGGTCCCTCCTCTGACCACACAACAGGAAGTAGGGTTTTTTTTTCTCTTTATCTAGATTTCTACATTTTAACAATCCAAATTATAACAATTTCCTATCTATAAATGTATGGTTGTGTTGCTCAACTTCTTTTCCAGGTGGCTTTTATATGTATATTGAGGGTGACAGTGCCCTTCATGGTGACACGGCCCGTCTCCTCAGTGGGCAATGTGCTGACCCTCATCCTCAGTGTCTTCAGTTCTGGTATCACATGTATGGCTCTAGCTGGACTATGGGCCTGAGTGTCTACTTGCTGCAATATGGTAATGTGGCCAAAGAGGTGTGGAGGAAGAGAGAAGACCAAGGAAACATGTGGCATCTTGCACAGGTGGACCTAAAACCAGATGTTAAGTTCCAGGTCAGTAAAAGTTTGACAATAACGTAATCTTCTTCAGATGCTCTACAATCAAATGTAAATATACTAATCTATAGACATGTTATTGGCCTATTAGGTGATCTTTGAGGGGCGTAGAGGAAGCTCAGCCCGGTCAGATGTTGCCATTGATGACATCTCACTGCACAGGGGACCCTGTAGTGGTAGGTTTCTACTGTGTGGAGACCCTTAGTAAAAACATTGAGCTTCAGGACCAACAAGTCGGCTTATTTAGCACAACTACTAGATTTTGCAAAAAAACTCCTTAGTTAATATATAAATATTTACAATTGTAAATATCTTTCAGATTTACCAAACCATGTGGTTCCACCAACACTCCCCCCACCTCCTCCTACAACAACACTACAACCTGCCCCCATTCAAACTACTGAAGTGCCAAACGCCTCAGCATGTAAGACCACTGTGCACCACTGCAGAGTGATCACGTTGTTATAAGTGATGGTAGCAAAAATAACACTGCTGTGATTACTTCACTGGGTCTTACAATGTTTTCAGGAAGAGACTAATGAAACTGGTAATTAAATGTGCTTCTTTTCCCAGCTTGTCACATCAACTGTGACTTTGAAAAGGACATTTGCACTTGGACTCAGTTGGCAACTGATGTTTTTGATTGGACAAGACAAAGAGGCTCCACCCCCACACCACTGACTGGTCCCTCCTCTGACCACACAACAGGAAGTAGGTTTTTTTCTATATCTAGAAATCTTTGTAAAGTTTAGGAATCAAAATTATAACATTAAATCAAATGGACAAAATTTATGGTTGTGCTGCTCAACTTCTTTTCCAGGTGGTTTTTATATGTACATTGAGGGTGACAGTGCTCTTCATGGTGACACGGCCCGTCTCCTCAGTGCACAATGTGCTGACCCTCAACCTCAGTGTCTCCAGTTCTGGTACCACATGTATGGCTACAGCTGGACCATGGGACTGACTGTCTACATGCTGCAATATGGCAATGTGGCCAAAGAGGTGTGGAGGAAGAGAGAAGACCAAGGAAACATGTGGCATCTTGCACAGGTGGACCTGAGACCAGATGTTAAGTTTCAGGTCTGTGAGAGATTGAAAATTACCTAATCTTCTTCAAATGCACCACACATTAAAGTAAAAATACTAATATGTACGCATGTTATTGGTCAATTAGGTGATCTTTGAGGGGCGCAGAGGAAGCTCAGCCCGGTCAGATGTTGCCATTGATGACATCTCACTGCACAGGGGACCCTGTAGTGGTAGGTTTCTACTGTGTGGAGACCCTTAGTAAAAACATTGAGCTTCAGAACCAACAAGTCAACTTATTTAGCACAACTACTAGGTTTTGCGAAATGACGTCTTAGTTAATATATAAATATTTACAATTGTAAATATCTTTCAGATTTACCAAACCATGTGGTTCCACCAACACTCCCCCCACCTCCACCTCCAACAACACCACAACCTGCCTCCATCCAAACTACAGAAGTGCCAAACACCTCAGCATGTAAGACCACTGTGCACCACTGCAGAGTGATCACATTCTGTTATAAGTGATGGTGCCAAAAATAACACTACTGTGATTACTTCACTGGGTCTTACAAGGTTTTCAGGAAGAGACTAATAAAAATCTTAATGAAGTTTGGCTTTTTTTCCAGCTTGTCACATCAACTGTGACTTTGAAAAGGACATTTGCACTTGGACTCAGTTGGCGACTGATGTTTTTGATTGGACAAGACAAAGAGGTTCCACCCCCACACCATTGACTGGTCCCTCCTCTGACCACACAACAGGAAGTAGGGTTTTTTTCTCTTGATCTAGATTTCTACATTTTAACAATCCAAATTATAACAATTTCCTATCTCCAAATTTATGGTTGTGTTGGTCAACTTCTTTTCCAGGTGGCTTTTATATGTACATTGAGGGTGACAGTGCTCTTCATGGTGACACGGCCCGTCTCCTCAGTGCGCAATGTGCTGACCCTCACCCTCAGTGTCTTCAGTTCTGGTATCACATGTATGGCTACAGCTGGACTATGGGCCTGAGTGTCTACTTGCTGCAGTATGGTAATGTGGCCAAAGAGGTGTGGAGGAAGAGAGAAGACCAAGGAAACATGTGGCATCTTGCGCAGGTGGACCTAAAACCAGATGTTAAGTTCCAGGTCAGTAAAAGTTTGACAATAACTTAATCTTCTTCAGATGCTCTACAATCAAATGTAAATATACTAATCTATAGACATGTTATTGGCCTATTAGGTGATCTTTGAGGGGCGTAGAGGAAGCTCAGCCCGGTCAGATGTTGCCATTGATGACATCTCACTGCACAGGGGACCCTGTAGTGGTAGGTTTCTATTGTGTGGAGACTCTTAGTAAAAACATTGAGCTTCAGGACTTACAAGTCGGCTTATTTAGCACAACTACTAGATTTTGCAAAAAAACTCCTTAGTTAATATATAAATATTTACAATTGTAAATATCTTTCAGATTTACCAAACCATGTGGTTCCACCAACACTCCCCCCACCTCCTCCTCCAACAACACCACAACCTGCCTCCATCCAAACTACAGAAGTGCCAAACACCTCAGCATGTAAGACCACTGTGCACCACTGCAGAGTGATCACATTCTGTTATAAGTGATGGTAGCAAAAATAACACTACTGTGATTACTTCACTGGGTCTTACAATGTTTTCAGGAAGAGACTAATAAAAATCTTAATAAAGTTTGGCTTTTTTTCCAGCTTGTCACATCAACTGTGACTTTGAAAAGGACATTTGCACTTGGACTCAGTTGGCGACTGATGTTTTTGATTGGACAAGACAAAGAGGTTCCACCCCCACACCATTGACTGGTCCCTCCTCTGACCACACAACAGGAAGTAGGATTTTTTTCTCTTGATCTAGATTTCTACATTTTAACAATCCAAATTATAACAATTTCCTATCTCCAAATGTATGGTTGTGCTGCTCCACTTCTTTTCCAGGTGGCTTTTATATGTACATTGAGGGTGACAGTGCCCTTCATGGCGACACATCCCGTCTCCTCAGTGCGCAATGTGCTGACCCTCATCCTCAGTGTCTTCAGTTCTGGTATCACATGTATGGCTCTAGCTGGACTATGGGCCTGAGTGTCTACTTGCTGCAGTATGGTAATGTGGCCAAAGAGGTGTGGAGGAAGAGAGAAGACCAAGGAAACATGTGGCATCTTGCACAGGTGGACCTAAAACCAGATGTTAAGTTCCAGGTCAGTAAAAGTTTGACAATAACGTAATCTTCTTCAGATGCTCTACAATCAAATGTAAATATACTAATCTCTAGGCATGTTATTGGTCTCTTAGGTGATCTTTGAGGGGCGTAGAGGAAGCTCAGCCGGGTCAGATGTTGCCATTGATGACATCTCACTGCACAGGGGACCCTGTAGTGGTAGGTTTCTACTGTGTGGAGACCCTTAGTAAAAACATTGAGCTTCAGGACCAACAAGTCGGCTTATTTAGCACAACTACTAGATTTTGCAAAAAAAACTCCTTAGTTAATATATAAATATTTACAATTGTAAATATCTTTCAGATTTACCAAACCATGTGGTTCCACCAACACTCCCCCCACCTCCTCCTCCAACAACACTACAACCTGCCCCCATTCAAACTACTGAAGTGCCAAACGCCTCAGCATGTAAGACCACTGTGCACCACTGCAGAGTGATCACATTCTGTTATAAGTGATGGTAGCAAAAATAACACTGCTGTGATTACTTCACTGGGTCTTACAATGTTTTCAGGAAGAGACTAATGAAACTGGTAATTAAATGTGCTTCTTTTCCCAGCTTGTCACATCAACTGTGATTTTGAAAAGGACATTTGCACTTGGACTCAGTTGGCAACTGATGTTTTTGATTGGACAAGACAAAGAGGCTCCACCCCCACACCACTGACTGGTCCCTCCTCTGACCACACAACAGGAAGTAGGTTTTTTTTTATATCTAGAAATCTTTGTAAAGTTTAGGAATCAAAATTATAACATTAAATCAAATGGACAAAATGTATGGTTGTGCTGCTCAACTTCTTTTCCAGGTGGTTTTTATATGTACATTGAGGGTGACAGTGCTCTTCATGGTGACACGGCCCGTCTCCTCAGTGCACAATGTGCTGACCCTCAACCTCAGTGTCTCCAGTTCTGGTACCACATGTATGGCTACAGCTGGACCATGGGACTGACTGTCTACTTGCTGCAATATGGCAATGTGGCCAAAGAGGTGTGGAGGAAGAGAGAAGACCAAGGAAACATGTGGCATCTTGCACAGGTGGACCTGAGACCAGATGTTAAGTTTCAGGTCTGTGAGAGATTGAAAATTACCTAATCTTCTTCAAATGCACCACACATTAAAGTAAAAATACTAATCTGTAGGCATTTTATTGGTCTATTAGGTGATCTTTGAGGGGCGTAGAGGAAGCTCAGCCCGGTCAGATGTTGCCATTGATGACATCTCACTGCACAGAGGACCCTGTAGTGGTAGGTTTCTACTGTGTGAAGACCCTTAGTAAAAACATTGAGCTTCAGAACAAACAAGTCAACTTATTTACCACAACTACTAGGTTTTGCAAAATGATGTTTTAGTTAATATATAAATATTTACAATTGTAAATATCTTTCAGATTTACCAAACCATGTGGCTCCACCAACACTCCCCCCACCTCCACCTCCAACAACACCACAACCTGCCTCCATCCAAACTACAGAAGTGCCAAACACCTCAGCATGTAAGACCACTGTGCACCACTGCAGAGTGATCACATTCTGTTATAAGTGATGGTGCCAAAAATAACACTACTGTGATTAATCCACTGGATCTTGCAATGTTTTCAAGAAGAGACTAATAAAAATCTTAATGAAGTTTGGCTTTTTTTCCAGCTTGTCACATCAACTGTGACTTTGAAAAGGACATTTGCACTTGGACTCAGTTGGCGACTGATGTTTTTGATTGGACAAGACAAAGAGGTTCCACCCCCACACCATTGACTGGTCCCTCCTCTGACCACACAACAGGAAGTAGGGTTTTTTTCTCTTGATCTAGATTTCTACTTTTTAACCATCCAAATTATAACAATTTCCTATCTCCAAATTTATGGTTGTGTTGCTCAACTTCTTTTCTAGGTGGTTTTTATATGTACATTGAGGGTGACAGTGCTCTTCATGGTGACACGGCCCGTCTTCTCAGTGCACAATGTGCTGACCCTCAACCTCAGTGTCTTCAGTTCTGGTATCACATGTATGGCTCTAGCTGGACTATGGGCCTGAGTGTCTACTTGCTGCAGTATGGTAATGTGGCCAAAGAGGTGTGGAGGAAGAGAGAAGACCAAGGAAACATGTGGCATCTTGCGCAGGTGGACCTAAAACCAGATGTTAAGTTCCAGGTCAGTAAAAGTTTGACAATAACTTAATCTTCTTCAGATGCTCTACAATCAAATGTAAATATACTAATCTATAGACATGTTTTTGGCCTATTAGGTGATCTTTGAGGGGCGTAGAGGAAGCTCAGCCCGGTCAGATGTTGCCATTGATGACATCTCACTGCAAAGGGGACCCTGTAGTGGTAGGTTTCTATTGGAGACCCTTTGTAAAAACATTGAGCTTCAGGACTAACAAGTCGGCTTATTTAGCACAACTACTAGATTTTGCAAAATGACGTCTTAGTTAATATATAAATATTTACAATTGTAAATATCTTTCAGATTTACCAAACAATGTGGTTCCACCAACACTCCCCCCACCTCCTCCTCCAACAACACTACAACCTGCCCCCATCCAAACTACAGAAGTGCCAAACACCTCAGCATGTAAGACCACTGTGCACCACTGCAGAGTGATCACATTCTGTTATAAGTGATGGTGCCAAAAATAACACTACTGTGATTAATCCACTGGATCTTGCAATGTTTTCAGGAAGAGACTAATAAAAATCTTAATAAAATGTGCTTCTTTTTTCCAGATTGTCACATCAACTGTGACTTTGAAAAGGACATTTGCACTTGGACTCAGTTGGCAACTGATGTTTTTGATTGGACAAGACAAAGAGGCTCCACACCCACTCCACTGACTGGTCCCTCCTCTGACCACACAACAGGAAGTAGGGTTTTTTTTCTCTTGATCTAGAATTCTACATTTTAGGCATCCAATTTATAACAATTATACATCTCCAAATTTATGGTTGTGTTGCTCAACTTCTTTTCTAGGTGGTTTTTATATGTACATTGAGGGTGACAGTGCTCTTCATGGTGACACGGCCCGTCTTCTCAGTGCACAATGTGCTGACCCTCAACCTCAGTGTCTTCAGTTCTGGTATCACATGTATGGCTCTAGCTGGACTATGGGCCTGAGTGTCTACTTGCTGCAGTATGGTAATGTGGCCAAAGAGGTGTGGAGGAAGAGAGAAGACCAAGGAAACATGTGGCATCTTGCGCAGGTGGACCTAAAACCAGATGTTAAGTTCCAGGTCAGTAAAAGTTTGACAATAACTTAATCTTCTTCAGATGCTCTACAATCAAATGTAAATATACTAATCTATAGACATGTTATTGGCCTATTAGGTGATCTTTGAGGGGCGTAGAGGAAGCTCAGCCCGGTCAGATGTTGCCATTGATGACATCTCACTGCACAGGGGACCCTGTAGTGGTAGGTTTCTATTGTGTGGAGACTCTTAGTAAAAACATTGAGCTTCAGGACTTACAAGTCGGCTTATTTAGCACAACTACTAGATTTTGCAAAAAAACTCCTTAGTTAATATATAAATATTTACAATTGTAAATATCTTTCAGATTTACCAAACCATGTGGTTCCACCAACACTCCCCCCACCTCCTCCTCCAACAACACCACAACCTGCCTCCATCCAACTACAGAAGTGCCAAACACCTCAGCATGTAAGACCACTGTGCACCACTGCAGAGTGATCACATTCTGTTATAAGTGATGGTAGCAAAAATAACACTACTGTGATTACTTCACTGGGTCTTACAATGTTTTCAGGAAGAGACTAATAAAAATCTTAATAAAGTTTGGCTTTTTTTCCAGCTTGTCACATCAACTGTGACTTTGAAAAGGACATTTGCACTTGGACTCAGTTGGCGACTGATGTTTTTGATTGGACAAGACAAAGAGGTTCCACCCCCACACCATTGACTGGTCCCTCCTCTGACCACACAACAGGAAGTAGGATTTTTTTCTCTTGATCTAGATTTCTACATTTTAACAATCCAAATTATAACAATTTCCTATCTCCAAATGTATGGTTGTGCTGCTCCACTTCTTTTCCAGGTGGCTTTTATATGTACATTGAGGGTGACAGTGCCCTTCATGGCGACACATCCCGTCTCCTCAGTGCGCAATGTGCTGACCCTCATCCTCAGTGTCTTCAGTTCTGGTATCACATGTATGGCTCTAGCTGGACTATGGGCCTGAGTGTCTACTTGCTGCAGTATGGTAATGTGGCCAAAGAGGTGTGGAGGAAGAGAGAAGACCAAGGAAACATGTGGCATCTTGCACAGGTGGACCTAAAACCAGATGTTAAGTTCCAGGTCAGTAAAAGTTTGACAATAACGTAATCTTCTTCAGATGCTCTACAATCAAATGTAAATATACTAATCTCTAGGCATGTTATTGGTCTCTTAGGTGATCTTTGAGGGGCGTAGAGGAAGCTCAGCCGGGTCAGATGTTGCCATTGATGACATCTCACTGCACAGGGGACCCTGTAGTGGTAGGTTTCTACTGTGTGGAGACCCTTAGTAAAAACATTGAGCTTCAGGACCAACAAGTCGGCTTATTTAGCACAACTACTAGATTTTGCAAAAAAAACTCCTTAGTTAATATATAAATATTTACAATTGTAAATATCTTTCAGATTTACCAAACCATGTGGTTCCACCAACACTCCCCCCACCTCCTCCTCCAACAACACTACAACCTGCCCCCATTCAAACTACTGAAGTGCCAAACGCCTCAGCATGTAAGACCACTGTGCACCACTGCAGAGTGATCACATTCTGTTATAAGTGATGGTAGCAAAAATAACACTGCTGTGATTACTTCACTGGGTCTTACAATGTTTTCAGGAAGAGACTAATGAAACTGGTAATTAAATGTGCTTCTTTTCCCAGCTTGTCACATCAACTGTGATTTTGAAAAGGACATTTGCACTTGGACTCAGTTGGCAACTGATGTTTTTGATTGGACAAGACAAAGAGGCTCCACCCCCACACCACTGACTGGTCCCTCCTCTGACCACACAACAGGAAGTAGGTTTTTTTTTATATCTAGAAATCTTTGTAAAGTTTAGGAATCAAAATTATAACATTAAATCAAATGGACAAAATGTATGGTTGTGCTGCTCAACTTCTTTTCCAGGTGGTTTTTATATGTACATTGAGGGTGACAGTGCTCTTCATGGTGACACGGCCCGTCTCCTCAGTGCACAATGTGCTGACCCTCAACCTCAGTGTCTCCAGTTCTGGTACCACATGTATGGCTACAGCTGGACCATGGGACTGACTGTCTACTTGCTGCAATATGGCAATGTGGCCAAAGAGGTGTGGAGGAAGAGAGAAGACCAAGGAAACATGTGGCATCTTGCACAGGTGGACCTGAGACCAGATGTTAAGTTTCAGGTCTGTGAGAGATTGAAAATTACCTAATCTTCTTCAAATGCACCACACATTAAAGTAAAAATACTAATCTGTAGGCATTTTATTGGTCTATTAGGTGATCTTTGAGGGGCGTAGAGGAAGCTCAGCCCGGTCAGATGTTGCCATTGATGACATCTCACTGCACAGAGGACCCTGTAGTGGTAGGTTTCTACTGTGTGAAGACCCTTAGTAAAAACATTGAGCTTCAGAACAAACAAGTCAACTTATTTACCACAACTACTAGGTTTTGCAAAATGATGTTTTAGTTAATATATAAATATTTACAATTGTAAATATCTTTCAGATTTACCAAACCATGTGGCTCCACCAACACTCCCCCCACCTCCACCTCCAACAACACCACAACCTGCCTCCATCCAAACTACAGAAGTGCCAAACACCTCAGCATGTAAGACCACTGTGCACCACTGCAGAGTGATCACATTCTGTTATAAGTGATGGTGCCAAAAATAACACTACTGTGATTAATCCACTGGATCTTGCAATGTTTTCAAGAAGAGACTAATAAAAATCTTAATGAAGTTTGGCTTTTTTTCCAGCTTGTCACATCAACTGTGACTTTGAAAAGGACATTTGCACTTGGACTCAGTTGGCGACTGATGTTTTTGATTGGACAAGACAAAGAGGTTCCACCCCCACACCATTGACTGGTCCCTCCTCTGACCACACAACAGGAAGTAGGGTTTTTTTCTCTTGATCTAGATTTCTACTTTTTAACCATCCAAATTATAACAATTTCCTATCTCCAAATTTATGGTTGTGTTGCTCAACTTCTTTTCTAGGTGGTTTTTATATGTACATTGAGGGTGACAGTGCTCTTCATGGTGACACGGCCCGTCTTCTCAGTGCACAATGTGCTGACCCTCAACCTCAGTGTCTTCAGTTCTGGTATCACATGTATGGCTCTAGCTGGACTATGGGCCTGAGTGTCTACTTGCTGCAGTATGGTAATGTGGCCAAAGAGGTGTGGAGGAAGAGAGAAGACCAAGGAAACATGTGGCATCTTGCGCAGGTGGACCTAAAACCAGATGTTAAGTTCCAGGTCAGTAAAAGTTTGACAATAACTTAATCTTCTTCAGATGCTCTACAATCAAATGTAAATATACTAATCTATAGACATGTTTTTGGCCTATTAGGTGATCTTTGAGGGGCGTAGAGGAAGCTCAGCCCGGTCAGATGTTGCCATTGATGACATCTCACTGCAAAGGGGACCCTGTAGTGGTAGGTTTCTATTGGAGACCCTTTGTAAAAACATTGAGCTTCAGGACTAACAAGTCGGCTTATTTAGCACAACTACTAGATTTTGCAAAATGACGTCTTAGTTAATATATAAATATTTACAATTGTAAATATCTTTCAGATTTACCAAACAATGTGGTTCCACCAACACTCCCCCCACCTCCTCCTCCAACAACACTACAACCTGCCCCCATCCAAACTACAGAAGTGCCAAACACCTCAGCATGTAAGACCACTGTGCACCACTGCAGAGTGATCACATTCTGTTATAAGTGATGGTGCCAAAAATAACACTACTGTGATTAATCCACTGGATCTTGCAATGTTTTCAGGAAGAGACTAATAAAAATCTTAATAAAATGTGCTTCTTTTTTCCAGATTGTCACATCAACTGTGACTTTGAAAAGGACATTTGCACTTGGACTCAGTTGGCAACTGATGTTTTTGATTGGACAAGACAAAGAGGCTCCACACCCACTCCACTGACTGGTCCCTCCTCTGACCACACAACAGGAAGTAGGGTTTTTTTCTCTTGATCTAGAATTCTACATTTTAGGCATCCAATTTATAACAATTATACATCTCCAAATTTATGGTTGTGTTGCTCAACTTCTTTTCCAGGTGGTTTTTATATGTACATTGAGGGTGACAGTGCCCTCCATGGTGACACAGCCCGTCTCCTCAGTGCACAATGTGCTGACCCTCAACCTCAGTGTCTCCAGTTCTGGTATCACATGTATGGCTACAGCTGGACTATGGGACTGAGCGTCTACCTGCTGCAATATGGTAATGTGGCTAAAGAGGTGTGGAGAAAGAGAGAAGACCAAGGAAACATGTGGCATCTTGCACAGGTGGACCTAAGACCAGATGTTAAGTTCCAGGTCAGTGAAATTTTGACAATAACCTAATCTTCTTCAAATACTCCACAAATAAAGGTTAATATATTAATATCTTGACATGTTATTGGCCTATTAGGTGATCTTTGAGGGGCGTAGAGGAAGCTCAGTCCGGTCAGATGTTGCCATTGATGACATCTCACTGCACAGGGGACCCTGTAGTGGTAGGTTTCTACTGTGTGGGGACTCTTAGTAAAAACATTGAGCTTCAGGACCAACAAGTCGACTTATTTAGCACAACTACTAGATTTTGCAAAATGACGTCTTAGTTAATATATAAATATTTACAATTGTAAATATCTTTCAGATTTACCAAACCATGTGGCTCCACCAACACTCCCCCCACCTCCACCTCCAACAACACCACAACCTGCGCCCATCCAAACTACAGAAGTGCCAAACACCTCAGCATGTAAGATCACTGTGCACCACTGCAGAGTAATCACATTCTGTTATAAGTGATGGTAGCAAAAATAACACTGCTCTGATTGTTTACTGGATCTTACAATGTTCAGGAAAAGACAAATGAAACTGGTAATGAAATTTCCTTCTTTTCCCAGCTTGTCACATCAACTGTGATTTTGAAAAGGACATTTGCACTTGGACTCAGTTGGCAACTGATGTTTTTGATTGGACAAGACAAAGTGGCTCCACCCCCACACCACTGACTGGTCCCTCCTCTGACCACACAACAGGAAGTAGGGTTTTGTTCTCTACATCTAGAAATAATTCTATATTTTAAGCAACAAAATTATAACAATTTTCAATCGCCATTTTTATGGTTGTGTTGCTCAACTTCTTTTCCAGGTGGTTTTTATATGTACATTGAGGGTGACAGAGCTCTTCATGGTGACACAGCCCGTCTCATCAGTGCACAATGTGCTGACCCTCAACCTCAGTGTCTTCAGTTCTGGTACCACATGTATGGCTACAGCTGGACCATGGGACTGACTGTCTACCTGCTGCAGTACGGCAATGTGGCCAAAGAGGTGTGGAGGAAGAGAGAAGACCAAGGAAACATGTGGCATCTTGCACAGGTGGACCTAAAACCAGATGTTAAGTTTCAGGTCTGTGAGAGATTGAAAATAACCTAATCTTCTTCAAATGCACCACACATTAAAGTAAAAATACTAATCTGTAGGCATTTTATTGGTCTATTAGGTGATCTTTGAGGGGCGTAGAGGAAGCTCAGCCCGGTCAGATGTTGCCATTGATGACATCTCACTGCACAGGGGACCCTGTAGTGGTAGGTTTCTACACTGCAGATGCCATAATCAAAAATATTCAGCTTTAACAACAGATCAATCTTTAAGGCATAATGAATATTTCAGTTTGCAAAAGAGTTTATAAGTTAATGTGTTAATACTTGCAATTATCCTTCAGATTTACCAAACCATGTGGGTGCACCAAAACTCCTCCTGCCTCCACCTGGAACACCACAACCTGCACTCGTAAAAACTGCAGAAGTACCAAACACCTCAACATGTAAGATCACTGTTTATCACTGAAGTGTCATGGTGCCAAAAAAATAACACTACCACGATTAATTTCTTGGATCTTTTGATGTTTTCAAGAATTACTAATCAAACATTTGCTTTTTTTCCAGCTTGTCACATCAACTGTAACTTTGAAAATGACATTTGTGCTTGGTCTCAATTGCCAACTGATGTTTTTGATTGGACAAGACAAAGAGGCTCCACCCCCACACCACTGACTGGTCCCTCCTCTGACCACACAACAGGAAGTAGGTTTTTTTCTATATCTAGAAATCTTTGTAAAGTTTAGGAATCAAAATTATAACATTAAATCGAATGGCCAAAATGTATGGTTGTGCTGCTCAACTTCTTTTCCAGGTGGTTTTTATATGTACATTGAGGGCGACAGTGCTCTTCATGGTGACACGGCCCGTCTTCTCAGTGCACAATGTGCTGACCCTCAACCTCAGTGTCTTCAGTTTTGGTACCACATGTATGGCTCCAGCTGGACCATGGGACTGACTGTCTACCTGCTGCAGCACGGCAATGTTGCCAAAGAGGTGTGGAGGAAGAGAGAAGACCAAGGAAACATGTGGCATCTTGCACAGGTGGACCTGAGACCAGATGATAATTTCCAGGTCTGACAATGTTTGAAAATAACCTGATCTTCTACAAATTCTCCACACATGAAAGTAAACTTACTAATCTGTAGACATGTTATTGGTCTATAAGGTGATCTTTGAGGGGCGTAGAGGAAGCTCAGCCCGGTCAGATGTTGCCATTGATGATGTCTCACTGCACAAAGGAGCCTGTAGCGGTATGTTTCTACTATGTGGTTGTTCTTAGTATAAACTACATACTTTAAGTTGATTTATTAGTATTAACTAACTTTAACATATAGATATTCCAATAAAATTTCTCTCCGTCTCTACAGATATCACTGCCTCAGACATGTATGGAAATACTGACAGTGAAAATAGCACAATAAAGCTAAAAGAAGAGAAGGCAAAGAATGAGAAAGACTGGAAAGCAATGGATGAAAATGTTGCAGCAAGACGGAGATAAACATACTGGTAATGAAATAATTTTTGTTCTTGTTGATTTGCTTTATAGAGTTTTTAGGTTGGAATGTCTTTCTAATTCACTATTTTACCAGTTTTAAGATATGACCTAATGTTAATAGTGTCTTTTAACAAACATATTCAAGATATAATAGTTTCTATTTTTATTTTTATTATACAGGCAGTCCTTGCTGTTAAAGGAACACTCTTAAGCCGAACATACTTTCTTCTATGCAAGACAAATGACCAGCTGAAAATACCTGTTATATGTCAGGACGTACAGTATAAGTTACTCTCTCTAACAGATCTTTTATAATATGATATGCATTAAACACCATTCCGGCTTTGCATTATTTAGTTATTTTCCCCTCATACAACACTTTGTTTTTTTTTTAAGTTCACACAGGCATCATATCAGCCTGGCATCCCAAACATCTTAACATCAACAAAATGCCTTATTCTATTGTTCTACAAAACTTATATTGTTGTATTATTTAAAAACTAGTGAAAGTCTTTTTTGCAAATGTTTCTTGTATATGCACATTATCTGTTATTTCTTTTTAACTTTGTTTAATAAACATTTTCATTTAGTGCAATAAAATCCTGTTATGTGGTGATTGGTCAAATGACCCAGTCTGTTGTGATTGGTCAACTGCATGCAGCACATGTTGGAAATGGACGACCATAACCGTTATTACAGGTTATCAAGTGTTGAAGATTTCAAACAGTATGGCTGTTTTTCAATATGCGTTCTTGAGCGATCTTGTGTCTCGTGTAACGTCATCATCAACTGACAAAGTTCAGTTCCAATACTCAAGACCGCAAGAACAGAGGACGCGTGAAACTTCCCGGATCTGTTCTTGATATCGAGGACGCATGGATGCAGACTTGAGCGCCGAACTCGCTCGAGAAGTGCCAAAAATTGTTGAGACTGGAGGTGGGAGGCGCAGCATTTTATATAGGTTTATTATTAAAGTTCAGATATAGACCTTATTTATCTCAGGAGTTCACCTAAATGAAACGGTGAATATAAACATTACCATGAAAATCCTAATAGAGGCATGAACACATTTAGGGTGTTTATTTGCTGAAAAAAATTATATTAAAATCTGTTTTATTTATATTGTGCAACGTATATTTGTAAAGTCTTTATGCATAGTATATATTTTGAAAAGGGGAAAAATAATAAATCGTTGTATGAATGCTTTAATTTTTAAATCATTTTCTATTAAAAACGCGTGAAAGTCATGTGACCATCAGGAAGAACGCAGCATCTAATTTCTCACAGGACACGTTCTCGCGGTCTCCCGAATTCATTCTTCTAAGGTGACCTGGCAAGACCAGACTTCGCAGGAACGCAAGTCCGTTCTCTGCGTTCTTGAAATTGAGAAAAAGCCTATATGAACAAACAAGATGGCTGCACTTTTATCTTCAATTCAAGCTCTGACAAGGAAACGTTATTCAATAAAACATGCAAAAATGTTGATTGAAATGACCTTCATTCAAAAACAACCACCCTCAGAATCTTGCGTCGTACTTATTTAGGTAGCTGTACTGTAGCAGTCATCAGTAAAATGATTGGGACACAACACAAGGTTGATGCTTCGCTGCTGTGGTCTTGGTGTAAAAATTAACCTTTAATTCTTCACAGCCATAACCTTTGGCAGTAAAGGAAAAAAATTAGGGATTTACCCACATAATGCTGATTCTGTGTTATTCTGGGTCTGTGCGCACAACAAGTAGACGGGCTCTATAATGTTTCATGACGACACGAACACAAAATAGCTTGGAAGCATTTTCAAAATGTATTGTTACATGTAACGGCGTTACGCAATTTAATTACAAAATAAAGGTAACCGTAATTCATTACAGTTACTGAGAAATAATGTGTAGTTAAATTACAGTTATGAAAATGTTAAAGATTACAAACGGGGTTAAATCTGAATCTGTTGCCTTTCCTGTTTTTGATATGCACAATGCCTTCTGCTAAGGCCATTTATTAAAGCAGTGCTGTTCTGATGCTTTTGACGGTTTGATTGCGGCGCACCATGTCTACCAGTTACGTTACGCCCAATTCACAAGGGGCTTCAGCGTCAACGCTTGACAGAGGGCGTGTCTGAAGTTGGGGCTGACGCGATCATCATAGCAGCGTCAGCCAATGAAATTAGTCTGCAATCGACTACTGTCTGACATGGGGTATTTGCAAACAGCGATCTGATTGGCTGACGCTTCCATTGGCGCTTGAAAAGTTGAGAAAGTTCCAACTTCTGCAGCAAACAATGCCACTGAAGCGGCACCACAGTCATTGAGCGGCACAGACGAATCCACAATGCAGTTCGGCAATGCCTGACGTCACCCATTAAAAGTAAATGGGAAGCGTTGACGCTGATGCGTGAATGGGGAGTTAATCCTCTCTGCCGCTGAAAGCATTAGGCTACTACTACCAGTCTGAGAGCTGCAAGTAGCGTCAACACAAGCAACTTTTACCAATCGCGGATCAATAAGTGACAGCACCAACATTCACAGAGCCGTGAGGCCGGTGTCTAACCAATGAAAGTAAATCCATATGATGGCGAGAATGATTATTTCTTCTTCTTCCTGTGTTTCAGTGGTCGACAACAAACTTTTTGGTGCATTACTGCCACCTCTCGCTCTGGTCGGTGATGTCACCAACCAATTAGACTAACACGAGAAATTTGCTTGATGGAAAGATGACTAAGGGAGAGGAGGTTTATACAGTTGAAGTCAGAATTATTAGCCCCCCTTTTGAATTGTTTTTATCTTTTTTAAATATTTCCCAAATGATGTTTAACAGAGTAAGGAAATTTTCACAGTATGTCTGATAATATTTTTTTCTTCTGGAGAAAGTCTTATTTGTTTTATTTCGGCTAGAAAAAAAGCAGTTTTTAATTTTTTCAAAACCATTTTAGGGACAAGATTATTAGCCCCTTTAAGCTATTTTTGTTTTCAATAGTCTACAGGAAAAAAACATTGTTTTACAATAACTTGCCTAATTACCCTAACCTGCCTAGTTAACCTAATTAACCTAGTTAAGCCTTTAAATGTCACTTTAAGCTGTATAGAAGTGTCTTGAAAAATATCTAGTAAAATATTATTTACTGTCATCATGGCAAAGATAAAATAAATCAGTTATCAGAAATGAGTTATTAAAACTATTATGTTTAGAAATGTGTTGAAAAAATCTTCTCTCTGTTTAACAGAAATTGGGGAAAATAATAAACAGGGTGGCTAATAATTCAGAGGGGCTAATAATTCTGACTTCAACTGTACAGTATATAGTTTACTGTAGTAAAGGCTGAAGTATACTATGGGAATTACTATTAGTTCATGATAGTTACTAGAGATACTACATTATGTAGTGTAATTCATTAATGAAGAGTTGTAAATATATATAAATATATATACAATACAATGCTTATTCCTAAATATTTCTCTTTCTTAAATTACTACAGTATTTTAAATGTGTGACACCTGGTTCCAGTGGATTTTTGGTTTTTGCTGTTATATACTATAATTTATTTCTGTTTAGTACAGCATATTATTTACTGTAAATAACTGAACTGAACAATTATCCCTCATCTTTCTTTGACAGTTTTATTGATCGCTAAGATATGATTGACTTGGATTTATGTTGCTTTAATTTAAAAATGAAAATTGCAAAAATAGCTTAGATGTATTTTTATTGTAAATGCCACATAAATCACCCTGCATAACTAACATTTAGATTTTGTAACAACAGTAAACATTTTTTTGCTATAAGGTCTGGTTTTGTGGTGGCTGTACTTTAAAATTAAATTAATATAATCTTAATTCAAGTGATGAAAGATTGAGATTCTAACAGTAAACAGAGCTACTGTAAGGTCACACCTGCTTGATATAAATGCTTGAAAATTATTTAGTTGAAAATATCCATTAGAAACTTAAAAGTAATCAAAAAGTAATCAGATGTAATCAGTTACTTTAACACTAGTAATTGAAAAGTTACACTACTTATTACATTTTAAATAAGGTAATTTGTAATCTGTAATCTATTACATTTCCAAAGTAACCTCCCCAATATTGTGCATTATATTCAGGGATGTTACACTATCACAACATGATTGTTTTCCAGAATTCCACTCATACTTTCAGTCTTTTAAGCTTAATGACCTATGCCATTAAATACAGCAAAACCTGCTTAGCAAGACGCAAAATTCCTACATAGCCTCAAGAAAACACATGGTCAAGTGAAAACACCAGAAATGCATTGAGCTGGACACACATACCTGAACAATATGAAGGTTTCAGTCATCCACGTCTGGCTTCTTTTATTACTTCTGCACCAAACAAACTGGAAGCTGGCGTCAGGTAAGTCAGATGAAACTCTCCAAACAACCTGTGTGTATACATGTTCTGTTAGAAACTACAGGTAAAAAAAAAAAAGATAGAAAATAATGCAGCCCTCTTTTTGTTCTACAACCAAAATAAAACCTTGGTTTTAAGGCCAGAACAAATCGACTTTTTTTTTTTCCTGCATGTACTGGACAATTTCAAGATATTTGACTCTTTTTGTACTCTAATAAATAACATGCATTATTTTGAACTAGAGGATAATCTAGATAATCAAAAAATAATAACACTAATTCCACACTTTCTAGATTTCTATTTGTTTTTTCTACACTGTAAAAAAAATCTGTAAAAAAAAAAAACGGTCAAAAGACTGGCAGCAGTGCTTCCAGAGATATTCTGTTAAATTACAGAAAATAACCATTTCACAAAATTACAAGCAAAAACTGTAACTGTAGTGTGCGAGGTGCATGCTGGGAGTTGTAGTTCGTTTACATAGCAGGTGTGTAGTGATCGTAACAGTTAGCATAGCAATATTGTTAGCCACTGATTAATTTTTTTACAATAACCTGTTTTTCCACAAACAGTTTTTAAGAGTGGGAATAACAGCTATTTAGACCCATTTATACACTATGCATTACAAAAAACTAAACTCATTATAAAATAAAACATTAAAACAAGGGTGTCAAACTCTGTGCAGCTTAAGTCCAACCCTTTGTGGGGAAAATATAATAAAAAATATATGTAATATAATATATATATATATATATATATATATATATATATATATATATATATATATATATATATATATATACACACACATACATACATACAACTCATTTCTAATAACTGATTTATTTTATCTTTGCCATGATGACAGTAAATAATATTTTACTAGATATTTTTCAAGACACTTCTATACAGCTTAAAGTGACATTTAAAGGCTTAACTAGGTTAATTAGGTTAACTAGGCAGGTTAGGGTAATTAGGCAAGTTATTGTATAATGATGGTTTGTTCTGTAGACTATCGAAAAAATATATAGCTTAAAGGGGCTTATAATTTTGTTCCTAAAATGGTTTTAAAAAAAACTTAAAAACTGCTTTTATTTAGACTTTCTCCAGAAGAAATAATATTATCAGACATACTGTGAAAATGTCCTTGCTCTGTTAAACATCATTTGGCAAATATTTTAAAAAGAAAAAAAAATTCAAAGGGGGGCTAATAATCCTGACTTCAACTGTATGTATGTATGCATGTATGTATGTATGTATGTATGTATGTATGTGTGTGTGTGTGTGTGTGTGTGTGTGTGTGTGTGTGTGTGTGTGTATATATATATATAGTAGTAGTAGTAGTAAAATAAACTGTATAGTTTACAGTGCATGCATTATATGCAGCCTACAAACAATAGGCTATTATTTTACATTAACCTTACTTTAATCTTCATATGAATACTATCTTCAATGGTACTAAAAAGAATTAGAATTTTTGTTTCCCTATTTTTACAGGAAAAATCTGTAAATATTAACGTAAAATTACGTGTTACTCTCTGAAAATACAAAAAAATTTCCTTCCGGCTGGAAGGGCATCCGCTGCGTAAAATCGTGCTGGATAAGTTGGCGGTTCATTCCGCTGTGGCGACCCCGCAAGGGACAAAGCCGACAAGAAAATGAATGAAATGAATGAATAAACCTAATATGTAAACAAAATAAGGCAATAATTTGCTATATTTATTCACAATTCTCAAAATACTTTTAATTTTAAAAATACCTTTAGTAACTTTAAATTAAGTACAAAACAATTGTCCTAATCTACAGTTAATTGTTTTTGCCATAAAAGATGTTAAAACATTAAACTATAAGGAAATACTTTTGTCAAAGGTGTTGAGGTGATCTGAAATCTGAAACCTTTCATATTTATTTATCCAATTTATTTGGATCACTAATCTGTTGATGATGTTATTTGTCTTTTTATGAGCTTTAACATGTCTTGTATCTTTTAGGAATGTGTTCAGAACCCACAGTGCTCTGCTGTCCCGGCAGAAATGACAGCTGTATACAGGAATGTTACTGTGATCAGTATTGCCTAACAAGTGGAGACTGCTGTTTTGACTACATACAGACATGCAATAATTGTAAGACTATATACTCTCAACATTAAATACTGATCCAGCAAATCATATTTTAAAAATGTCATTTGCATGCAACCCTGTTACTCTAGGTTAGCTCTTAGAAAAACATGCAATGTCACTGCTTATTTAAAAAAAAACAACAGCACATCATCTTTTTCTTTTTACAAAGGTTAAAATTCCATTGTTCTTACAAACAATATGGCTATTTAACCACCAGCAGTATATACTCTAAAAATTTATAAAAAAAAACAAAAGCTGAAGCGCTAAAGCAGCAAAATAACTGTGGAGAGCAGTGGCACTTGTTACTAAGCTTTACAGGTGGAGGCACAAACACCTAAACTGGTAGTGCTGAGCATTTAATATTTTTAATAGCACAAGAGTTGGGATCTATATGTAAATTTATATCAGCGACAAAAACAATCGGTATGCAAGCAAATTGCTAATTGTTGTCATTTTTGTCAATTTTTCCATTCCAAATATTCACAAGTAGAAATACCTTACTACCACAGTAAAAAAGCCACCTAACACTATGCCTTCTATGACATTTGTTATAATAAACAAAAACCTATAAACATTCAGTACAGACAAAACTAAACAACTATGACTTAACAAAATAGAGTAATTATATTACATTATTTCTTTTTATGTTCTATTAATAACAAGTAATAAGACTCTCTTTTCATTTCCAGCAGCAGCAACATCAACTCCTCCTTCCCTACAATCCATATTGACTTCAACGACACCACCATCAACAACAGCACCATTATTTCAATCAAGCTCACGATCACCAACTTCAGCAACCTCATCCTCACTTTCAGCACCATCATCCTCACCATCACCAGACTCTCCATCATCCTCATCATCTTCACCATCACCAAACTCCCCATCATCCTCACCTTCAGCACCATCATCTTCACTATCACCAAACTCCCCATCATCCTCACCTTCAGCACCATCATCTTCACCATCACCAGACTCTCCATCATCCTCTTCATCCTCACCTTCAGCACCATCATCTTCACCATCACCAGACTCTCCATCATCCTCTTCATCCTCATCTACAGCACCATCATCTTCACCATCACCAGACTCTCCATCATCCTCTTCATCCTCATCTTCAGCACCATCATCTTCACCATCACCAGACTCTCCACCATCCTCCCCTTTAGCACCATCATCTTCACCATCACCAAACTCTCCATCATCCTCACCTTCAGCACCATCATCCTCACCATCACCAAACTCTCCATCATCCTCATCTTCAACACCATCACCAAACTCTCCATCATCCTCATCATCCTCACCTTCAGCACCATCATCTTCCCCATCACCAGACTCTCCACCATCCTCACCTTCAACACCATCACCAAACTCTCCATCATCCTCACCTTCAGCACCATCACCAAACTCTCCATCATCCTCATCATCCTCACCTTCAGCACAATCATCTTCACCATCACCAGACTCTCCATCATCCTCACCTTCAGCACCATCATCTTCACCATCACCAAACTCTCCATCATCCTCACCTACAGCACCATTATCTTCACCATCACCAGACTCTCCATCATCCTCACCTTCAGCACCATCTTCTTCACCATCACCAGACTCTCCATCATCCTCACCTTCAGCACCATCTTCTTCACCATCACCAGACTCTCCATCATCCTCTTCATCCTCATCTTCAGCACCATCATCTTCACCATCACCAGACTCTCCATCATCCTCACCTTCAGCACCATCATCTTCACCATCACCAGACTCTCCATCATCCTCTTCATCCTCATCTTCAGCACCATCATCTTCACCATCACCAGACTCTCCATCATCCTCTTCATCCTCATCTTCAGCACCATCATCTTCACCATCACCAGACTCTCCATCATCCTCTTCATCCTCATCTACAGCACCATCATCTTCACCATCACCAGACTCTCCATCATCCTCCTTATCCTCATCTTCAGCACCATCATCTTCACCATCACCAGACTCTCCACCATCCTCCCCTTTAGCACCATCATCTTCACCATCACCAAACTCTCCATCATCCTCACCTTCAGCACCATCATCCTCACCATCACCAAACTCTCCATCATCCTCATCTTCAACACCATCACCAAACTCTCCATCATCCTCATCATCCTCACCTTCAGCACCATCATCTTCCCCATCACCAGACTCTCCACCATCCTCACCTTCAACACCATCACCAAACTCTCCATCATCCTCACCTTCAGCACCATCACCAAACTCTCCATCATCCTCATCATCCTCACCTTCAGCACAATCATCTTCACCATCACCAGACTCTCCACCATCCTCACCTTCAGCACCATTATCCTCACCATCACCAAACTCTCCATCATCCTCACCTTTAGCACCATCATCTTCACCATCACCAAACTCTCCATCATCCTCACCTACAGCACCATTATCTTCACCATCACCAGACTCTCCATCATCCTCACCTTCAGCACCATCTTCTTCACCATCACCAGACTCTCCATCATCCTCTTCAACCTCATCTTCAGCACCATCATCTTCACCATCACCAGACTCTCCATCATCCTCACCTTCAGCACCATCATCTTCACCATCACCAGACTCTCCATCATCCTCTTCATCCTCATCTTCAGCACCATCATCTTCACCATCACCAGACTCTCCATCATCCTCTTCAACCTCATCTTCAGCACCATCATCTTCACCATCACCAGACTCTCCATCATCCTCACCTTCAGCACCATCTTCTTCACCATCACCAGACTCTCCATCATCCTCTTCAACCTCATCTTCAGCACCATCATCTTCACCATCACCAGACTCTCCATCATCCTCACCTTCAGCACCATCATCTTCACCATCACCAGACTCTCCATCATCCTCTTCATCCTCATCTTCAGCACCATCATCCTCACCATCACCAAACTCTCCATCATCCTCATCATCCTCACCTTCAGCACCATCATCTTCACCATCACCAGACTCTCCACCATCCTCACCTTCAGCACCATCATCTTCACCATCACCAGACTCTCCACCATCCTCACCTTCAGCACCATCATCTTCACCATCACCAAACTCTCCATCATCCTCATCTTCAACACCATCACCAAACTCTCCATCATCCTCATCATCCTCACCTTCAGGACCATCAACAAACTCTCCATCATCCTCACCTTCAGCACCATCATCTTCACCATCACCAGACTCTCCACCATCCTCACCTTCAGCACCATCATCTTCACCATCACCAGACTCTCCACCATCCTCACCTTCAGCACCATTATTCTCACCATCACCAAACTCTCCATCATCCCCATCTTCAACACCATCACCAAACTCTCCATCATCCTCATCATCCTCACCTTCAGCACCATCATCTTCACCATCACCAAACTCTCCATCATCCTCACCTTCAGCACCATCATCTTCACCATCACCAAACTCTCCATCATCCTCACCTTCAGCACCATCATCTTCACCATCACCAGACTCTCCATCATCCTCACCTTCAGCACCATCATCTTCACCATCACCAAACTCTCCATCATCCTCACCTTCAGCACCATCATCTTCACCATCACCAGACTCTCCATCATCCTCACCTTCAGCATCATCATCTTCACCATCACCAGACTCTCCATCATCCTCTTCAACCTCATCTTCAGCACCATCATCTTCACCATCACCAAACTCTCCATCATCCTCATCTTCAACACCATCACCAAACTCTCCATCATCCTCATCATACTCACCTTCAGGACCATCAACAAACTCTCCACCATCCTCACCTTCAGCACCATTATCCTCACCATCACCAAACTCTCCATCATCCTCATCTTCAACACCATCACCAAACTCTCCATCATCCTCATCATCCTCACCTTCAGCACCATCAACAAACTCTCCATCATCCTCACCTTCAGCACCATCATCTTCACCATCACCAGACTCTCCACTATCCTCACCTTCAGCACCAACATCCTCACCATCACCAAACTCTTCGTCATCCTCATCATCCTCACCTTCAACACCATCACCAAACTCTCCATCATCCTCACCTTCAGCACCATCATGCTCACCATTACCAGACTCTCTATCATCCTCACATTCAGCATCATCTTCATCATCACCAGACCCAACATCATCCCCAACTTCAGCACCATCATCCACACCATCACCAGAATCTCCATCATCCTCACCTTCAGCTTCATCATCACCAGACTCTCTATCTTCAGTATCATCATCCTCATTAACTTTACCTCTAGATACTTCATTATTCTCATCTTCAGCATCATCATCACCAGACTCACCATCATCCTTACCTTCATCATCAGACTCTCCATCTTCCTCAATCTGGACATCATTATCAGTGGACTCACCATCATCCACATATTCATCATCATCTTCATCACCAGACTCGCAAAGATCCTTACCTGTATCATCCTCACCATCATCACCAAACTCTCCATTATCACCAGACTCACCATCATTCTCACCCTCAACATTATCATCATCCTTACCATCTTCATCATCAGACTCGCCATCATCCTCAGCTTCATCAACCTCACCATCATTATCTTCCACATCATCATCCTCACTATTATCATCACCATCATCACCAGACTCTCCTTTATCACAAGACTCTTCATCCTCCTCACCATCATTATCTTTCACATCATCATCCTCACTATTATCCTCACCATCATCACCAGACTCTCCTTTATCACCAGACTCTCCATCCTCCTCACCTTCATCATCCTCCTCACTTTCAGCATCAACACCCTCATCATCATCATCACCAGATTCTCCATCATTCTCACCTTCAGCATCTTCATCATCACCAGACTCTCCATTAACCTCATCATCCTCACATTCATCATCAACGCCCCAATCATATGAATCATCATCATCATCGTCATCTGTAGATAAGAAGAAAATGAGCACAGGTCTGCGTGTGTATATGCGTTGTAGGACTAATGTGGAAGCAGCACTACAGGTTTTGCGAAATGTAAGTCAATTAAATCACTTTCCATTAGGCATACTGTATGATGACATCATAAAAATATTTTATAGAGGTATACAGTGCATCTGGAAAGTATTCACAGCGCTTCACTTTTTTCAAATTTTTTTATATGTTACAGCCTTATTCCAAAATGGAATAAAATAATTTATTTCCTCAAAATTCTACACACAATACCCCATAATGACAATGTGAAAAAAGAAATTGTTGGAAATTTATTAAAAATAAAAAACCTGAAAAATCACATGTACATAAGTATTCACAGCCTTTGCAGTGAAGCTCAAGTACATTCTGTTTCCACTGATCATTCTTGAGATCTTTCAACAGCTTAATTGGATTTCACCTGTGGTAAATTCAGTTGATTGGACATGATTTGAAAAGGCATACACAGCAGGAACTGGAAGACTAGTCAGGATAGAGGGAAAGATGAATGCAGCAATGTACAGAGACATCCTGAATTAAAACCTGCTTCAGAGTGCTCTTGACCTCAGACGGGGATGACGGTTCATTTTCCAGCAGGACAATGACCCAAAGCACACTGCCAAAATATCAATGCAGTGGCTTCACAACAACTCGGTTAATGTCCTTGAGTGGCCCAGCCAGAGCCCAGACCTAAATCCTATTGAACATCTCTGGAGAGATCTGAAAATGGCTGCACACCGTTGCTTCCCATCCAACCTGATAAAGCTTGAGAGGTACTGCAAAGAGGAATGGGCAAAAATTCCCAAAGACAGGTGTGCCAAGCTTGTGGCATCATATTCAAAAAGACTTGAGGCTGTAATTGCTGCTAAAGATGCATCAACAAAGTATCGAGCAAAGGATGTGAATACTTATGTACATGTGATTTTTCAGGTTTTTTGTTTTTAATAAATTTGAAACTATTTCAAAAAATATTTTTCCATATTGTCATTAGGGGGTATTGTGTGTAGAATTTGGAGGACATTAATTAATTTTAATCCATTTTGGAGTAAGGCTGTAACATAAAATAATGTGGAAAAAGTGAAGCGCTATGAATACTTTCAGGATGCACTGTATGGTTTTATGACTGCATTTTAATTTAATACAAAAAGGGGTTGAAAAGAAAATCAGCAAAATTTCAGGAAAAAATGAAGAGACCATTTAAAACATCTCAGTTTCTCTGGATTTACTGGAATTATACTGAAAAAAAATGCTAGGTTTCACACAAGCCCTTCATATTGTCTCAACACAAATGGATTATGTTAAATTAATGTTTTTTTTTACAATTTTATGTTGATTGAATATAAAACAACCAAGTTGTCGCAAAAAAAAAAAAAAAAAACTCAAAAATTGTGTTGTTTTAGCTCCTTTTAAATATGTAGTTTGAACAAGCAGCAAAAATATTTTTAATAGTGAATTGCATATGTTTGAGTAAAATATTAATATTTGTTTTCTTCTATAAAGGTGTAAAAAAAACAGTGATTTTTTTCAGAAATTACAGTTAGTCATAATAATAAATGTTTTTAGTTTGTTATAATTGAAAATCACAGTCATTACAACAAATATTGATTTATTAAATATACTAAATTCAAGAATTGGTCAAACAAATTGAACATGAACACGTTTTAAAAAAAAAAAAACTAAAACTTTACTCAAAATATAAAATCATCAACCCAAGAAACTGATAATTTTTCAAGTGATCTCTTAATTTTTTCCATAGATCTGTATATGTTTGGTTCCATCTAAACTCAAAAAAAATGATTACTGCTGTCTGTTCAGACTACATGTTTAAAATGAGCTGAAAGAACACAATTCTTTGGCTAATTGATTTGTTTTATGTTCAGTCCACTTAAATTTGTAAACCATTAAGTTAATTTAAGCGTTTTGTGTTGGGGCAACATGAAGAAACTGTGTTGGTCCAACTACTTGGTTAGCGGCTTTGTAGTTCCCAGCATGCTTTGCGTGGGATTGAATTAAGAGAGGGAAATGTAGACAATAAAAGTAATCTTAGGTGTTTAAAGTTAATAGAAAGACTTGTTAGTTTAATCTTCGCTTTAGTTTGAAGATTTAGAAGAGTTTCATGCAATGTTTTGAGTTTTGAGATTTCCACCTTGAAGAAGCACCCATGCTTTGGTTGTTGGCAGCATAATTAGCAAAAATGCAGTTTGTTGCTTTGCTCAGTGAGCAATAAGTGTCCTAAAATGAGTTCTGAGATCAGTCTCAATCAACTGTATATGTAACTCATGAAATATGCTTAAAATTGGCTCTTTTAGTTCATTTAGGATAAATCAATAAACTAAAAGACTTCGAAATGTATGACATAACAGACATATATGCTATTATCAGACCTTTGAGTTTAAGTTAAATAAAAATACAAATGTATTTAAACTTTTATTTGATAAAAGCATGTTGGACCAACTCAATTGCATTTAATTGTGAAAATCTATCGCTCTCTTATTCTGAGACAGGGTAAAAAAAAAATGTTAAATTAACACTAGATATGGCATACCTAATTAAAAAGTATTGTAACAGCAATATTGTTCTTTTTTGCATTTAGTTTCTTCTTGACATGGAGGCCGTCATGAGGGGAAAAGAGGCTGAAGACTGCAGGATACGAGTGCTAAAAACACAGCAGCCGTGAAAACATCAACATCACTGACTCTCATCTCACATAATAGCTGCTCTAGAAGACCTTTCAGAATATTCACTTTACAGACAACTGCAATTTGAAATGTGTTGTCACTAGGTGGCACTACAGCATAAAATATGAGAGGAACAGATTTAAAGGGAAAGTTCACCCAAAAATGAAAAATCACTCACTGTTTTCTCTCTCTCAAGTGGTTCCAAACCTTAATTAGTCTGAACACAAAGGAATGCTTTGAAGAAAGCTGAAAACCTGTAACCATTGACTTACATATAGGAAAATCAAATACTATGGAACTCAATATCAAAATAAATCCTGCAAAAGCTGTGAAAAACAAATCCTGTGAAAAAAAAAATAAAATTAATTATTGAGTTACTTAGTATTTTCCTACTATGGAAGTCAATGGTTACATCCTTTTGTGTTCAGCAGAAAAAACTCACAATAGTTTGAAACAAATAAGGGTGAGTAAATGATGACGGAATATTTGGGTGAATTATTAATCTACTTTTGCAAGACCTTCTTATGGCCAACAAAATAAGATTATGATTAATTAGATTAGAATAAATACAGTCTGATCTTAGAATACATACTTTCATACATACTCCCACTGAGCTATAATACTACACTGTAAAACCCAATAAGTTAAGGTAACTAAAACCATCTGAGCAAACCGATTGCAACAAACCATTTAAGTTCCAAAACTAATCCTAATGAGTACTGTGAACTTAATCCATTTGAGTAAACAAAGTAATTTGAGCACAGTAAAACCCAATAAATGAAGAGAACTTAAACCATTTGAGGAAACCGATTGTAACAAACCATTTAAAAATTAAATAGAGTATTGTGAACTTACTGCATTTAAGTTGAAGTAATGAGGTATTTAATTAACTCATTACCTTCAACACTGAGTTCAAAACTCTTTTCTAATAAGTCGAATTAACTTTAGGTCAATTTTGAGTTAACTCCACTCATTTCATTTGGTAAAGTTGACTGTTGGGTTTTACAGTACTAACTATATGATTTCAATAAATACGAATAATTATAAATTATAATTATAACATGTTCTGCAAAACATAATACTAGGTATTTCTTTTCTTCAAACTCCCTTTATTTAATTTTGGCATTAAATCTTCTAAAAATATATTTGGCAGATATTTAAACGTATTTATAGAGCACAGTTTTACACAACAGTAGTTGATCAAAAGTGCTTATACAATTTATTTTATGTACAATAATAAAACTAAAATATAAACTAGTATTAAAAACATAAGAAAAAAACAAATATATTTATTTCGATAGTCTACAGAACAAACCATCGTTATACAATAACTTGCCTAATTACCCTAACCTGCCCAGTTAACCTAATTAACCTAGTTAAGCCTTTAAAATGTCACTTTAAGCTGTATAGAAGTGTCTTGAAAAATATCTAGTAAAATATTATTTACTGTCATCATGGCAAAGATAAAATAAATCAGTTATTAAAACTATTATGTTTAGAAATGTGTTGAAAAAATCTTCTCTCTGTTAAACAGAAATTGGGGGGAAAAATAACCAGGGGGGCTAATAATTCTGACTTCAACTGTACGTATAAACTGAAACACAGATATAAAATAACATGCATGTATCACTCAGGGGACAAAAGGGAGTAAAAATAAGTCTTTATATTATATTTTAAAGCATCCAGTGATGGCGAAATCCTGATGTTCAGAGGGAGACTGTTCCTGAGCCTTGGGGATCGCAAGACAAAATGCTCTATTTTGATTTGTGGCGAGATCGAGGGACAAACAAAAGGAACTGATCATAGGATCTTAATTGCCTACAAGCTGTATATGGCCTAATAAGTCCACAGATGTAGACCAGGGCAGAATTGTGCAATGCTTTACAGTATATGTGAAAAGAAGGATCTTAAAATCAACTCTGAATTTTATAGGAAGTCAGTGCACTGAGGCAAAGACAGGGGAGATATGATCTCTTTTCTTTATTAATAATTATCATTATGTGGGCTTCACGGTGGCGCAGTGGGTAGCAGGATCACCTCACAGCAAGAAAGTCGCTGGTTCGAGCCCCGGCTGAGCCAGTTGGCGTTTCTGTGTGAAGTTTGCATGTTCTCCCCATGTTTGCATGGGTTTCCCCCACAATCCAAAGACATGCTCTATAGGTGAATTGAATAAACTAAATTGGCCGTAGTGTACTGTATGTGTGTGAATGCAAGAGTGTGTGGGTGTTTCCCAATGTTGAGTTTCGGCTGGAAGGGCATTCGCTGCGTAAAACATATGCTGTATAAGTTAGCGGTTCATTCCGCTGTGGCCACCCCTGATTAATAAAGGGACTAAGCCAAAAAGAAAATGAATAATTATCATTATTATTATTAATACTAATCATTATTATTAAGATTGCAAGTGGTAAGCAGTAAAATGTAATAAGTAAATCACATTTTGGGAACAATATACTTTACACTGACATTTAATATACAGTTATTCTCAATTAGAAATGATACAACAAATCTCTGCTTTATCTTATCATCTGCTATTCACATAACACAAAAGCAGAATTCCATGCTAATGATTTTTATCACATGAGCACAAGTTTCCACTTTATTGTTCAGTGTCATAGCTGAACGTGTGTCAGGTTGCAGGTAAGAGGAAAGAAGCTAAAAAAAGAAAGCAGTGCATGTGGAAAAAGTTACAAAATGTGGTTGGCGAGTTACGCATTAAATCCAAGTTGAGAAAAAACATATATTGCATAAACAGCACAAGGAAATTATGTTTGACTGGGCTTGAATCTAATGATTTACAAATCACACAAAACACCCTTGTATGAACTTAGCTGGACTAAAATGAAGGTCTCAAGAGCTCACGCATGGATTCTTTTATTTCTCCTGTCCCAAAATGGAAGGAACCGGGTCTCAGGTAAGACACTTGAGATAAAGTTCTTATAAAGATATATTACATATTATAAATTATAAAGATAAGTTTAAAAAAAAGAAGTCACCTTTAGTTGAGCAAGCTATTAATTCTGGGAATTTTTTGTGGACTAATGTTCTCTATTGGTGTGCACCATTTATTAGAAAGCATTGATGATATTAAAGCATTTTAACACAAGTCACAGAACCTCAATATTAAAAGTTTACAATATTTTTTTTAAGGAAGTGTTAAATTATTTATGAATGAATGTTTAAAACTAATAACAAGTGCATTTATTCATAAAAAAAGAAAAAGAAAACGTTTAGAAAAAAAAAACTAGGGTATGGGGTTGATATTCATGTTGTGTTTATCATTCATTCATTCATTTTCTTTTCGGCTTAGTACCTTTATTTATCCGGGGCCGCCACAGCGGAATGAACCGCCAACTTATCCAGCATATGTTTTACACAGCGGATGCCCTTCCAGCTGCAACCCATCACTGGGAAACATCCATACACACTCATTCACACACATACACTACTGACAATTTAGCCTACCCAATTCACCTAAACCACATGTCTTTGGACTTGTGGGGGAAACCGGAGATGTTGTGTTTAAATAAAAATAAAAAGAACTTAAAAAGTTTCAGAGTTATCAAACAAACAAAAAAAGGTATACTGCAAGCACTACAGATTCTTTTCATTAATATTCGTTCTTTAGTCATGTTACATTTCTTCAGCTGAGTTTTGACCCTGAAAATACATTTTACGACTAGATGGAGTAATATACTTGTATAGTATTACAGCAGTAACATTACAAAAATAATTTGAGAATGTCTCTTTACTTTCAGCCCAGTGTTTAGAACCTCCAGTGCTCTGCTGTGCTGGACGAAATGATCAATGTCTCCGAGGGTGTTTTTGTGATGAGTTCTGCATCATATCCAAGGACTGCTGTGGCGACTACATTCAGACATGCAAACAGAGTAAGACTAATAGGCTGTACATATTATAAACATCGACTGTAATCAAGTGCCTTAATGATGAAATGTGTTACAAATGTGAAATATTAGTACATTAAGGCATATATATATATATATATATATATATATATATATATATATATATATATATATATATATATATATATATATATATATATATAGTAAATGTAAAATATCACAATAATATTTAAATTTTCTTCTCAGCCATTTTGGTCTTTTCTAACTCAGGGAAAAGTCTGAATATTTTGTATTTCAAAAAAAAAACTTCTAAAAATTATCTTTTTTTTCTTGACAGAACCTAAAAATCATCTTAACTCGAGAAAGTTCATATAATGATGCCAACTACACTATAAAAAAATAGTTTCCCTATTTTGTGATTCACAAGTCTTTTCTGCTTATTTATAGTTGTGAATTGCATTATGGGACTGATCTCTGCTCTGTCGACTTTTTGTTGTTGAAAATTCAACTCTACAGATTAACAAAGTGAAATTTATTGACATTTTAGTAGTTTGAAATAATATAATTTATAAGAAATAATATAGAGAGAATTAAGTCTGTAACATGACAGAAAATGTACTGGCAGCTTATTACAAGTTTTTTGTACTGTAGTATATAACAGCAACACAGGCAATATATTAATTTAAACTATTAAAAACAGTAATACAAGTAACTTATTTTTAACTTTTAAAGGTTAAAAGCTGTTGGAAGAAAGATCAAGATTCCATAACGCAATTCAAAAGCATAAATAAACAAGATCAACAATTATTAGTTAGTTCACCCCAAAAATAAAAACTCTTATCAATTACTCACCTTCATTTTGTGCCGATCCCAGAGACTCTTGTTCATCTTTGGAACACAAATGAACATATTTTAGTAGAAATTCAAGAGCTTTCTAATCCTCCATAGACAGAAATGGTCCAGAGAAGTTCACAAAAGGAATAAATATTTCAATGTCAGAATAATACATGTGACTTCAACTGTAATCATAAGAAGCTCCAAGAACACTTTTGTGTGCCAAAAAAAAAGAAGTTTGGGTGAGGATTTGGGGTAGATATAGTCATATTTACAGTTTTTTAGACAACAAATGTTTTTGGAGCATCATATGATTACAGTTGAACTACTGAAGTCACATGGAATGTTTTGACAATATTTTTTGGTTCCTTTTCAGGACAATTGCTATATATGGAGGATAAGAGAGCTCTTATATTTCATCTAAAATATCTTAATTTGATGAGTTGTTGTGAAGATGAACAAAGGTCTCACAGGATTAGAATGTCATGAGAGTGAGTAATTAACAAAAGAATTTTCATTTGATACATTTTTGATAAATTACATTTATCAGAAATCTATCATGAGAGGCCTAAATACAAGTATCTCAAAGTTAATTAGTATAGTAATATTGAATAACACAAGTTTCAAAATCCACATCAGCACTAGAGTCACAATTTAGCACTTCTGAAGCAGATGGGGAAAAAAGGATGACAATCTACAGCATTTTGTGTATTTCTTTTGTGTCTGATTGTCCTTAACTGAACTAACTTAACATAAATTAATACCTACTTATATCTTTTAGATTCCTTGCAATCAACCTTAGCACCTTCTTCAGAAACATCTTTTCCAACTTCACTACCATCTTCATCATTAACTTCTTTACCAATAACAACACCAACTTCACCACCTCCAACAACCTCACCATCATCTTCAGCATCATCAATATCATTTGCAACCTCATCATCATCACCAACTTCACCACCTTCATCAACCTCACCATCATCTTCAGCATCCTCAACATCATCACAATCACAATTTTTACCAATATCATCACCAATGTCTCCACTTTTACCACCACCAACCTCACCATCATCGTCAGCGTCCTCAACATCATTATTGCCACCACCTTCGTCATCATCAACCTCACCACCAACTTCAGCATCATCGCCATTTTTACCAACATTATCACCAACTTCTCCACCTTTACCACCACCAACCTCAACACCATCTTCAACGTTCTCAACATCATTTCCAACCTCAACATTACCACCTTCATCATATATACGAACACCATTACCAACTTCACCACCAGCAACCTCAACACCATCTTCAACCTCATCATCATCACCTCTATCTACACCACCTTTATCCTCATCATCTTCAACATCATTCCCTACCTCATCATTAAGATCACCATTTTTACCAACATCACCGACTTCTCCGCCTTTACCACCGCCAACCTCTCCACCGTCTTCAACATCATTTCCACCCCTCATCATCACCACCCTTATCATCATCAAGCTCACCACCAACTTCAACATCCACAGCATCACCACCAACACCACCTTTACCAACATCATCACCAACTTCTCCACCTTTACCACCACCAACCTCACCACCATCTTCAATGTTCTCAACATCATTTTCAGCCTCATCATCACCACCTTCATCCTCATCAAGCTCACCACCAACTTCAGCATCCTCAGCATCATTTACAAGCTTATCACCACCTTTACCAACATCATCACCAACTTCTCCACCTTTACCACCACCAACCTCACCACCATCTTCAATGTTCTCAACATCATTTTCAGCCTCATTATCACCACCTTCATCCTCATCAAGCTCACCACCAACTTCAGCATCCTCAGCATCATTTACAAGCTCATCACCACCTTTACCAACATCATCACCAACTTCTCCACCTTTACCACCACCAACCTCACCACCATCTTCAATGTTCTCAACATCATTTTCAGCCTCATCATCACCACCAACCTCATCACCACCTTCATCCTCAAGCTCACCACCAACTTCAGCATCCGCAGCATCATTTACAAGCTCATCACCATCTTTACCAACATTATCACCAACTTCTCCACCTTTACCACCACCATCATCTTCAATGTCCTCAACATCTATTCCAACCCCATCAATACCACAATCTTCTTCGACAGCTTTATCCTCATCACCATCACCAACTTTATCATCCTCAACATCATTCTCAGCCTCATCATTATCACAATCACCATTTTTACCAACATCACCAACGTCTCTGCCTTTACCACCACCAACCTCACCACTATCTTCAACATCATTTCCACCCTCATCATCACCACCACCTTCATCATCATCAACAACAACATCATTGACAACCTCGTCATCACCACCTTCATCATCATCAACCTCACCACCAACTTTAGCATCCTCACCATCATTTACAACCTCATCACCACCAACTTCATCACCACCGATGTCCTCAACATCATTTCCAACCTCATCATCATCACCACCTTTATCATCCTCATCAAACTCACCACCATCTTCAACATCCTTAACATCATTTCCAACATCAATTCAAACTTCATCATCTTCATCATTACAAGGTACATTTTACCAGTATTCAAAATCTCAAATTGCTAAAAGGTAAATAATCTACATAGGAGCATAAAGCAACATACATTTTAATCCAAAGTTGTAATTTCAGTATAATATAATAAGATAGAATAGAATACATTCCTTTGAATAAATACATTATGTAATGTTTTTTACTTTTCAGAAAATATCAGAGCCTTCATCCAAGTGCACATTCACTCTACAGACAATGAGGAGGCAGCGATGAAGGCTGTGCAGACTGTAAGTGATTTTTAAATGGAGCTTTCATCATTTTATTTTGTATTAGGGCTGTCCGATATTGGACAAATCTGATATTGCTATACTTTATTTTTCTGCGATTTATATTGCAATGCAAAATTTTCACCAGTTTATTTATTTTTTTGGTTCAAATAGCTCTTTTGACAGTATTCGACTGTAACAGTATTTAGGTAAAGAAATTGAATTATCAAACTGCAAAAAAAGCTTTTCTAACTTGAGTTTTTGTCTCGTTAATGTCTAAATATAGATATATTTAATAATAAATTAAACCAAGTGGGCGACGCAGTGGTGCAGTAGGTAGTGCTGTTGCCTCACAGCAAGAAGGTCGCTGGTTCAAGCCTCGGCTGGGTCAGTTGGCGTTTCTGTGTGCAGTTTGCATGTTCTCACTGCGTTCGCGTGGGTTTCCTCCGGGTGCTCTGGTTTCCCCCATAGTCCAAAGACATGCGGTACAGGTGAACTGATTAGGCTAAATTGTCCGTAGTGTATGAGTGTGAATGAGTGTGTATAGATGTTTCCCAGAGATGGGTTGCGGCTGGAAGGGCATCCGCTGTGTAAAACATATGCTGAATAAGTTGATGGTTCATTCCGCTGTGGCGACCCCGGATTAATAAAAAGGTACTAAGCCGAAAAGAAAATGAATGAATAAACCAAGCAAAACTATTTTTTGGGCGACACAGCATCTCTCAGCAAGAAGGCCGCTGGCTCGAGTCCCAGCTGGGCCAGTTGGCGTTTCTGTGCGGAGTTTGCATGTTCTCCCCATGTTTGTGTGGGTTATTTAATTCCCAGTTAAATAAGTGGGAAGTGGGGTTATTTATTAAGTCTAGATAGGATACGCGGCCGGCTGGAAGTCACTGTACAGATGACACTGTGTAACAATAATTAATATTTTTAAAGTACTGTGACAGTTGCGTTTAGGGTTGGGGTGGGGGTAGGTCTTAAAATATACTATTAATTGGGTAATTTAATAGATAGCATAAATAAAACTCAGTACAACTTCTGTTTTTACGCTACTGTAATGGTTAGATTGAGGGTTGGGGTGGGCGGTAATAAAATACAACAAAAGGGGAATTTAATAAATAATATAAATAATCATCGTTAACTTTCGGTCGCAACCATATCGGATTTAGCAACAACCGTTTCCTCCGAGTCCTCCACTTTTCCCCCACAGACATGCGGTACAGGTGAATTGAATAAGCTAAATTGTCCGTAGTGTATGTGTGTGAATGTGAGAGTGTATGGGTGTTTCCCAGTACTGGGTTGCAGCTGTAAGCGCATCCGCTGCGTAAAACATATGCTGGATAAGTTTGCGCTTCATTCCACCGTGGCGACCCCTGATTAATAAAGGGACTAAGCCGAAAAGAAAATTAATGAACTATTGTTTTCACTTTCAGAAGTCATAATCCAAATTAAGTAGTTTTTTTACATTAAAACAAGTCAAATAACCTGTTTTTTAGTTTGAAATTTTTAGAGAAACAAGACAAAATTTATAAGAAAGAAAACAGTTTTTTTTATGCGTGTGTTTCACAATGACGTCACTTCACTTCTCCCTATCGGAAACGCAGTGTATTTTTAGTTCCGGTTTACCTTTAAATAAATGGGATACTTCTCTGGAAAATTTACACATGAAAATATTGACATTGCACGTAGTGATTTAAGACTATTAAAGTATTGGACGTGTCCAAATGTTTCTCTTTCAATACTGAACTGCTTTCTCAGATTAAAAATTATTCTTTAAATTATTAGGAATAGAAATAAGTTAGTGCATAAAGGAAAGTATATGTTTGCAACCTTTTCACTTATCAATTAAGTTTATTTAATGAGGTTTTATTTTATTTAATCAATAATGTACTTATTTTTACTTTGATGATGTTCTGAATATACATTTATATTATCTGTACATGTTCCAGAATGAGTAAAATTCTTTATTAAAACTTCACATATACCTGGTATGTCATCGATAAATGCTATCAGTTTCATCATTTATTATTTACTGATCTATTTATGTTTTGTTCAGTTTCTCTATTTAAATGAATTAAGAGAGTGTCCTTTCACCACCTACCGGGTGGATTTAATTTGATATTAGTACCACCTTTTAATTAATAATGTTAAAAAAAAAACACAATTTAATAATGAATTAAAATGCAGTCTTCTTGGTGTTATTTTTGCAACTGTACATTTTTATAATTTTGTTTGATTAGTAAAAGTCACATACAGCATTGTTATTCAATTTCGTTTTATTTGTATATTAAACAGACATAAATGTTTCATGTTCATAAATAAAATGCCTATATAGAAAAAAAAAGTCACAGAACTGAAAATGTGAATGTGTTTGTGAATCCGCTGTCCACTGTAAACAACCACAGCAAAACACCCACAGTTTTATTTATTATTTATTCTTAAGGACATAAAAAAATGTAAAAAATAAAAATAAAAATACATAAAAAATATGTTTAGCACCCGTGTAAACATCTAAAATCTTAATTGAAAAAATCTAAAATTTGATAAATGCTGACAAGTACATACCAACTTCATCTGCAGTAAAGACAGCAACACAATGCAATACACTCAGTTTAAAGTCTAATTTTCTTGTTTCAAACTGAAATTTGGCTGATCTGTAAGTTTTTTTAGATGTCAGATGTCTCGCCTGGAATGCAGACAACAGAAAACAGCCGTAGTGACCGCCTAACTGTATCCGTAGTAAATATACAGCTGACTGGGTGAGTTCTCTGTAGGCGGAGGTAGAGATACACTGTGTGGAGTGAAAGTGGACACCATGTGACGTCATGTGAAAAGGGTCTACTTCTTGTGCTCAAATGTTTTAAAATCTCTTGAAATGCTAACAGTCACAGGGCTTAAAAACACATTAAAAATAATAAACTTTCACTCTATTTTGGTTAAACTCACATGCATTGTGTCTCCTGGTCAAGTATAATTAAGACTCAACATTGCAGATCCAGGGATGTGACTATTGTGGGTGTGCACATTGCGATAACATTGCTAAAACAATATATTGTGTAGCCCAGTTTGTGTCATTTTTAGTTTGCATAATTATAGATGTGTGGCAAGTGTAAATGGCTTCTGAAAATTGAGCTGTTACAAATTATTAGCATATCATTATCATATGACTAAAAGCTTAATGTATTTTTAAATATAATTGACCTTTGATCTAACTGATTTGGTTAAGATATCCACTGTTTATCATATCTACTGTATGTTTCCTTGTGTGTTTAGTCTATTCTCCAGCTGATGAAGAGACAGGGATGTGAAAACTGCAGTGTACGAGTGCTACAAATCAACAAGAAACAGAACTGATCATAGCATCAGATCATTTAACACGGCTATGTATTAAAAACAGCAATGATACCTTTAAAATACAGCATAAGCTATCGCTCCCTGCTATGAAATATTCTTATGGAAAAATATTTTTATTTTCATGGTCCACTTTCATGAGTACTATAAGAAGGCTACTCTTACAGTCATACGCCTTTCTGGTCTTGATGTTTGCATTTGTTTTTAAATGTAGTTTTATCACAAATACACAATCAGATTTTTTTTTTTTTTTGTGAATGTCTTATTTGTATCATATGTAAGAATTCTAATTACAATATAAACTATGTTTATGTCGGCGTTTAGTGGAGTCAAACTATGCTGTGCTCATATTAGGTAGATTAATAATTTTAATTATTTTATAATCTTCTTCCAAGGAACAGGAAGTAGCATGTTAAATGTTAAATGCCTCACTGTCCACAGCTAAACACGAAAGACAAGGTACATGTAAAAAAGATATTCTACCAAAACATGGAACAGTACTAGAAAACTTTAAAACACACTCTGTAAATGGGGTTTCACTTATAAAAAAAAATACACCATGTACAAAAAGTCTATTAAAGAAAGAAAGAAAATAAAAAGTAATAAAAGAACATTTTAAAAAGATGATACCTCCATTTTATTTAATTTTATACATCTTTGTGGTAACAATACTATTAAAACAGGGCATAAAAGTTTGTCAAATTAGTGCAGGAGTCTTGACAAATGTGACTTGATATTTTTTTCGGTTTGGATAATTAAAAATATTTAGATAAAAAATTATTAATAATATAATTTTTGTTTGATTTTAATCTATTATTATAGTATTTTGGGGGTTGAATGTTACGAGCATTAACAATGGAATCTTTTTAATGCACTCTTGTACTTCCTAAAAAAAAAAAAAAAGACAAAAATCTCTCTTAAACCCAATCGATGTGAGGATCTGTTGAGCTGTGTTTAGTGTCTTATGACACATTACCACATCCAAAGTAACATCAGACATCAAACAATAAACATTTGACACGCTGTGCATCACGTCTAGACGCAGGAATTTTACACAGGGAAAACCCCAGATAGTCCTCTGCTCAGTGGTGACAGAAATTACAACAGCCAGCAATGATCAGCGCAGTGCAGTCACATTTATCATTTATAAGCTAATAAGGATTTTTTAAATCAATTTTTACCGTTTGCATAAATATAGGTCATTTGTAAATGGTGCTGGGTAAAAATGTCGGTAACACTTTATTTTGATGGTCCATTTGAGTATTAGCAGACTGTCTGCTCAATATCTGTTGATACTGCTCCTTCTACAGACATTTAACTGACTATAAGAAACTTAGCAACTACATGTCAACTTACACTAACCCTAACATAACAGTCTATTTCTAATCTAATGAGAATTAGTTGACATGTAGATGCAATGTAACTTCAAAAAAAAATAACCATCAAAATAAAGTATGACCAAAATGTCTGGAAATGATAGCAATATTAGTGATTTAAAATTAAAAACTAATGTAAATGTGTGTTTTTTGTAATACCTCTGGTCTAACCAACATAAATATACTAAAGTGTTTTTGAAACTTACTGTAGTAAAATGTAGTATAGGCATGGTACGATAACAGTTTTCAAGGTATACCACGGTTTGGAAAAGTCGAGGTTTTAAATCCGGCAAAGTTTTCAGTAATACTGTTCCTGTGATCAGGGGATTTAATCAGTAAGTGAGGCAAACGGTCGCTTAGGGTTTCAGGAAATCTGGGGGGCCCAATAAATATCTAGAAGTATAAATTATACCTATAAACTATATATAAAATTGTTTTCTGCCAAATTTTGTATGATGAGAGTCAGACAAATACAGTTTTAACGTAACTAAATATTTAATATACAATCAAATATAAAATTACTATAATAATGTAATGTTATGTAATAATAATATTAGAAAATAAAATATCCATCATGGAGCAGTCCAGCAGTCAAATTTATAATATACATATAATATGTATAATATAATATATATATATATATATATGTATTATTTTAAATTGTAAATTCATTTTAAGAAAACTAACCATTTAAAATGTAGAGCTTGCATTAAATTAAAATGTCAAAAAGAAGATTAAGTGATATAAAAAAACAGCAATACAAATAAATATTAAATAAAAGTAGAAAGGGTGCATTTCAGGACTTGGGCCCTTTGGCTGGAATTGCTCAGGGCCCCAAAATCACTAAATCTGCCCCTGCCTGATAGTGCCTATATGATTTATGTAAGATTTATTTTTTTTTTTTACATTTTTGTTTGTTTAAGACAAAGGTATATCCAGCAGAAAAAAAATTTTCAAAGATGCAGTTTTAAGATGTATTGAAATCGGTGTTTTTAAAACTAATGAAGACAGCAGAAGTCAATGATTTATTTGAATTATTTAGCCTGACATGTTTACTGCTCCAAAATACTGGAGCTAAATACTGGAGTACTGTATCATTGTTTTTATTTTGGTGTAATGTAGCATGGCTATAACAAACCTAGTACTAGAAAGCTTAGTACCGTATTTGTTTATATTAGCATGGTTGTTGTATTTCCACAGCCACAAAAATTACTGAAACAGAACAAATGTACTATCGAATGGTTCAAAAACACTAGAAATAGAGCAGCCAGTTGAGGATTGCACCCTACTGTATAAACATTTGCTATAAATTACTTTAGTATTTCTTTAAGTTATAGAGTCCGTAATTACTGTGCTTTTCGTATTCAATGTGAAGCTAACAATGTCAAAAACATGGTGTAAAAAAATGCAACATCTGCATGTTTACACCTTGTTTTTGACATTGTTAGAAAAGCTGTAATTTTTTAAGCTTATATCTTTGTCAGACACCTAAACGTGAAGCATATCTGAGTTCAGATTAACATTCTTAACATGCTTACAACCACACTCAAATTACAAAACAACAATGTAAGAATATCCTAGCTTTGTTTCAGAATTTAGCTCTTCTCAATGGTTTAATTAAACGCAGACAAGCAGCCTACTAAACATCAGCAAGATATACCATAATATCGAGTGTTTACTGTAACACAACAAAACCCCTGTCAGGAACAAACTTTTTTAGAAGTTGATCGGTATTACCTGACCTTCAGACACTTCTGCTGTTCAGCCGCGTGTTTGAGTAAATCCGGGTATGTTCACAAGATGGCAGCAGAGGACATAAACTGTACTACAACTTCGCTTCATGTGCAGTTCCAAGTAAGGTTTAATGTTTTATATTGGTACAATATAACGTACTTCATCTGGTGTATCCTGTTACAACACTTTCCCCAAAGACTTTATACGGGTATACATCATGGATAGATAGAATAGAACATGCTGTAGCTTATTGTTTAACTACATTTACTATTAGCATAACTTTTTGACATATCGTCACCTTGGAAAAAAAAATTGGGGTAAAACAAACAGGGAAAATGAAGATAGAACCTTCTAATTCTAAAAACAAAACATAATTTTCCACGTAGAATTATGAGGTTTGGTCTGGTAGATCCTTAATTAAAGGACTACTTATCAAGAAATACAATCACAAAAAATATAAATTGGTGTTGTAACAATATGTTAATGCCTGAGAAAGTTACATTCTATAATAAAAGTTACATTCTATAATATTTATTTAATGGTTTATGATTAATATTTTTTCTTGTTCAATTTAAGCATACAAGGATGTGCTAAATATTTTATCCAGTGCAGCTGTTAATTTTATGTAATAATTATTGGGCATATTTATTGAATTTTATGCTTTATATGAACTATTGAATTTTATTTATTGAATTATGTCCAATGAATTAAATTGTTAAATTAAAGTATTTTCCCTTTAACCCTTAATATCAAATTTAAAGACTATAAAAGAAAACAATGAGCTTAATAAACACTGAAAATGTCTCACTGACTATATATACACAAATAAAAATATTCATCTTAATGTCAAAAAATGCTTCTAAATCATCACATTCACACACATCTACAGTTTCAGGTTTCTTCTCAATTTTTTGTGGTGCGGCATTATAGTCAACACTGATTTTGTGTTTCTTTCTGGTCTTTCCCGCTGTCAATGAAGCTGTCCGGCAAAATGACAAAGAAAGCGTGCATTCGAAAAGCTGACTGGCTCACAGAAAGCACCTTATAGAGCCAAGCTCAAGTTCAACTTTTTAGATGAAACCTTTTGTTTTTTTTAAATAAAAAGCCTTAAAATGTAAACAACTTATTAAAAAAAAACTTCACATAATGTAAATAAGCTGTCATTTAATATAAATATGTGAATAACTCAATTTTGACAAAAATGTTAGATAGAACCTTATAATTCTTAGGTGACGATATAGCTAGGCCTATAAATCTTTAGGTATAAAAATTATAAAAACCTTGGGTTTTCTTTAACCCATATCAGAGCTATATCTATATGACAATAAAGGCCACATATACTTATCGATTTTGCTATTTCTTGGCCAAAATATACAAGGCAGCCTATTTAGCTTATATTTCATAATAGACACATAGGCTACTCGGTCATAAAATGCACTATTGTTTAATAGACTATAATTTCCCTGCTGAAAAAACAGCATATGCTGGTAAGGTATGTCTTGATGCTTGTATGCTGGTCTTGTTTCAATACTTCAATAAAAAGACTTAATAATTGTTTAAGTAGTTTGTGATGTATGTTAATGTTAAAGTTAAAAAATTACAAAACCTGTAATGTGATGGAACCCTAAAAATTATTCAAACATTATTCACAGCTTACAATCAAATCCAAATACACTAAGTTATACACATTTCAGTTACCTTTCATCATGAAGAAAACTCCTGCTCACAAGTCTGAATAAAAAGCTCCACTTTAATAATTGTATTTGTTTTGCAAGAACAGTTGGATACTTCGGTTACCATTTACAATTTTGCTGCATGGAAAATCTACAAGTCCACAAAATAAAGTAATTAATTACACAAATAATAACATTAAATCTAAGGTTTTTAACTCTGAAGATCTCTCTGTGGAATAATGTGTTTCAGTCAATTGAACGCAGGTCTTGTTTTGTTAGCTTGTCTTGTCTGAAGCTGAAGGTTTGGTCAGGTCAGAGAAGTGAGATGGTCAGCTCTGCCCTCGGGCTTCAACGTGTCTTCAAAGAGCAGCGGGCGGACAGATTAAATTAAGACAGGTCAGGCTCTTCCTCGGGTCAGGATGCTCCTCTTGTGACCCAGGATATGCAGCTGCCCTCAGAGAAACAATTTCTGGCTTCTGGTCAAATGTCCAACCACTGATATAGCATCAAATGAGGTCATTGGATGCGTCACTTTATTGCTCTTATATACTTTAATCATTATTACTAATACATTAAAATATTTACTGAAGATGGTAGATTTTTGGAAAAGAAAGAAGAGTTTAGAACTATTTAAGTGTAAGTAAACAATGAGGACATTTTTATTTTGGGGGTAAGGTATCACTTTAAGTAGCAAACTGCAAAATAAACAGTGAATTCTAACTGGAAATGAACCAAAAACACCTTCTTAGCACACCAGCCGGTCATTTTAAGCTGAATAAAACTTCTTGTTTTCAGGATTTCAGTCTAAGAACAACGATTTATTATAAAGAACATTATGTAAATATTTAATTTTTTCTTATTATTTTCACTTGCAGTAATGTCTTGCAATAATTATGTGGGATGCAATTTGTTGCAAGAAACTCAGCCAATCATTCATTTATTTTTAATTTTCTTGAAATCCAAACTCAGTTTAAGTTTATTTTCCAAGCAAATCACACCTGTTATGAATTAACAAGATTCAAACACACCGAAGACTTTAATTCCTATGCTTACTGCACACTCAGAAAAAAAAGGTACACGGTGGTGCAAATAATGTTTCTTAAAGAACAGTTTTGTACCTTTGTAAAAGTTGTACCTTGTATGGTACAGCAAATCCCTCTTATAATAATGTTCAGTACCTTTTATGGTACAATTGAAATGAAGGTACACAATTGTTCTCATAAAAAAAGGTACATAAGTGTTGGAAAACTCCTTTATTACAATATCTATGAAAAATAAATATTACTGGAAAGGCAAAGAGATTTATGAATAATTTCCATATTAAAACAAGAATCATCATTTTAAAGTAAACTCCTAAATATTAATTAAGTTCTATTATACAAAACAACTGGTAAAACAAAACAATACTGTATTGGTATTGCAAACTAAACATTTAAGGCATTCTTAATAAACATTTGGTAAGCATTTTCTGATAAATACAATACAGTTTCATTATTGATATCCGCAATAAAGTGATTACAAAGGTTTTATAATAAAAAAGGTTTTATATTGTAGATGGTATGTAACATTTTTGTGAAATGTGTTGTGAAATATTTAGCAAAAAAATAGATCTTTTGATTTATGCTAAAGTATTTTTTATTTTTATTGTGAATAGAAAGGTGCATTTACACAAATAGAAACTTTTTTTTAAAAATATTGTTTAAAAATGTATTTGATGTTTTATAATAACTGAAAATAAATTGACACATTTTGAATATAGAAAAATGCTTTTAAACAATTCTTGAAGGAACACATTTGACACTGGTAAAGTACAAAAGCGTCTGTCACTGTAGTGGTACCATTATGGATCATATTTGTACTTTTGATGAAGGTACAATATTGTATCTGCAGGTTATAAAAATCAAAGATACATTTTGGTTTACCCATGGTACAAATCATGTCCTTAAAGGTACAAACTGCAATGGTACCAATTTGTTTCTTTGTCTTAAGGTACACTTCTGTCCCATAAAAAGGTACTGCCCCAGTGACAAGGGTTTGACCTTTATTGGTACAACATTGTACCATTTTTTCTGAGAGTGTGTGTGCATAAATCTTGGATGTCCGAGGGGGAAATACAGTGTAAAAAAAGATTTAAATTATCAGTTGATTTTCTTTAATTGGAAATGTATACAAAAAGCTCGTAAATCACTTATAAAATAAGTTCCAAGTGTCTTTAAAATACAGGAGTAATTAATCGTATTTAATTTATGCTTAATTCATTTTATGCATAATCCTGCATAAGCATGAGCCTCTTCAAAAGCATTTCAATGGCATTTTTTTCAGTGCAAGCGTACAAATGACCAATTCCTCCTAAATCTTAATCTATCAGTTTTACTGGGTTGACAGTAAGACACACATTAATATGCTATGGTTAGTATGGCTGCACGATATTAGAAAAAACTGATATTGCAATATTTTATCTTTATGCGATAAATATTGCGATATAAATGCAGTTTTACAATAGTTCAATAGCTCTATTTCACGGTTTTAACATTTATTAGGTAGAGAAATTGAATAATCACAATGCAAAAAAAATGTTCTTCAACTTTGGTTTGTCTCATTTCTACTCCAAATATCAAAAAAAAATTCTCAGGTCAAAGAAAAATATTGTTTTGTTTTAAAATTCAGATGAAATAAGGCAAATTAAGAGTTTTTCCTTAAAAAAAGCTAAATTATCTGCCAGTGGGGTAAGTTAAATAATCTTGTTTTCGCTTTGAAATTTAGACGTTTGGACTAGACACAAAGACAAAAAATATAAATTTGTATAAATTCTGTATAAATGCATTAATTAAATACAATTTTGTAGCTCCTGGTCAACTATAATCCAGATTTATAACTATAACATTGCATATGTTTGCGATGTGACTATTGCAGATGTAAACATTGTGATATCAATGCTGAAATGATATAATGTGCAGCCCTTATGGTTAGAGTTTAATAAATTATGAACCACATGTACAACTGATACAGAAACAACACTTCGCCAAGCTGATTTCACCAAGAATGACATGTTTTAATATCTATGTTGATCCTGGAACAACATTCCAATCAGCCAATCAGAACTAAGGGATACGTTTACAATTTTTGTTAAGGTTAGGCTTATGGTTAGGTTTATGCACTTCTACATGATTGTTATCCAACTATTATTCCCCTCTGATTTGGGGGATAATTTTTAATTATGGTTGGGTTTAGGTATGGATTACATTTTCAAACAAAAATGATGTTCCGGGATCAACATATATGTTAATCCAGGATCGCATTGTACTTGTACAACGTAATTATGACGTGCAACAGCACTTCACAGTGTGTGAGAGGTGAGAAAAGATCCATTCTGAACCCTATCATAAATTTTGTTCAGTCTACAAGTACATCATCCCTTTTTTTAGTGAATTTGCTGTGTGCACATTTATTTCTTGAACTTGTTGCTTTATATATCTCAACAGCATCTTTACCCATCATATTTCTGATATAATTTGCATTTGTGTAAAATGTGCTCATTCTAAACGATATTAAAGTGAGCAAAAAAAACTACAATAGACTTTTGCCACCTGCTTTTTCAGCAGCACTGGTGAAGTTTTTCCATAGGAATTTAAAAAGCAAAGAAGTAAATGAAAGTCAGCCAATAAAAACAAAAAGGTGCAACAAGACTGTATTTAAAGGCATAATTCACCCCAAAATGGATTTAAATTTAAAAATGTACTCTCCCTCAAGTGGTTCTAAATCGTTATGATCTTTTCATTCTTGTGTTGAACAGAAATATATATTTTGAAAAATGTTGAAAACCTGTAACTATTGACATTCATAGAATCATAGAAAAACAAATACTACGAAAGTCAATGGCTACCGGCTTTCAACATTTTTCAAAATAACTTCTTTTGTGTTCAACAAAAAGTTAGTGACAAGTGAAAGGGGGATAATAATGACAGAATTTCAGCTTTAAAGAGCCCCTATTATGCGATTTTGAAAATGACCTTCCATGCATTTCAAGTGAATGAAAACATCCAGCTGAGGTTTAAATCTAAAAGTGCACCTTGTTTAAAACTATTGATTCTTAGCAAAATAGTCAGAGTCGAATAAACGAATAGAGTTGGATTCGGATCATTTGTTTGATCGCATCGACGTCGATACGGTACATCACCAAATACGTAGTATATAATTATCCAAATTACGAAGTATGCTATCCAAATCAGATGCAGGAAAGCTAGTTCATGCTTTTATGACTTCTAGGCTGGACTACTGTAATGCTCTTTTTGCTGGTTGCCCAGCATCCTCTATCAACAAACTTCAGCTAGTACAAAATGCAGCCGCCAGAGTTCTTACCAGGTCTAGAAAATAAGATCATATCACCCCAATTTTATCCTCCTTACACTGGCTGCCTGTTAAGTTTCGTATTGAATATAAAATACTGCTTCTTACCTATAAAGCTTTAAATTATCTAGCTCCTGTTTATCTAACGAACCTCCTGTCTCGCTACAATCCAACCCGCTTATTAAGATCTCAAAACTCAGGGCTTCTGGTAGTATCTAGAATAGCAAAGTTGAGTAAATGAGGTCGAGCCTTCTCATTTATGGCCCCTAAACTCTGGAATAGCCTTCCTGATAATGTCCGAGGCTTAGACACACTCTCACAATTCAAAACTAGATTAAAAACCTATCTTTTTAGCAAAGCATACACTCAGTGCATCACTTAGCGGTATGACGCATGAGTGTGCCCCACGCAGGTTTTTGCATCTTGTTTATATACACTATAAACAGCAGCTACGCTAATTATTCTCTTTATACTCTATTTCCACCTGGGGGTACTCATCCCGAGGCCCTCTGACTATGCAGCGCCACTGATGCGATCCAAGACCAGCGACGAGATGATCCCAAGGTTTTCATAATCCTGGACCAGGCCGTATCCAGAGCAGCTGCTGTGGTGGTCATGGAAGAGTGGAGAACATGTGACTGATTCCTGTGATGCTCCAGGGACAGACGAGTCTTCGCTGAGGTCCAGCATTCTCCAGCCTCCTGCGCCTAGACTGCAGCTCTGCACAAGACATTTGGCCATGGCAGAAATGATCATGCCCAACTGAGCCTGGTTTCTCTCGAGGTTTTTAAAATTCTTCACTTTCACCAATTGGTGAAGTTTTTTCCTCACCGCTGTCGCCACTGGCTTGCATGGTTCGGGATCTGTAGAGCTGCGCATCGATGGAATTGCTCTTCAGTGTTTGGACTCTCAGTAGTGATTATTAAACCACACTGAGCTGAGCTAAACTGAACTGAACTTAATCTCTGAAAACTGAACTGATACCGTTTCAATTTACTATAATCTTCTATGTGAAGCTGCTTTGACACAATCTACATTGTAAAAGGGCTATAGAAATAAAGGTGAATTGAATTGAATTGAATAGTTTCAGTGAAATATGAATGCGCCTTTCCCTTCAGACACTAGTGGAGGCACAGGGCAAGGTTTCCGCTACATTCATTCCTCCGTGGCGGGCCGCCACGCCAAAATTCATCCCGCCACGGCTACATTACAACTTCTCATTAAACATTTAGTCGTGTTTTGTATAGCGGATTATAATCGCACTAAAACATATTAGAGGTAAACAGCGCAAACTTTTCTGCAACCGTAGTAGTGCTGTGCGCTATTTGTTCAACCCTTTAAGGTGACATGCTGGCTCTCTGACAGACTGACTGACAGGTGCGTGAGTCAGGAGCAAACACCGCGTAGCTTTCAGTTTAAGATGAACACAGTTTCCATAAGTATATTTTATTGATAAATGTCAATGGCTCTGCATACAATGACTTTATCTTGCTGGAGTTTCACTTTACTTCAGGACGCGTTAATGTCGGAAAACGCACAAAAACACACTAAATCGCGCTTCAGCAGCGCTTACTGGAGAGCGCACAAGAAGATCTGCACTTGAACGTGTACATTTGAGTGCGTGCAAGAAGTTCTGTGCACGAAGAGGAAATCGGCGCGCAAGCAAAGAGATTCGCATGCTCGTATTACATGAATGCTATCTCGCCTTGCAATAATGCGTGTAATATTTGTCTTTGAAATAGTTGGCAGATCTGTGTAAAAAAAAAAAGTCCTGCCGCCACTGCTGGAAAAAATCCTAGAGGAAACACTGCAGGGGATCATGGGACTGATCATGACGCGAAGATGACGATCACTGACAGATGGAGATTCGGCTGCGGGGAATAAGGGATTAAAGTTCATTTTCACAACAACACCACAGTATAGCCAACCTAGTGCGGTGTTTGTTCCTGTCATTTTTCTGATTTTTGATACAATAACCTACGCTGCAACGCGGGATTCATCGGCCGTTTGCTATTGAAGGAGCAGCAGAGATTATGTATGGGACTTTGTCAGACTTTGACAAGAACTTTGTCAGTAACTTTTACAGTTCAAATGGACCAGTTTCTTTCTTTCTTCAGAGTAATTAAAATTGTTGCCTCGTTTTGTGTAGTTTGCAAAATATGTGTTTAATTGTGTGTAATAAGTTGTAATTACCCCGCGCAGTTTGTAATCACGTATCGATTATAGATCAGTGCTTGTATTGTATCTCTCAGGTTAATACTGTATGGGGCTGTTCACATATCGCGTCCAAAACCACGTTAAAAACGTGGCGCGTGCTTCTTTCCTTTACCGATTTTAAAAGCATTTCTGAGCTAGTGATCCTCTGTTGTTTGCCTTTGCTATGGCCACCGTCAGCTGTTCCTCACACAAGGCAATTTTCAGGAGACAATTTTAGGAGAGATCTATGATTCAAATTATATTCTGATCTATTATTTTTTTTATTGATATATATTAATAATATGATATATTGAATAATATGATATATTATTTATAGTTTTAATTCTTATATATCTTTTTTTGTTTGCTTGTTTTTTTTACTTCCACTACTATTTACTTTAGCTATTTATGTTTTTTTATTATATGTATGTTCTTTTTTTAATGTAAAATTTATAAATGCTTTGGCAATATATTTGTAACATTTGTCATGCCAATTAAGCAGTTATTGAATTGAATTGAACTGAATTGAATTGAGAGAGAGAGAGAGAGAGAGAGAGAGAGAGAGAGAGAGAGGCTAGGCGGTTGCTAGGGTGTTCTGAGTGGTTGCTAAGGTGTTGCTAGGGTGCTCTAGGTGGTCGCTAAGGTGTTGCTAGGCGGTTGCTAGGGTGTTCTGAGTGGTTGCTGAGGCATTGCTAGGCGGTTGCTAAGGTGTTCTGAGTGGTTGTTAGGTCGTTGCAAAGTCATTGCTTGGTGGTTGCTAAGACGTTGCTAGGTGGTTGCTAGGCAGTTGCTATGGTGTTCTGAGTGGTTGCTAGGCAGTTGCTAAGGCATTACTAGGTGGTTGCTAGGATGTTTTGAGTGGTTGCAAATGCGTTGCTAGGCAGTTGCTAAGATGTTCTGATTGGCTGCTAGGTGGTTGCTGAGGTGTTGCCAAGATGTTCTAGGTCGTTGCTAAGGTGTTGCTAGGTGGTTGCTAGGTTTTGTATGTTTGCTAGGCCGTGGCTAGGATCTTCTGAGTGGTTGATAAGGTGCTGCTGGGCAGTTGCTATGGTGTTCTGAATGGTTGCTAAGGCGTTGCTAGGCAGTTGCTAAGGTGTTCTGAGTGGTTGCTAGGCAGTTGTTAAGGCGTTGCTAAGGTGTTCTGGGTGGTTGCTAGGCAGTTACAAAGGTGTTTTAAGTGGTTGCTAGGCAGTTGCTAACATAAATTACCATGTTTCTAGCATAAATTAGCATGTCGTTAGCATTGAGTATGAATTAGCATGTCACTAGCATGTTGCTAGTATAAACTAGCATGCCGTTAGCATGAATTTAGAATGAATTAGCAAGTTTGCAAGCCTGTTTGTTAGCATGTTTCCAGTATGGATTAGTATATTGTTAGTATGAATTAGCATGTTGCTAGTGTGTTTATAGTATGAATTTGCATGTTGCTAGTATGATTAGTATGTTTCTGTATGGAGTAGTATATTGTTAGTATGACCTGGTATGTTGTTAGTATGTCCAATGTAAAGTCAATGGCATTTTTTTTTTTTTTTTTTTTTTTTTTTTTTTTTACAATGGAAGTCTATGGGACAGTTGCTAGGGTGTGGCTAGTAAGTTAAAAGGTCATCAGTGTTTGGCAGATTGGTAGTCTGAGTTAAATCTATGGAACAAAAATAATGCCAAATGTATTGAATTAAAAAGCTTGTTGAATAGCACAAACTGAAAAAAATAATACACCGAATTAACAAGTTCTTGCATTTTAATAAATTGAATTCCAGGGTTTGTATTTTTAGGTCCTGAAATTTACCATAGCTGTTTATTTAAGCTGTGAATATTTCAACAAAAAATATTTCAAATACGTTTTCATACTTGTAAATTCAATAATTCATATTCAATTAAGAATAAAGCTAATAAAGGCACAAAAGTAGCATTCAATATAATATCAATGTCTTGGACATTATAAGTAATAAAATGAAAATGAGTAAAATAAGTAAATGATGTTTTGGTCATTTATTAGCTTTATTCTCGCCTATTTACTGGGTTAAAAATCTTACATTATACCATCTCCACCTGCTGGTGAAAAAGCAGTTGGCGATCTTCAATCTGCAATCTATTGCTTTTCCTGCAGTTCCCGGATGTAATGTCGAATTTTAACAGTCGAATTTGAACCACTGAATTTATGGAAGCGAATATTTAAACTAAAATAAAATGAACTGAAAATGACCTTTTGAATATTATACATCGTATTTTTAAAGGGTATTGAAAATATTGTAAGTGAAACCTGGAAATTGAATATGAATTATTGAATTTACAAGTATGAAAACGTATTTGAAATATTTTTTGTTGAAATATTCACAGCTTAAATAAACAGCTATGGTAAATTTCAGGACCCCAAAAATACAAACCCTGGAATTCAATTCATTAAAATGCAAGAACTTGTTAATTCGGTGTATTATTTTTTTCAGTTTGTGCTATTCAACAAGCTTTTTAATTCAATACTTTTGGCATTAATTTTGTTCCATATAAATCACCCCAACCCTAAGTCTGACAGTCTGGCGGAAAATTATGATTTTCTCAAGCCACCATAAATATGATATATTGAATAATGTGATACATTATTTATATTTTATTTAATTATAATATATATAGTTTTTTTTTTTACTACTACTATCTATTGTGTACTGTTTTTTTATTATATATATATATGCATGTTACTTTTTATGTAAATGCTTTGGCAATACATTTGTAACATTTGTCATGCCAATAAAGCAACTATTGAATTGAATTGAATTGAATTGAGAGAGAGAGAGAGAGAGAGAGAGAGAGAGAGAGAGAGAGAGAGAGAGAGAGAGAGAGAGAGAGAGAGTTCTCTATTCTCTATACAGCATCATGGGTAATGTAGTTTTCTATCTTTTTTTTTTTCCCATCATTTCATATATAATTAGACATTGCTTTAAGAATTTGATAAACAGAAACCTACAAGAGATTAGTGACCTTGTAGCTTATAACAGATATGTACATAAATGTTTATCAGTTATTGTTAAATTCTGTTTGCCTAGAGAGAAAATGAATTGTTGCAAGTTCTGGATTGTTGCCATTCTGATTCATAACCATGCAAAAATCAGCTTCTTGGAAAAGAGAAAATTAATTGAATTTGGTTTAGTGCACTGGGAATTGATTGTATGGTGGTTTGCCATTGGTGGATCTCATGTGAATGACAGGTTGCCCCTCCCTTAAGTGTGTAAACATCATCAGAGAAGAGTCCGTCCAAGAAGGAGGGAACGTTATAATTATAAGAGATAGTTCAAAATGTACATTTTCTCACCATTTCCTCACACTAAAGTCTTCTGTTTAACACAAAACTGTTCTGTTCTGAAGAATGATGAAAACCAGCAGCCATTGACATCCATAGAAACAGAAAATACTATAGAAGTCAATGGTTGCTGCTTTCCAACATTCTTAAAAATATCTTCTTGTGTGTTCAATAGAAGAAAAAAACTCAAACCGGTCTGGAACAAGGGAAGAGTGAGTAAAAGATGATGGAATTGTCATTTTGGGATGAACTATCCCTTTAAAAGTCAATATTTAATTAAGATAAATGTCCATTTTTTAAAGGGAACTTACAAAATATTAATGATTTGCAAAATACTGAATAATATATAAGGTAAAAAAAATCACTGTCAATTTTATATGACCAAAAGCCTCATGACAACATGCTTTTAGGTTCATTTAACTGATTAAAATATGTTGTTTCCGCTTATTTTTCAAGTCATTCTAGCTGTTTTAATCAGTTTAAAGTTAAAATGACACGTAATTGTTAATATGATTCAACTTAGAATTTTAGGACAAAGATATAATGTTACAGATTCATTGCATTATACTGCGCTTTTTGCACTATATACTGTTTTGCATTGCATTATACTGTACTTTTTGCACTATACACTGTTTTGCATTATACTGTACTTTTTTCACTATATACGGTTTTGCATTGCATTATACTGTGCTTTTTGCACTATATACTGTTTTGCATTGCATTTTACTGTGCTTTTTGCACTATATACTGTTTTGCATTGCATTATACTGTGCTTTTTGCACTATATACTGTTTTGCATTGCATTTTACTGTGCTTTTTGCACTACATACTGTTTTGCATTATACTGTGCTTTTTGCACTATATACTGTTTTGCATTGCATTTTACTGTGCTTTTTGCACTATATACTGTGCTTTTTGCACTATATACTGTTTTGCATTGCATTATACTGTGCTTTTTGCACTATATACTGTTTTGCATTGCATTTTACTGTGCTTTTTGCACTACATACTGTTTTGCATTATACTGTGCTTTTTGCACTATATACTGTTTTGCATTGCATTTTACTGTGCTTTTTGCACTATATACTGTGCTTTTTGCACTATATACTGTTTTGCATTGCATTATACTATGCTTTTTGCACTATATACTGTTTTGCATTGCATTATACTATGCTTTTTGCACTATATACTGTTTTGCATTGCATTTTACTGTGCTTTTTGCACTACATACTGTTTTGCATTATACTGTACTTTTTGCACTATAAACTGATTTGCATAGCATTATACTGTGCTTTTTGCACTATATACTGTGCTTTCTGCACTATATACTGTTTTGCATTGCATTATACTGTACATTTTGCACTATATACTGTTTTGCATTGCATTTTACTGTGCTTTTTGCACTATATACTGTTTTGCACTGTATACTGTTTTGCATTGCATTATACTGTGCTTTTTGCACTAAATACTGTTTTGCATTGCATTATACTGTGCTTTTTGCACTATATACTGTTTTGCATTGCATTATACTGTGCTTTTTGCACTATATACTGTTTTGCATTGCATTTTACTGTGCTTTTTGCACTACATACTGTTTTGCATTATATTGTACTTTTTGCACTATATACTGTTTTGCATTGCATTATACTGTGCTTTTTGCACTATATCCTGATTTGCATTGCATTATACTGTGCTTTTTGCACTTTATACTGTGCTTTTTGCACTATATACTGTTTTGCATTGCATTATACTGTGCATTTTGCACTATATACTGTTTTGCTTGGCATTATACTGTGCTTTTTGCACTATATACTGTTTTGCATTGCATTATACTGTGCTTTTTGCACTATATACTGTTTTGCATTGCATTATACTGTGCATTTTGCACTATATACTGTTTTGCATGGCATTATACTGTGCTTTTTGCACTATATACTGTTTTGTATTGCACTATATTGTGCTTTTTGCACTATATACTGTTTTGCATTGAATTATACTGTGCTTTCTGCACTATATACGGTTTTGCATTGCATTATACTGTACTTTTTGCACTATAAACTGATTTGCATAGCATTATACTGTGCTTTTTGCACTATATACTGTGCTTTCTGCACTATATACTGTTTTGCATTGCATTATACTGTACATTTTGCACTATATACTGTTTTGCATTGCATTATACTGTGCTTTTTGCACTAAATACCGTTTTGCATTGCATTATACTGTGCTTTTTGCGCTATATACTCTTTTGTATTGCATTATACTGTGCTTTTTGCACTATATACTGTTTTGGATTGCATTATACTGTGTTTTGTGCACTATATACTGTACTTTTTGCACTATATACTGTTTTGCATTGCATTATACTGTGTTTTGTGCACTATATACTGTACTTTTTGCACTATATACTGTTTTGAATTGCATTATACTGTGCTTTTTGCACTATATACTGATTTGCATTGCATTATCCTGTATTTTTTTGCACTATATACGGTTTTGCATTGCATTATACTGTACTTTTTGCACTATATACTTTTCTGCACAACTCTGGTTTGCACTCCTTTCCATATGCCCTTAAGTGTAATTGTATGGTTTACAATTTTTATTTTTACTTATATTTTTAGATTATACTATATGTGTAAGCGTATTTATTGTCATTTCTCTTTAAAATTCTAATTTTATAATAATAATAATACTTAATATTACCCTCACCTTGGGTCTGAGAGTAACGCAATTTCGATTCTCTCTATACGTCCACAATACATGTCTTTGAATTGACAATAAAGCTGACTTTGACTTAAATGCATTGACACTGTTCCCTACTCCTGGCCACAACCATCTCTTGATTTGCTTCTGAAATTTCGAGAAACCCAAAACTGCATACGGAGAGGGGGTGCAAATAGCAAGTTGTTGGTGCGTTACTGAATATTACACCGCGTTCGCTCTCTCTCTCTCTCAATCTGGCTTTCATGATCTGGCCAGCAGAATGTCGTCAAAATGAAAAGCGTATGTTCTCATTAAAGGCATCCCCCGCCATCCTTGCAAGATGCAATTGACGTTAATTCACAGAACCGATAAAGTCTAGGGTTCCATGCGTCCTCTGGGTCGGAGATGTAAGATCACTCGGGGTCAGCGTGAGGTTGAAATTAGACGAGCCTCTCTCCGTGCGCATTTTTCGCCGTTTTCTGCACGGATCAAATCCCGTCCACGGCCGTCCTGCGCTCCGCATCTCTGCCTCCTGCCGTCTGCTTGATTAAATCTAACCTCCCCACATCAAAAACCTCCGAGCGCACGTCGTCTAACCTTACTTCCTAATACTGATTTTGTCAAAACAAATGTAATTATAGGGCTGCGTTTGTTAATTTGGAAATTCACCTTGCAATTGCTGGTACCTTTGCGAGGTCACTGTGACAGAAACTGCTGATTTTGCTAATAAATACGGTCGACAACACAATCAAAAAATAACAGTTCTATTATAATACTCTAAAACCCACTATATATTTAAGTTTAATACATGTAAATACGCTTTGAACACATCATAATGATAATTAATGAAAATAAGCACTTATTAATAAATGATTTGCTTTTATTGAATTAAAAACATCATCGGTCGCTCCAAGTTATAATGAGCATCTCTTATTGCGTAAACAAATTAAAACAATACTCTTGATAGACTAAGAGACAACATTCAACGCTAAGTTAAACCACTCGTTTAATGTTTACAGAGTTGACAATTTTTTTTTTTTTTGCATGCATGTTACAGTGTTCATATTTAGATGAAAAAGAACATATACATTTCATAATCGTTTATAGCAGTAAAAATGTAACGACAGTGTTTATTTTAGTTATTATATACACTACCGGTCAAAAGTTTGGGGGCAGTAGACTCAGTATAATTGTTAAATGTTTTAAAATAAGCTTCTTCTGATCCCCAAAGCTGTATTTATTTAATCAAAAATACAGTACAAACTGTAAAATTGTGAAATGTTATTGCATAATAAAATAACTATTCAAAAGTAGTTTATAATTTAATTCAATAATTTATTCCAGTGACTTTAATGATGAATTTTCAGCTTTATTACTCCAGTCTTCAGAGTCGCAAGATCCTTCAGAAAACACTCTAATATTAATTATTATTGTTATTATGAATATTATTATTATCATTATTATTAAATATAATAATAATAATATTAGGCAACCCAGTGGCGCAGTAGGTAGTGCTGTTGCCTCACAGCAAGAACGTCGCTGGGTCGCAGGTTCGAACCTCGGCTGGGCTGGGTCAGTTGGCGTTTCTGTGTGGAGTTTGCATGTTCTCCCTGGGTTCGCGTGGGTTTCCTCCGGGTGCTCCGGTTTCCCCCACAGTCCAAAGACATGCAGTACAGGTGAATTGGGTAAGCTAAATTGTCCATAGTGTATGAGTGTGAATGTGTGTGTGGAGATTCCCAGAGATGGGTTGCGGCTGGAAGGGCATCCGCTGCGTAAAATCGTGCTGGATAAGTTGGCGGTTCATTCCGCTGTGGCGACCCCGCAAGGGACAAAGCCGACAAGAAAATGAATGAATGAATAATAATATTAATTGTAATCGTCATAAAAGCAATGAGTGAAGTAATAATTTCATTTGAAACTATGTACAATAAGAAAGCAGTTATTTAAAATTTTAATAAATATTTAACAATTTAACATTTTTTTTTTTTTACATTTAATAAATGCCGCCTTGATAAACAGAATAACTGAAGAAAAAAAAACATAAAAAACAAAAATAAAACTGACTCCAAAATTTTGACCAGTAGTGTATAATAAGTGCTTGTTATTGAGAAACAGAAATGTTTGGACATATATTTATGATATAAATATAAAATAAAATTCACAGAGCAGCTTAATATATGAATTTATGTTATAGTTGATTGAGTAAAACAAAACTTTGTTTTAACTTATGATGACCGATAAAAATGTGTATGTTTCTGTATACTTCTTTTAGACACCACAATACTGTTTTGTCTTCGGAAGTGTTAAGAAATCATATTTTTAAACTTTAATTTTTAATAACAAAAAAATGAAAACATTTGTTATTCTGACCAACAGTTATTTTCTAAAAAAAAACTGTAATCACAATATTTAGAAAGTATCAAACCCTTTTAGAAATATTAATAACATTCCAATTTAACATTTCTCTTTCCAATCAATCCAGTAAATCCAGAAAAAAATGTGAATTCTCAATTTATTTCCACAGCTGTATAGCATTTTAAACTTATATAATATTATTAAATGAAATATTGTTTAGATAAAATATATAAATATTAGAACAATGTTGCAATAAAATTATTTCTGTAATGCAAAGCTGCATTTTAAGCGTATTTTTCAGTCACTTTAAAAAGAACTTTTCTCTAAAATTCATTTCAATAAAAGTCTATAAGTCTTTACTCATTTTAATCAATTTAATGCACCCTGAAAAGTATTAACCTCTGTCCAAAATATAATGTACTGTATATGCAATATACAGTTGTAGTCAGAATTTTTAGCCCTCCTGAATATATTAGCCCCCCCTGTATAATTTTTCTCCAATCTCTGTTTAACGGAGAGATTTTTTCAACACATTTCTAAACATAATAGTTTTAATAACTCATAATAACTGATTTATTTTATCTTTGCCATGACAGTAAATAATATTTTACTAGATATTTTTCAAGATGCTAGTATTCAGCTTAAAGTGACATTTAAAGGCTCAACTAATCAGGTAATTAGGCAAGTCACTGTATAATGATGCTTTCTGTAGAAGACAATTGAGAACAAAAAATATTGCTTAAGGGGGCTAATAATATTGACCTTTAAATGCTTTAAAAAAAAATTAAAACTGCTTTTATTCTAGCTGAAATAGAACAAATAAGACTTTCTCCAGAAGAAAAAATATTATAAGAAATGCTGTGAAAAACTCCTTGCTCTGTTAAACATCATTTGGGAAATAAAAAAAAAGAAAACGTAAATATATTAGATTATAATCACACACTGTTCTCCTCCTCGAAGTCAATTTTCTCATCGACTGGGCTTGTGTTTTCCTTTGAGGACTCGGTGGGTTTCATGAACTCCTCATACGGATCCTTCTTATCTGTATCATATCGGACAAAACCTCTCATCAGAGCCAGAGCCATAAAAGAATAGAAGAACATGACAAATAGGATATAGAAGTAAGCGTTGTCGTACGACTGCCGTCTTGTTGTGGTGATACTCGAGGAGGTTGGAGCCGTTGTTGTCGAATTATCTTGGAAATTCTGATGGTTTGTCTCCATTTCCTTCAAAATAGCCTGTCGGCACCTTGCCAGAAGAGCAAGGAGCAATGTTCGGTTGTTCATAGCGCCACCTAGAGGCATATGGTTACTAAAAATGAGGTCAGATTCAAGCTTTCAATCTCTCAAGAGGAAACAGATGCAGTAACCTCAAGAAATCATCTGTTTGTGGTTCTCCACAAGGCTAAAAAGATGATTCCTTCACCTTGAGCTGTGATAAAAAATAAAAAAAAGTTCAGAGCTTACGATATTTGTCCATGAACATCACTGATATTTCCACAAAGACTCGATGTCAAGTGTAGATGTGGAGCAGTATGGGATAGATTAGGCGTCGTTTACTTCAGAATGTCAATGTTTGAAGTCCTTTTTCTTCAGTGTGATGTTTAAAAGGGTTTTCTTCTGATTTCACTTCGTCAAACTTTTACTTAACTGTAATGTTCAGATGTTGAAGGTTTGGTCATGGACACGCTGGAGTCTCCAGTTATCAAACGCAGCTTGTTTAGCTTCTTAAAGTTGATGCTGAAGTTGGACTCGCTCTGACAGTTGTGAGTATTTCAGTCGTCGCATGTACTGTAGCTTCACAAAAGAGCAAGATGGAGAATGACAATAGGAGAGACGCTTTTGGAAAGGAATGCGGTCTGATATGAAGTTGCTCTCTGTATGATGTGATAAACACTCTTTATTATTAGCTCCTGCAGATAAAGGTCCTGCAGCATGGCATTAACACCACTGTGCTGTTCAACATAAAACTATATGGAAATAAATTAAGAGTGCATGTGGATTTACTGAATTAAAGGGATAGTTCACCCAAAATGGAAAATTCTGTCATTGTTTACTCTTGTTCCGAACCTTATTTGATTTCCTTTCTTCTGTTGAACACAAAAGAAGATATTTTGAATAAAGCTGGAAAGCTATAACCATTGACTTCCATAGTATTTGTTTTTCTTACATGCAAGTCAATAGTTACAGTTTTTTTAAGCTTTCTTTAAAATGTCTTTTTTAGTGTTCAACAGAAGAAACTCAAAAACAATCTGTAACCACTTAAGGTGGAGTAAATAGGGAGTACATTTTAATATTAGGACGGACTATACCTTTAGTACCATATGGGTTTGAGTAAAACTGCCTGATAACATTCATTCAAAATTTCAAATAAAAATATTAGCATTACCCCCTTTTACACAGTGATACTGGTAAATATCCGGAAAATTACCGGAACAACTTTAAAAAAGTGCTGTTCTCACAGGCAAGAACATTCTGGAATTTTTCAGGAAAAGACTGTTCACTAATCCATTACAAAATACTGATAAATTCTGACATCATTAACCAGAAATGAGTTCTAAACGGCAGCGCTTGTATTTGTAAACATGAAAGGGGTCTGGCTTTTGTTGATGGTTTTACTTTTATTTAAAGCTTTAGCGTTCATGCAGCTCCTTTGTCCCAGAGACATCCAAGGCAGAAGCGCGAACTGCAGCTAAATTTTACACATCTGACGACATAACAAATTCTGTGGATGGATAAGTATTGTGAACAATTTCGATGAAAACATATGGAGAAACACTTTTGCAAGTCGAGATGTACATAATGTGTGTGCTGGCGTTCACCGGCTGCTTCACATGCACACGCGTCAAGCAACTGAAGCAGAGCTTGTAGGTAAACAAAAAGCGGCTTATCATAAGCATTTTATCTATCATTTTTTTCCATAGTTGGCATTATGAAGGAACATAGAAACGTTATTTGACCCACATCTAGCAGCTAAATGTGTCTGGGAAAATATTCAAAGGCTTTTGTTGTCATGCGTCTAAATATTCTGATGGGCTGGAGTAGACGTCTCATGTCAGCGAGTTGATAGTAAACGCGCTCTTCCGGCAATTTTCTTTCTGCGTTCACACAGTGCAGCATTCCGGCAAATTACCAGTAATGTTACAACTTCTCCTTGCAGAAAATTGCCGGAAAGAATTTACCGGTATTTTCAAAAAGGGTCTGTTCACACTTGATGTCTGTATGTGTGCAAGGGGCTATTATCATCAGAAAATGACAATTGGTCAGAATAAAAAATATGTTGTGATTGAAAATTAAGGTTATTAAGGTTATTATATTACAGATTTTTTTCACTCTTCTAAAGTGAAAACACTAATATTGTTAATGTACAATCGCCAGGAGACCTCAATATGAGATATTGCAATTTAAGAAAACTTAACAATAGAAAAACTTAACACTTATAAACTGAGAACACGTTATTAGTTTTTTTTTGTCCTTCACTTTCGTCAATTGGTGAAGTTAGTTTTTTTTTGCCACTGTAGTAGGGCTAAGCTGATAAACAATCTTATATCAAATCGCGATAAAATTTAAGTCAATAACAATGATAAGCACTGCGCTTTTTTACTCTATATTGATCTAAGAGCCAATCACACAGCAGAAATGTGCAACAATGGGAATCGAAAAGTGTGCCGACATTACAGATGTACTGAATATTTAGCCAAAAATATGTTATGCCATTTAATGGACCCTCTAATTTTTGTGGCTTCGATCATTGTTGGGGTACTTTTTTTTAATCTGGAAGCATTAACTAATTAATGAAATATATATCGTTATCGATCAATATGGAAAATAACAACAGAGATTGCATGTTTGCCCTGGCCTACACTGTAGCCACTGGCTTGCTTGGTTGGGGACTTGTGGAGCTGCTCAAGTTGCCTTTCAGTGTTTCGGCTTTCAGCAGTGACATTTACATTATTACACTGAACTGAACTAAACTTAACCTCAACTGTGAAGACTGGACTTCATCTACAGTTAAAGTCAGAATTATTAGCCCCCTTTACATTTTTTTTTCTTTTTAAAATATTTTCAAAATTATGTTTAACAGAGCAAGGACATTTTCACAGTATGTCTGATAATATTTTTTCTTCTGAAGAAAGTCTTATTTGTTTAATTTTGGCTAGAATAAAAGCAGTTTTTAATTTTTTAAAAGCCATTTTAAGGTCAAAATTATTAGCCCCTTTAAGCTATATATTTTTCAGTAGTCTACAGAACAAACCATCGTTATACAATAACTTGCCTAATTACCCTATCCTGCCTAGTTAACCTAATTAACCTAGTTAAGCCTTTAAATTGCACTTTAAGCTGTATAAAAGTGTCTTGAAAAATATCTAGTAAAATATTATTTACTGTCATCATGGCAAAGATAAAATAAATCAGTTATTAGAAATGAGTTATTAAAATTATTATGTTTAGAAATGTGTTGAAAAAATCTTCTCTCCATTAAACAGACTTCAACTGTATGTTAGGATGCTTTGACACTCTACATTGTAAAAAACGCTATAGAAATAAAGATTTATTGAACTGAATTTGACAACATGAAATTCATGCAAATACCCACAACATGTGCAAATACAGAAATGCGCTTCAAATAACACAGACCACAATAGAAATGTAACGGGGGACTGCAAAATACTGATGAACCCAGCTGCTTTGGAGAACTGTGAGGTGTGTTTTTTGTTTATTTGATCGTCCTGGTCATATGGTTCTTTGTTGTTTGTATAGTTTTAGCATTAATGATCTGATGAATTGCACAATATAATAATATAGTTAAAGACAATTATTGCAGTATTGAAATTTATTTTTGTAAAGGAAAGCGTTTTTTCTCCATTTTCTATAAAACACAGACCGTGGTGATCTTGAAAATCTTAACCCTGAGAAGAGTTTTCAAAAATGTGGCTTTCAGTGACCTGATTCTTTTGTGTGTGGACGAACAGCCAAACCATGTACAAAAAGCAGCAATTTAGTCAATATCCATGTTTGTGTGGACAGCAGGGCTTAAGGTTGTGACTGAATTTGGTTGTAGTTTTGTGTTTTTCTACAGTGATTCTGCTTTTTAACAGCAGGGGTTCATTATTCTCTCTATTATTTTAAATCTTTGTGGGAGAGGGACCTGTAGGAGAAGTTCATTTTACTCTGATGGTTTTGAAAAATATTTTTATTAACATGAAAATTGCCTTTATTTGGGAGGGTTTGTCTCCATTTTGCATTAGAAGTAGGAAGTCAAAAGCCTCATGTGACAGGAAGTAAATCAATTCCATTTTTTTTTCTTTCTTGAAATATTTAATTTGGTTGTTTGCTTGCATGTCATTGAAACATTAACATGCATAACAGGTAAAAAGTTACTTTTACTACTGAACTTCAACAACTATAGTTGCCGGTGGGCTTAAATGGGTTAAAGGACTTCCATCTTTAAACAGAAAGCAGCCAGGTTCGTCAATTTTTGGTGTCCCCCGTCAAATTTCTATTGTGGTCTGCCCGATTTACAGCGCATTTCTGTATTTGCATGTATTGTCAAATTGATGAAGATGCACATGAAATTTCAGCTCAAAACAATCTCAAACTACAGATTTCCATTCAGACTTCCAACATTGTTTAAAATGTCTTATTTTGTGTGCAACAGAAAACCCAAACTGGTTTGAAACAAGTCAAGGGTGAGTAAAAGATGGGAGAATTTCTATCCCTTTAACTGATGCTAACAAAGACAAATAATGTGAGTAAACTAACATTAACTAAAGAACCTTACTGTAAAGTGTAACTGACTTAAAGTACAAGCTATTACTATTACGGAGTTATTTTTAGACCTAGTTATTGTTTATATATATATATATATATATATATATATATATATATATATATATATATATATATATATATATATATATATATATATAATTATGCAAGTATGTATTTCACTTAATTCATACAATATGACCCCAAAAAGCCGGACCAAAAATTATATATATATATATATATATATATATATATATATATATATATATATATATATATATATATATATATATACACACACACACACACTTATACAACAGTTCTGTCTGGTTTTTGAATCTGATTGGCTGATAGTTGTGCGATATTCTGCCAGTAACAGCACTCATACCGCCTCTTCACACTTCATCATTGTGTATTACTCCACCCACATACAGCAACAAGCAGAGGACACAACAGTTTGACAAATATTGCTGCTGTTGGACAACATAATGTACATTTGAGGCTTTTTTTAGTCAAGAATGCAGTTGTTTAGATTGCAACTATGCAGTTTATTTATTTATAAGGATAGTGCCTATTTTAAAATATTTATAATTTCTGAGCAGAACAAAGACGTTGTCTATCCACAAGATGGCGACAGAGACCGCATAATAAGCCATTAGAAGATAAAACAGCATGATTTCTAACTACAGCTGATCAAAACATTAAACTGGTAAGTGATATTCTAAGTTGATCTCTCTTTTTTGTAGTTGTAGTGCTGTATTTATAAAATATAATTGTAGTGTATTGAGTGTGAGATGGAACTCGCATATCAGGAATGTGCCGTTCAGCATGACTTATCTTAAAATGTGAGCAAAATCACCTGTTTTGTCATCACTTTAGACATTACGCTAGAGAATCATTCAAATACTAGCTCTAATGTAACGTTGGTGAATTAGTAACGGGTTCTGCTGTTCTGACATCAGCTGCAGATGTGATTGAATGGTGGAAAAAGTAGTTCCTGATACAAAAGGGTTTATAGACTCTCCATGTTTGTGACTGTACAGTCACATCGCACTGCTACTCGTGTGATATTGCTCATATACTGTATGCTAGGGCTGCACTATTATTTGGAAGAATCTGTTTTGTTTTTCTGCAATATATATATATATATATATATATATATATATATATATATATATATATATATATATATATATATAGCGATATGAATACGATTTCACCAGATAACTTAAATTCCCATTTGGCAAGTAAAATAGCACTGCATAGACTTCATTGTATCAATAATTAAATTAATAATATCTTAATTTATTTTTCTTTATTAAAAACTCACAAATGGTACAATTTCTTGTTCCTGAAATATTTAAACTCTCTTAATAGGGTCAAACAGTTGCAGCCAGGCTTTAAAAACACACGTAAATGATCAACTTTTGCTCCAGTATGGTAAAAATCTTCAACGACTATAGCTCCTGGTCAACTATAATCCCAACTTAACACTGCAGATCCTGCAATGTGACTATTGTGGATGCACTGATTGTGATATTAATGATAAAATGATATATTCTGCAGCCCTAATATATGCAAAAAAAATGCATGCATGCACATTTTTAATTTTGTCTAAAAATTTAATAAACTGTTCCACATATTTTTCACAATGTGTGAATTTATAGAGCAGCAATACTAGCATGAACAATAATTCAAAGCAAAATATCACTTTATGATCATCACAAACCGTGCCTATCCTGATTGCAATTAAACTTATTCATATCATTATTTAGTTTTCTATATGTTCTCCTTGTATTTTAAGCTTCAGAACATGTAACTCAAACCATTTGAGCTGGCATGTCTAACTTGACTGTAGTTAAATTTAGTTAAAGTAAAACTTAGAAATAAATAGAGTATAATACCATAGATTTGTATTCATTTCCCTTTATTTAAGAATCATATTTATGTTACACTAATTCATGATTAGGTGCATTTTAATTCGGCGACCCATCAAAATTAATCTACAATAAATTGTCGAGTTGCAATCTACAATTTCCAGAATAACTGTTTGAAAACCCCAGATTGATTTGCTTTTTCCACAGTCCTGCATGTTTGTGTTGCCGCGAGGTTCAACTGAGCAAATTCCATGTCATTTATTACTGCGAGAAACAGTCTGCTGTCTTTCATGTTGTTTTTGCCCAGCGTTTCTCTCCTCTTTCAGAGTGACGCGGGGGAGAGGGGAGTAACTCTTGCCCTGTCAGCTATGCTGTGATTGTCTACTGATTTCAAAGAGTGTGAGGGGTCGAAGGTTAAGTTGTCTCCAGTATATGTTATTGTGTCTGACACCAGGCTCCATGCTGGAAAAGCGAGCGAAAGCGAGGAACCACAGCCTTCTGGATTGGCGGATGTGAAAAACAAATGTACAAGCATAAAGGTGTGCTACATTAAATTTTATGTTCAAAGCATATTTTAAACCGGTGATTCCAAACCCCTCAGGACCTTTAAACAGGCTCCAGGGGGTACTTGAAAAGATTTTAAGTGCTTCGACGAGGCTATAAAAAAGACACTTAAATAAAAATATGAGGGCAAATTAGAAATTAAAAGGAGATCTGTTTGATTCAATAAAAAGTTTTGTTTAAATAGTTTCCTTTTGAATGTGGTGCCAAAAAACAATATTACATTTTCTTTCAGTGGTTTTCATGGTTTTATGACAATTAAAAAACATTTTGAGTTTAACAAAGAACTTTTGACCGAACAGTTATTAAAATTGATATTTTAATCTTGGTGTGAAGAACCTGTTTTAATATATCCCATAGGTGTAGAATTAGCATGGACGGAGGGGACGTGTCCCCACCAGAATCCACAGATTATTAAAATGTCCCCACCAATAATTTAATCGCCTCCAAAATAAAATAATGCTTTGTTGAAATTTTCCAGTCAGGCTTACTGTGCAAGACTCAGGTGAGACATGGACATAAGCAGCTACATTTCAAAGAAAAGTGTGTCACTTGAAGTCAAGTTCACTACAAGTCCACCATAATAGTAAGTAACCATTAATGTGCAATTAATTACAAAAATTGTTTCGATTTTGGCCTCAATGATGATTATGAAAAAACATCAATCGAGATTAAATGGTTACTGTGTCATATGCCTCCCCTTTCCAGAAGTCTGCATTCATTCCTTGTCAAAGTAAAATCATGTAAATTTACTTTTGCACCATAAGACATGATTGATTTAATGTTGTTTTTATTACTAATTATATTTGATTTATTTATTTGAGTTTTTTTTATTAGAACATGTGCTGTTCTGTTTGCATGCTCAGAGAAGGAAAGGAACATGGACATATAAAGTCATCTTTTAGCTTAAAGTGCAAAAATGGCAATAATATACTTGCAAAAATGTGGTGCAGTGGTAAGTGATTAAGCACAAATAAGCCCTCAGTAAACGGAAGTCTTTATTAAACTACCCTTTTGTCAGACATTCCTTTAACTTTACATTTTAAATGTGATGCTACACTTAAACTTCACAATTGGGGGGTTGGTGTCAAATTAGGTCCCCACCAATATCAAAAGCATATCTACGCCCTTGATATAACCTATTAAAAAGATCCTTAATAACAACATTATTTAGAAGTTAAAAGTTATTTGTGTAACCCTTAATGCATTTTTTTTCCTTTTAGGGTTGTTTAAAGAGGAAAACAAAATATTATCGATTTACTTGACCGATGGAGCTAAAAGGAACAAGTCTCAGGTCTGATTTCTCAATTAAGCATGGCACAAGATTAACAGATTGCAAAGAACATTTGTGACTTTTTTTTTATGGATCAGGCAAGTATGTTGTTATTTTTTAGGCCTACTACTACGACTAGTAGTAGTAGGCCTACTACTACTTTTTGTTTTATCACTTTTAGATTGTAATTAATCAGGTAATTATTTCAACATTTCCATGAATTAGATTCATATTTCACAAACTTTTGCATTTGAATAAAATATATAAGCTGATTGTGTCAACATTCAAAGTGCTGACATACAAACTAATGGCTATATGTTACAAAAGGATGTTTATATATTAACTGCTTTTTATTGTATGGCTCAAGATTAAAAAAAATTGCAAAGAACATTTGAGGCTTTTTTATGGATAAGACAATAATGTTGTTATTGTTTACTTTTAATAGGCCTACTAGTCCTTTCTATTTACTTTTAGATTGTAATCAATGGGATAATTCGTTCATTTCCATGATTTAGATGCATATTTCACACACCTTTGCATTTGATTAAAACATATAGGCTAATTGTGTGAATTCATTTAACATAAGCCAAAATTCAAAGTGCTGACATACCAATTAAAATGGCTATATGTTACATAAGAATGTTTTTATATTACCTGCTGTTTATTGTATGGCTCAAGATTAAAAAATTGCAAAGAACATTTGTGACATTTTTCATGGCTCAGGCAAGTATGTTGTTATTATTTACTTTTATTAGGCCTACTAGTCCTTTCTATTTACTTTTAGATTGTAATCAATGGGATAATTCATTCAACATTTCCATGATTTAGATGCATATTTCACACACCTTTGCATTTGATTAAAATATATAGGCTAATTGTTTGAAATTATTTAGCATAGCCAATATTTAAAGTGCTCACATACCAATTAAAATAACTATATGTTACATAGGAGTGTTTATATATTACCTGCTTTTTATTGTATGGCTCAAGATAAAAAAAAAATAGCAAAGAACATTTGTGACCTTTTTCATGGATCGGGCAATTATTCATGGATGAATTAGATGCGCATTTCACACACCTATGCATTTGATAAAACATATAGGCTAATTATGTGAAATTATTTAACATAAGCCAACATTCAAAGTGTTGACATACCAATTTAAAAGGTTATAAGAATGTTTGTGTGATATGTCAATGCATAAACAGCTTGTAAATTAAAAAAATGAGACTTTCACTGGCTTCTTGTCAATAAGCGTTAGTAGACTGATTTGTGAAGGAGTAAATCTCGGGACGTTTTTTGCTGGGAAAATCAAAACGAATGTGATATGAGCTCATGTGCTCAACTCCACAGTTCTACGAATAGGCCTACTTATATTCAAAATAATACCCAAAATACATATTTGTTATTACTTCAACCCAGATTTACGTAGCCAGATTTAGCCAGTCCCTCAAATATAATTATCAATCAAACTATTATAAAATGGCATTTAGTTACCTCATTTATTGGCGGAGCTCGTGTTGGTGTAAACACATCCATATTGATAATCAGGTACTTTTTTTCCACCGCTGCTTTGTTATACAAATCGTGAAGCATTGATCTTTATGTCGCTCTCGGCAGTGTGGAGGGCGTCTTGGATGTTTGTTTTCAATATCTAAAGTTCCTTGAACCGGAAGCTACGACCGTTTTTTTTTTTTCGTTTTGTGACGCAGCTCCTTGAGAAACGGATTTTCAAATGAGAAAACAGTGGGCGTGGCTTGTTTTTTCTACTGCGAGCTGATTGGATGTGGTAAAGTAGGCATTTCATTCAGAAAGAGTTGGAAACAATGACTGGTGGGAAAGGGACAATGTGAGTTTTGCGGACAAGAAGAGACAGTTGAACATGTTATATTACACTGCATGAAGTATGAAGAAGAAAGGAGGGCTCTTATTAAGAGTTTAGAAGAAATAAGAGTTCAATACAAATTGAATGACATTCTACAAAATAATTCAGGAAATAAATGTTTTAACTTTTTATTGCAGTATCTTAAAAACACTCATTTATGGGAGAGAATTTAATAAAAGAAAGCGATATGTGAGGGTTAAGTCATAATGATCCACACTCCATACCAGTTGGTGGCGGAAATACACCATTTTGTTGTTTGTCAACCGCCAATAAATTGAAGAAGAAGTAGAAGAAGAAGAAGAGTGGGAAAGGGGTTTAGAAGAGATATACACCTCATGCTCAGTGCTTACCTGTTTTCTTTGTTGTCAAAACTGCACTCTAAAATCCATTGAGGTATTTATTTAACCCAGTGGTTGAGTTAAAAATATTTGATGCTTTGTTGGGTTATTTTTAACCTTTATTGGGTTATTGATTCTCAACCAACCAACTGATTCAACTGACATAGGACAGCTGTATGTTAGGCCTAATATGTGTGCGTAATATTGTTTTGCGTTATAAAGTTTATTTAGGCTCCAATGCAATAATATTTCTGTTATTTTTATCATGTTTACCCCCTCTTTGTGTGTCAAATAATTTTTATATCCGTTTCACCAGCACACTTAATTAATGATAAAAGAAACGCTTCGTAATTGTAAATCTATATTAAACCAAGCGGCAACCTCACGCTCTCCCTCATGAAGTAAATATGGAAGTGAAACTGCAATTCATCGTAATTCCGCTAGTCCTGGCTCCATATAGAGCACATTTCTATTGACCCCACTGTTAAAATGGCCAACTTTACAGCAGAAAAAAAGGTGTTTACAGCCTGGTACAAGAAATGATTTTGGTTCATATAGCTAATATTACCCTTCAACACAACTGTGAGGGGGTGAATATTTTTTAAAACTCATCTGTTCCCTTTATATTAGGTTATATTAAGTTTGCATAATTAAGGGCGTGGCCACGTGAGTGACAGCTGGGTCTCGTTGGTCGCCGTTACTTCACCTCAGCTGATTCCGGCTGATTAGCTGCTGATCTCAGCATATTCATTGTATTTTTGTGTTGTTTTATGTGGCTTTACACAGTCAGTTGCTTTTTGGAATTATTTCCTACAATTATTAGATGATATGCCATGCTGTGTGCACTTAATTGTGCTCACAAACCATTCATGTGGCCTCCGTTTCCCAGGTGAGTGAAATTATATACTTATATACCATCTCTATAAATGTATTTGTTCTATTTAAGATAATTTATATTTTTCTTTAGACCTGTAAAGCACTCCAGAATCTGACAGATTGATTAGCTGTAGGCTATAAAACAGTCATCTGAAATGTTGTCATACAGTGTAATGCCTGGATTTCATCAATATCTTCCATTTACTAACACAGACTATATTTTAAGTATATGGAAGTAATTCGCCTTTTCCTCCAGTTGAAAAACGTCATAAGAACAATGTTTAGTGCAGGGGTGTCCAAACTCGGTCCTGGTTAACCATGCCCAAGGCCTAAAATATACATAATATGACAATTTAGCAGTAAAAAACAGGAAGTTCATTTTCAGATTTCAATTGAAGATAAGAAGGGCGAACATTTTTTTTCTTAATGACATGCAAAGATGAATTCACCACAAAACTAGCAATGTGAACTATAACAAAATCAATAAGGTTAGTTTTGATTTCTTGGGGACTTTAAATTCACAGCAAAGGTATTTCCAACTTCGTTGTCGTGAGTGTTTTTGACGCACGTTACGTTTATTCGCAATAGAGTTTAATCCTTTTAAAGAATGTCAATTAATACACGTAATCCAATCGTAATTCATAGAACCTCATCCTGCTAATGCAAGATCTATCTAAATGTGTCACAATGGGCCATATGCACAGCTAGTGTATTTCAGACAATGATAAACTTCCGGTGAAAGGTTAATGTGACAATTTTCAATTACATAAGGTTCCTTTTACAACATCGATGTTGTAATGTAATTAAAATACATTCAGTTAAATAGACTTAAGCATTCATTTAGTTGTTCAAGTGAAAAACGAGATGAAAGACCGTGTAAACGCTAGCGCCATCAGTACCAGCAGGCAAGCACAGAAACTCCATTGAAAATACTGGGTAAAATAAACTGACATATTTTAAAGACACAGTGGGGGAAAATGGAATTTAATGCAGTGCCTTTTAGTTTGGTCTGAGACCCACTTTATATCGGATATCTAACAGGCAGTGAAGATCGCTGATTTTTAAAGAAATCATACCTTAAACTTGGCAATTTTATAATTGGCTAGCTGGCTGAAAAAGTCTGTGTGCATATACCCTATAAGAGTACAAGTGTAGTTTTCAAGGGTGGCATCTGGACAGAGTAGCTGAAGACTCCTGACACATTTCAGAGAACGAAAGAACATTGAAAAATGACTTTGTCCCTGATCTCTGTTGTGTTTGGAGGTTTAAAACGCTCTGCTTTAGTCATTAACCTTGTTAAAAGCTCCCCGGAGAGAGGGACTTTGCCATTAAAGAGTTTAACAAAGAGTTTATGAAACCGAATATATTTCTAAATGAATAAAAGTTCTTTCATGAAGCTTAAGGCTATAATAAATATAATAGTTATCGCAAACGGTCATGCTAATTTAAAATCATAGATAGTTTGTTTTATGCAGGTGCGGAATGATGTTAAAATGGTCCAAAAAGTGATCTAATTTGTTGTTTATCACAAACAATTGCAGAAGAAATATTAATAGGGGGAAATTTTGTAAATTATTCCTTTAACTGAAACTAACAAAGACAAATAATGTGAGTAAACTAACATTAACTAAAGAACCTTACTGTAAAGTGTCACTGACTTACAGTACAAGCTATTACTATTGTGTATAATTAAGTATGTATTTTGCTTAGTTCATACAATATGAGCCCAAACAAAAACTCTCTCTCTCTCTCTCTCTCTCTCTCTCTCTCTCTCTGTATATATATATATATATATATATATATATATATATATATATATATATATATATATATATATATATATATATATATATATATATATATATATATAGTTTTTATTAGAATTATTAGCCCCCCTTTGATTTTTTTTTCTTTTTTAAATATTTACCAAATAATGTTTAACAGAGCAAGGAAATTTTCACAGTATGTTTGATAACATTTTTTCTTCTGGAGAAAGTCTCATTTTTTTATTTCAGCTAGAATAAAAGCAGTTTTTTATTTTTTTAAAAAAACATATTAAGGTCAATATTATTAGCCCCTTTAAGCTATATATTTTTCGATAACCATAGTTATACAATAACTTGTTTAATTATTCAACCTGCCTAGTTAACCTAATTAACCTAGTTAAGCCTTTAAATATCACTTTAAGCTGTATAGAAGTGTCTTGAAAAATATCTAGTAAAATATCATTTACTGTCGTCATGGCAAAAATAAATCAGTTATTAGAAATGAGTTATTAAAACTATTATGTTTAGAAATGTGTTGAAAAAAAAACTCTGTTAAACAGAAATTAGGGAAAAAAATAAACAGTGGGGCTAATAATTATAACTTCAACTGTGTGTATGTGTGTGTATATATAAATATAAATATAAATTCAAATATATATATATATATATATATATATATATTACTAGATATACAGTAGCTTTACTTTACTAGATATACAGTAGCAATCAGATTATATTATTCAACCCCCTGATTTATTAGCCCCCCTGTTTATTATTTCCCCAATTTCTGTTTAACGGAGAGAAAAAATTTTCAACACATTTCTAAACATAATAGTTTTAATAACTCATTTATAATAACTGATTTATTTAATCTTTGCCATGATGACAGTAAATAATATTTTACTAGATATTTTTCAAGACACTTCTATACAGCTTAAAGTGACATTTAAAGGCTTAACTAGATTAATTAGGTTAACTAGGCAGGTTAGGGTAATTAGGCAAGTTATTGTGTAACGATGGTTTGCTTTGTAGACTATTGAAAAAATATATAGCTTAAAGGGGCTAATAATTTTGACCTTAAAATGGGTTTTAAAAAATTAAAAACTGCTTTTATTCTAGCCGAAATAAAACAAATAGGACTTTCTCCAGAGGAAAAAATATTATCAAACATACATATATACATGCATACATACATACATATATATATATATATATACACACTAGGGTTGCTATTCCAAGTGTATCCAAGTTAGTATTTCCAGAAGTGTCCCCAGTGTGTGACAAATGTCAGTTTTTAGATTTCAACCGGTCTCATTCCTATATTCCTGTCACAAATTACAGAGATTCTGAAACAAAATGTCAAGTTTTTTCAGTTACATTAGACATTCTAGTTGAACCAGATCCTATATTAGTTATATTTGGAGTTTCCGAAGAATTTTTGAGACCTACACGGGTACAACAACAGTTTGTTTCATATGGGTTGATCTCTGCCTAAAAACGTATCATTTTGTTTTGTAAGAAAAAAGAAGTTCCAACTCTTAAATTATGGCTGACAGAGTAAACAGGTACACTACATCTTGAAAAAAAATCAGATATACCCTAAAAGACAAGGTTTTGTTATTTGAAAAAAATTGGTCCCCTTTTATTTTCTTTTTACAAACTTGATTAATGTTTACTATGCCTTTAGTACCTACGTTTATTGTTGAATAGCACTGGTGGGGGGAATGCATGTTTATTTTCTTTTTGTTTAATTATTATTTTTATGACTGTTGTTGTTCGTTGTTGTTTTTTCTTTTCAAATGTCTAATTGTTAAAATGTAAGTTTTATGTTTATGTTTAAAAAAATGTATTTTCAAGCAAATGTCTGCAAAAATTTCTAATAATAAAATGTTGAAACCATATGCTAGGGCTACACAATATTGGAAAAATCAGTTTTGCTTTTCTGCTATATATATATAGCGATATGAATACGATTTCACCAGATGACTTAAATGCTTCAATCTGGCAAGTAAAATTGCACTGCATAGACTTCATTGTATAAATAATTTAATAAATAATATCTTAATAATTATTTTTTTTATTAAAAAGTCGCAAAAAGTACAATTTCTTGTGTCTGAAATATTTAAACTCTCTTGATAGGGTCAAAAAGTTGCAGTCAGGCCTTAAAAACACATGTAAATGATCAACTTTAGGTCCAGTATGGTAAAAATCTTCAATGACTGGCTCCTGGTCAACTATAATCCCAACTCAACATTGCAGAACCTGTGATGTGACTATCATGGATGCAAAGAAGTGTAGAAGAAAAATTAAAAGGGGGTAAAAGAATGCAAAGGATTTAGTTTAAATAATCCAAAACAATAAGCTTGAAGGAAATTTCTTTATTTTTTTCTTATAAATAGTAAATAGTGCTGCATTTTACACATTATTCATCAACAATTATATGCAGTCGAGAACCAAAAACAACAACAACAACAAAACATACAAGTATAAAAAAAACAAGGTAAAAAAAACTTCTTAAGATGTGGAAACAGATGAACATTGTGTTACAGAGACAGAACAAAGAAAGCTCTCAGTCCTACTCATCTGCAGAGTCAAAATAAAGGTGACATCCATCCACTTTACGAAACACTGCATCATCTGGAATCTTTTCTTGCATGAAAAACAATCAGAACAGAGTTTAAGGACAGATGATTTTGTGAGCGAGTGAGAACAGATGAGTGTTTAATGAGGTATTGAGTGTGTATTGCACTTTCATTGGGTTCATGTCGTGGCGTGTCTATAAATGTTCAGAATGGTGTACCACCATACTACCTATTCCACACTTTGCGCCGTGTATATTTAGTGAGAACATTTTCTGCACACAAAATTAACTAGACAACCTGCTACATTCGCCACTGCACTGTGTTGCACAAGTTTCCATCCATGTAAAGCTCACAGAGCAAGCACATTTTTAATAGTAAACAAAAACACCAGCAAGATTTGAAAACAAGGCGCTGAGCATCTGTTTCAGCTCTTTTATTTTCCAGGTGCTGAGAGTTGAAGAACGTTCAGCTTTATGTAAAATGCAGCTCTCATCAATGTAACTTCTGACCCAGCCATTTAATCGCAGTGGAGAAGGAGCAGGACAAAAACCACACCCACCAATTGTATCAAGCTAACGAAAAATGGCATTAAAATGACTATATTGCGGCAACATTTTTAGCCATATACAAATGACCTGTATCTAAAGCGTCTCACTTTCAATGACCAAAAAGTTGAACCACAAAAGTGACCACTGGACACAAAGCGTTAAAGCAACACTGTGTTTTGTTTTTGACCTTATAATCATGTCTCTAAAATTATTTACAGCAGTTGCACTTACCAACCACAAGAGGTAGCAGCGAGCAATAAAAAGTTACATAGTGTTGCTTTAAAGGGTTAGTTCACCCAAAAACAAAATGTTATTTATGTTATTAATTACCCATGTTGTGTTGTTTCAAACTCCTGAGACCTTCCTTCATCTTATATTGATATTTTAGATGAAATCCGAGAACATATATATATATATACTTTAAGGTAAGTAGTTTGTAAACAATTTATATTGGCTGAATTTAAACAAACAAAATAAATTTAGTAATGTTCAACTTAATTTGTTTGTTTAAAATCATCACATATAAATAGTTTAAAACCACTTACTTTAAAAATAACCCACATTAACCCATCATTAAAAATAACACTGGCTTGTGGTTCCAAGACATTCTGCTCAAGATCAGTTTGGAAACACTTTCATAGTGAATGCGATGTATATGGATTTAGACTCTCACGATGTGTTATTGTTTGTTTGTTTTTTTAACAACGATGAGTGAGATACTTGATAATACAGCTTGCACGGTGATAAAACCACAACTGTGATATTACCAATGCAATCTCACTGCAATTCGTAACTTTTTGATTTAGTGGCTAATTCGTATGAATTCATACAATCTAATTCGTAAAATTTAGTACGATTTGCTCATCCCCAATGACGGTTGGGTTTAGGGGTGGGGTTGGGTGCCACACCTCCTTTTTAAAATCCATTTTTGTACGACTGAACTTGTAAGAATTCGCCACTAAACTGACAAAACATAAAATGCTTACGTTTTCTCGTGAGATCAGGCTGGACTTTACTGAAGGCAATCAGTATCCTTTCAGACACCCATATTATTATTCAGGAACTATAAAGCTACAGCGGTTTCCCCAGTTGAAACACCTTTTTTGCATTGAAATGGTGCTTTAAATTATTTGATTTTGGATGGAAACTTAGCTACTGTAATGCACATGACCTGACCTTCATATTACATTTCAATGTCTTTTCTTGACTGCCAAAAATTTTTCTTTTAACAAAATAAGATACTACAATTTAAACTATTCCTCACTGCACGGTGAGAAAACTACAACTGTGATATGACCAAAGCAATCTCAGCAATTCGTAACTTTTTGATTTAGTGACTAATTCGTATAAATTCGTACGATCTAATTCGTACAATTTAGTACGATTTGCTCATCACCCAATGACGGTTAGGTTTAGGGGCGGGGTTGGGTTGGGTGCCACGCCTCCTTTTTAAAATCATACATTTTCGAACAACTGAACTCGCATGAATTCGCCACTAAACTGACAAAACGTAAAATACTTACGTTTTCTCGTGAGATCGGGCTGAAATTTACTAAAGGCAATCAGTATCCTTTCAGACACCCATATTATTATTCAGGAACTATAAAGCTACAGCGGTTTCCCAGGTGGAAGCACTTTTTTTGGATGGAAACTAAGCTACTGTAATGCACATGACCTGACCTTCATAGTTCATTTCAATGTCTTTTTTTAACTCATTTTATTACACTGCCGAAAAATGTTTTTTAACAAAATAAGATACTACAATTTCAACTATTCATCACTGCGAAACATCTTCTGTTTCCTAAACAAATTTAGTATATACTTTAGTGCACAGTATGCAAAAGGAAGTACAATAGTATTCCACTCTGAACATGATGTCTGTCTAATAATATGGTGCGTGTGCATGTGCATGTGTGTGTGTGTGTGAGTGTGTTCAGATGAACTAGTAATAAAAGGGTCACACTTCTTCGTTTAGTCCGTCTATCTCTCCGAATGCCATCGGACACTTGAGTGCATTCCTTCCAGGTCACCCCCCTCTCTCTCTCTCTCTCTCTATGAAGAGGACCTGAGAGCGTTGTGCTGAAAGTCAACATGTTCTTATGGAGTCAGTCTTTTATTTACGAACGAGAAATAAGGAAAAGTTGGCACATCTGTCATTTCCGGAGCCCTTATTTCCTAAATGCATCAACAAAATTTGTTGATGTAAAGAGTCACTGTCGAGTTGGGTCGCAAACCAGCCAGTAAAGTGCGTCCATCAGTGGACAGCTGAAATCAGAGTACGGCGCCACACCCTTCCCTGCCATTCCGTGCTGTTTGTAAGCACAGTCTCAATCTTTGAGTTGTTTGTTTGTCCTTTCCCTTTGTCCTCCGTGTGTCCCCATGCTCATTGGGAAGGAGGCGGCGAGTGTCACCAGAATTTTGTGATGCTCTAAAATTGGATATATATTTGCTGTATATATGCGGAGGGGCCCGTTTCCTCCAGGTCTAAATGGTAAAACTAGTCCTCGGTCCTGGTTCTAATCCCAACCCAACCTCGTCCACAAAGTCCCCCTTGTTAAAAACAACTCGGACCACCGTCATCACTGGATCCTCAGCAAGGCTCACTCGGGCAGAGAGGCAGAGTGCGAGTTTCAGGATGGATGATCATTTTGGTCAAACATTCAAGAGGTGAAGGAGAGCTCAAGTGCAGGAGTTTA
>LR812520.1:55946770-55968556 GCA_903798195.1 Danio kyathit
TATATATATATATATATATATATATATATATATATATAAATATATATATATATATATATATATATATATGTATAAATATGTATAAATATTTATATAAAAACGTCTAAATATGTGTAAATATGTATAAATATATATATATAAATATGTGTAAATATGTATAAATATATATATAAATATGTGTAAATATGTATAAATATATATATATAAATGTATAAATATGTATAAATATTTATATAAAAACGTGTAAATGTGTAAATATGTATAAATATAAATATAAATATGTGTAAATATGTATAAATATATATATAAATGTGTAAATATGTATAAATATATATATAAATATGTGTAAATATGTATAAATATATATATAAATATGTGTAAATATGTATAAATATATATATAAATATGTGTAAATATGTATAAATATATATATAAATATGTGTAAATATGTATAAATATATATATATATAAATGTATAAATATGTATAAATATTTATATAAAAACGTGTAAATGTGTAAATATGTATAAATATATATATAAATATGTGTAAATATGTATAAATATATATATAAATGTGTAAATATGCATAAATATATATATAAATGTGTAAATATGCATAAATATATATATAAATATGTGTAAATATGTATAAATATATATATATATAAATATGTGTAAATATGTATAAATATATATATAAATGTGTAAATATGCATAAATATATATATAAATATGTGTAAATATGTATAAATATATATATATATATATGTGTAAATATGTATAAATATATATATATATATATAAATGTATAAATATGTATAAATATTTATATAAAAACATGTAAATATGTGTAAATATGTATAAATATATATATAAATATGTGTAAATATGTATAAATATATATATATATAAATATGTTTAAATATGTATAAATATATATATAAATATGTGTAAATATGTATAAATATATATATAAATATGTGTAAATATGTATAAATATATATATAAATATGTGTGAATATGTATAAATATATATATAAATATGTGTAAATATGTATAAATATATATATAAATGTGTAAATATGCATAAATATATATATAAATGTGTAAATATGCATAAATATATATATAAATATGTGTAAATATGTATAAATATATATATATATAAATATGTGTAAATATGTATAAATATATATATAAATGTGTAAATATGCATAAATATATATATAAATATGTGTAAATATGTATAAATATATATATATATATATGTGTAAATATGTATAAATATATATATATATATATAAATGTATAAATATGTATAAATATTTATATAAAAACATGTAAATATGTGTAAATATGTATAAATATATATATAAATATGTGTAAATATGTATAAATATATATATATATAAATATGTTTAAATATGTATAAATATATATATAAATATGTGTAAATATGTATAAATATATATATAAATATGTGTAAATATGTATAAATATATATATAAATATGTGTGAATATATATAAATATATATATATATATATATATATATATATATATATATAAATGTATAAATATGTATAAATATTTATATAAAAACGTGTAAATGTGTAATATGTATAAATATATATATAAATATGTGTAAATATGTATAAATATATATATAAATGTGTAAATATGTATAAATATATATATAAATGTGTAAATATGTATAAATATATATATAAATATGTGTAAATATGTATAAATATATATATAAATATGTGTAAATATGTATAAATATATATATAAATATGTGTAAATATGTATAAATATATATATAAATATGTGTAAATATGTATAAATATATATATATATAAATGTATAAATATGTATAAATATTTATATAAAAACGTGTAAATGTGTAAATATGTATAAATATATATATAAATATGTGTAAATATGTATAAATATATATATAAATGTGTAAATATGCATAAATATATATATAAATATGTGTAAATATGTATAAATATATATATATATAAATATGTGTAAATATGTATAAATATATATATAAATGTGTAAATATGCATAAATATATATATAAATATGTGTAAATATGTATAAATATATATATAAATATGTGTAAATATGTATAAATATATATATAAATGTGTAAATATGCATAAATATATATATAAATATGTGTAAATATGTATAAATATATATATATATAAATATGTGTAAATATGTATAAATATATATATAAATGTGTAAATATGCATAAATATATATATAAATATGTGTAAATATGTATAAATATATATATAAATATGTGTAAATATGTATAAATATATATATATATATATAAATGTATAAATATGTATAAATATTTATATAAAAACATGTAAATATGTGTAAATATGTATAAATATATATATAAATATGTGTAAATATGTATAAATATATATATATATAAATATGTTTAAATATGTATAAATATATATATAAATATGTGTAAATATGTATAAATATATATATAAATATGTGTAAATATGTATAAATATATATATAAATATGTGTAAATATGTATAAATATATATATAAATATGTGTGAATATGTATAAATATATATATATATATAAATGTATAAATATGTATAAATATTTATATAAAAACATGTAAATATGTGTAAATATGTATAAATATATATAAATATGTGTAAATATGTATAAATATATATAAATATGTGTAAATATGTATAAATATATATAAATATGTGAAAATATTTATAAATATATGTAATGAATTACACTAGTTATTATAAGATATTATAAGAAAGTATACTGATGCCTCCTAGTGGTCTCTGGCACAATAACTGAGAATAACTGAAATCAGTACATTATTATATCATCCACATTTGCCAAGAAAATGAAGTGAAAATCCAGCAAATGATTGAGCGAGCTGACGAAAAGAGCACTGGCCAATGAAAGAGTCCTACATCCAGCATGGATCAGAGTCAGTGATCAACAGCATCTCCAGATCTGACCCGTCTGCAACACATGTTTCTAATATCACCCTGCCACGGGCCATTCGAGACCCCCGCAAACTCCTCGGCGGACCCCCAGCTCTGTGCTTACAAGCCCTGCAAATTAATGACATCAAGATGCAGACGAGGATTGAGCAGCGGCTTCTGTCAAACACGGGATCCAGAGCCCGCTGCCGCTCTGGTCGCATGTGTTTGAGTGGATGGAGAAGGAGATCTTTGTTACCCGGAGCTCATTACATGGCTGGCTGATGAGATATAGCTCATCTCACGGGGTTGCGAGAGGTCACGGGTTAGCCATCATAAACCAGCAACCTGCGCACTTTTGAATGGCTAATGTACACTGGTGATTAGAAGGCAAACATGTCGCTGAAAATAATCTGAGTTGACGTTTGGATGATCATGTTTCTCAATGGAATCAACCATTTAAATAGAAAAAAAGTTTCATTGAAGGAATGTGGACTATTGCAGTGTATATACTGTAAAATAAGAATTACAACTAAATTAAGAAGATATCAATATGGCTGGATTTAGATTAAGCAAATAGGTAAAGAGAATAAAAAGCAGATTTTTCTAATTATTTTTTAGTGCTGTCAAAGGATTAATAATGATTAAATGCATACAAGATGAAAGTGGGTATTTACTATAGGTGGGCATAGATTGATTTTTTTAATCTAGATTAATCTTGGAATTAATCTAGATTAAAATGGCTCATTTGAACTCTGCCCAAGGCATTCAGAATATGTGTGCTACCCAAATAATAAGTCTTTGAGAACGGGTTTCTCAAGCAGGTGGGGCATTAGACCAGGGGCTCATCTCCGGTTTCCAAAATGCATCACAAACTGCTTGAGAAACTGTTCTACTATGATAATTGGTGATGAAAATAAATTCTGTTCAATGTGTTTACTAACTGTTTATTCAGTTAAACATGAATTATGAACTGTAGGCCTACATAGCCTAAACTCCAAACAGCGATTTTTGATGACCTTAATCCGACTAAAGTCATAACTGAACTAAACAAAAATGGAATTAAGATGTGGAGTATGCAGATATTAGTGGCATTATTGAAGTAAACACCGCGGTCTTTAGGACCTTTTGCTATATTTTCCGACAAGATCCACAAGCTGCTGTCAGTAAAGGACCGCACACACACACACACACACACACACACACAAACATCGCGAAATGCGGAAGTATTTTTCTTTCCATTTGGCATGCATTATTAAATTCCAGTACACTCTCACCAGTCCTTACTGATATCTTTTGCGTCTAATACCCCAGTTTGTCATGATAGCATGAATGAAATGTTCGTGAGGTAAAGTGAAACTGCCGAACTGCAGTTAGAGTCAGGTATCCTGCTGATTTGATTCAGAAGGGCACTCTTTTATCAGACGGCTCACCGGTCAGGTATACATCAGCGCTAATATATCAAGGTGAAAGTCATCATAGCTTCCGTAAAACAGACCCAACTCCCAACCCAACTTTGAGAATAGATTAACTGCGATAATTTTTTTTTCCGCGCGATAAGAGTCTCGCGTTACGCAGCACGTTAACGCCGATAACGGCCCAGAACTAGTATTTACATAATATATTCGTGTGTTCTGTGTATATTTATGTATATACTGTATGTATACTGTAAATACACACTGTATAACCCAAAAAGATAAGGTAACTCAAACCATTTGAGGAAACCGATTGCAACAAGCCATTTAAGTTCAAAAGCTAATCCTAATGAGTACTGTGAACTTAATCTATTTGAGTAAACGAAGCAATTTGAGCACAGTAAAACCCAATAAATGAAGAGAACTCAAACAAACTGAGTACTGTAAAACTCAATAAGTTAAGGCAACTCAAACCGTTTGCGGAAACTGATTGCCACAAACCATTTGAGTTAAAAAAAAAACTTATCTTTATGAGTACTGTGAACTTACTCCATTTTGAAGTAATGAGGTATTTAATTAACTCATTACCTTCAACACTGAGTTCAAAACTCTTTTCAAATGAGTAGAATTAACTTTCAGTCAATTTTGAGTTAACTACACTCATTTCATTTGATAAAGTTGACTGTTGGGTTTTACAGTGCAGACATACTGTATATATACTGTATATATATATATTTGTGTAATGAATACAAACGAATATGTTATACAATATAGTCACGCATAAATTTATATACACAAAAATATAAACTATGCACAAATATATTTAGCAAATATGAACTTTTATTTTGGATGTGATTAATTGAGATTAATCTTTGGCAGCACACATTTTTAAAGTGCTTGTTATTGAATATGTTTAAATTAATCAAGTATGCATATTTATATATTTTTTTCTATATATAACTAGTGATATTTTTCACATTTAAGTAAATAAGTATTTTACTTTCTTTTAATTATATAGAACTCAAGTCTCTAAGCCTGGCTTGTTATCTAATAAACCTGGTACTGTAAAAGAATGAAAAAATATTGTTGTTGGATCTTTTTCAGTTTGGATAAAAAGACATGCGTGATGCATAAATATACTGTATTAAAATAATCTTTTACTCGGGTTAAAACAATCGTCTGCAAGTTTTTATTTGGATCAGATCCAATCAACAGCTGATTCACTAGCATGAACCACGCCACACTTTGAGCTAGACTTTACTGTAGGGATGAAGGGGATAGTAAGAGAACAGTGGGATGAAGGGGAAAGGGAGTAAGAGGATGACTGGTGAATAGGTGGGTAGGTTGATCGGGCATCCTAATATGCCCAGAGACTCAGAGTGGGGGTCCTGTCTCTGTAATATTTTGGCAGAGTGGTTGGACCCCCCGATTCAACCTACATGTAGGAGTGAAGAGGGTTATAGGATTGTGAATGGGAAGCAGGGAAATAGGGGGAGGGAGGGTGGGTTCAAAAGAACTAGAAGAACAGTGCTAGAGGGATGGTCTTCCTTAAATAAGTTTAAGGGAGTAGGTGATTGGTTAAGGAGACAAAGTGAGGCGTGGTTCCGCCGCTGAACCTTTATAAACAAGTTAACACCATTAAAATGAACTTGGTAACACTTTATTTTGATGGTCCATTTGAGTATTGTAGACTGTCTGCTTAATATCTGCTGATACTGCTCCTTCAACAGACATTTAACTGACTATAAGAAACTTTGCAAGTACATGTCAACTTACACTAACCCCAACCCCAACCTAACAGTCTACTTATAATCTAATGAGAATTAGCTGGCATGTAGATGCAATGTAACTTAAATTCAACAAACGAACCATCAAAATAAAGTGTGACATGAACTTCTGTCTTGTAATATTTGCACCCAAACATGTCAGAATAAAAAAAATAATCTTGTCGCTTTTGATACTGTAAAACAGGATAAGTTGACTTTACTTAAAAAGTGAGTAAACCTGTTACTATTAAAGTGATAGTTGACTTTACTTTTTAAAAACTTTAAGTAAATAAACTATGTGCATAATAATAACAGTTACAAGTTACAGCGAGTTTACTTAGTCAACTTGTCACTTTTAAGATAACAGGTTAACTCAAGTCAAGTTTTTTTTTAAGTCAAGAAACAAATCACGTTTTACAGTGTATAACCAAGTAGAACATCTTTTCAAAATATCATATTGATTTTTATCATATAGAAGCAAAAACAGGTTGGCTAATTGCATTTTGGTTCTTTGGTTAAAATGATGTACATGTTGTGTAAAAACTCCCACATAAATATGAGTACATATAGTAAGTTGCAAATATTTCTCATGAACATAAATAATCTTCTGACAGTATTGAGATTAATTCAATTAAGTAATATTTTGTTTTATTCCACCAATCCAAATGAATCCCTTTTTAGAGTATAAACACATGTGCCAGTCTTTCTATAGTAGTAACAGTGCTGGTATTCACCTTGCTCTGCCCGTATTGGCTGTACTGGTAAGACGCCACGTGGTCGACGCTGTACCCGGGTGAACTGTAGCTGGATGGGCAGTAGGACTGGGAGCTGGGCAGGGCTGGCATGCTGGGAAGGCCTGGCAGAGCCTCCAGTCTCTGAGAGGAGTGACAGCTGGCGGGCATGCCTGTGCTGGGCTCCAAACCGCCCGTCAGCGGAGACAGGGCGAAATCAGACTGCGGCTGATGAGGGACTGCACCTGGATTCAACAGCCCCATTACCTAAACACACAACAACACAACACTTCAGTATAGCTGTGGAACAGAGTTATATGTACAGGTAAAGTCAAAATGATTAGCCCTGCTGTGATTTTTTTAAATTCTTTTTTAAATATTTCCCAAGTGATGTTTAACAGACAGGGTATTTTCACAGTACTTCCTATATATATATATATATATATATATATATATATATATATATATATATATATATATATATATATATATATATATATATATATACACACAGCAAAAAAAAAAAACAGTGTACATTTAACTCAATTTGAGTTTAACTTAACACTCCTTGGGTGTACATATGACTCCCTCCCTTTTTAGTTAAAATAACACTTTCCAAAGTGTGAAATTTGTACATTACTCTTAGACTTCATTTTAACACAGTACGTTTATTCTTACATCGAACTGGAGTGTGTGTTACCCTTCAAAGTGTTGATATATTACCTTTTTTCCTATATTATCAATTGGTGTGTGTGACAGCAGTGAACAAATATGTTGAAAGTAGTTTTAATTTATTAAATGTTCATATCATAGAAATAGTTTTCAGAGAAATAATTTCAGTAATAATTTCAATACATTCAAATCTTTGCATTTTAAAATGCAACAAGACATGTTTCAAGTTTAAGTAAAACATACTGGTTTGATCACTGTTTGTCTGAAAGAACCTGTTTGAGTAAAAAAAAATGACTTCCCATCACTAGTGGGAAATACACTGCATATTGGGTTAAAAGTTTAACACTGAAAAATAAAACCCTCTTAAATATACGCTCTTTCACACTCGTGGATTAAAATGTACTCTGGTTTTAACACTGAACAACACCAAAAAAAAAAAAAAATCACACTGCATATTTAACACTGTAATTTTTGCTGTGATATATATATATATATATATATATATATATATTTTTTTTTTTTTTTTTTTTCCTGGGGAAAGTCTTATTTCTTTTTATTTGGCTATCATAAAAGCAGTTTTTAATTAAAAAAAAAAAAAAATTTAAGGACTATTTTATTAGCCCCTTTTAGAATTTTTTTTCTGTACAAAAGACTGTTGTCCTATAACTTGTCTAACTATCCTAACTTGCCCATACTCAAAAGAAAAGACTTTTGCTGCTTGTTCAAACGACTTATTTAAAATTAACTGAAACAACAAAATTCTTCAGAATTTTTGGGACAACTTAGGGTGCTTTTACACTTGCTTCAATTGCCTGGACCGAACCCAAGTTCGATTGTCCCTCCTTACCACCTTCTTGGCTGGTTTGTGTTCACACTGTCTTTTTTCCTTCTGAACCCTGGTACGCTTGCGTCATCAAGCTGCTGTTTTGTGTACAGCTGTTGCTAGGTAAGGCCCATGAAAGCAGAGCGCCAAAATGGAGACGTAAACATATCACGGTCATTCTGATTTTACTGAATCTTTTGCTTTTGTTACCAACATCAAAATACAGAGAGCCACCTGCATCTATCTGCAGCAATTTTTTTTAAATGCTCAGAACATTACGCGATGTCTCCAGAAGTCGTTTTTGTAGGAGACAAGCAGATATTATCACTGTTTGCACTGGCTCAGTCCCGCTTGTCAGAGTACGTGTCACGTGATGCACACACACACACACACACACACACAAATGAACGTTATGAAAACTAAAGTTTGTTGTACAGTTGGCGGTTCACTTCCGTTATTTGGTATGATTGCTTTCATATCAGAAGTGAACCGTACCAGACTTTTTCAGGCGAACTTGAGTACGTTTCGTGGGTGCGCAGTCGAGTTCACGCATCGCCTGCAGTATTATGACACTTTTATCGATCATTTTTTCCCGCAATTGACAGCAAGAACAAACATAGAAGCATTGTCTGATTGACAAGCAGTACCTAATTATGTTCAAAAGAATTTAAAACGCCAAATGGGACGAATTTATACCCCATTTCGAAAGTAAAACATACTCTAATAGGTAGTGTTTCAATGTGATCCGGTTGTGTTGTGGTTATGTGACTGCTGGTGTTGGTTGCTGTATGGTTAACAATGATGACAGTTAAAGTAACTGGTTAATTTTGATTTAAATCAATTAAAAATGGATAAAATTTTAATCTAATATTTTGGTCATTTTTTGTGTGTGTTTGGGTGCGTTTTGGACAGCTTATGGGCTGGAAAAAGTCCGCTATATCTGGCAACACTGGGTAGCTTGGGAACAGAGTTGTCAACACAGAATCTATCGGCACAGTTCAGCACGGTTGTCTAACCTTGCAGAGAATTCCGGGCAGAGAACGGTTTGTAATCGTGCCACGCCGTTCCAGGCTCAGTGGAGAAACAACCATAACCGTACTGAAGTGTTCTTAGAAGAGTGGCTATATACATTGATGACATATATGGCATTGATTAAAAACTATGGACAAAGGCCCATTGTGACATCTTAATTAATTAAAAAGGTAGTAAAAGGAATTAAATTCAACTTAAGAAGTTCTGTATATACCCTGTAACTAAATGTACCAAACTCTGACGTCAAACAAACGCGAGTGCGGACCAAAAGTGCTAGTGTGAAAGCACCCTAAGTCAAGTTATATTTTGGGGTTTCCGCCTGGATTTTGCCTACCCAAATTTAACAGCTTCCCAAATCCACATGTGGAAATCCAAAAGTTTGATATCATTTTAAAGAAAACCCTTTGATTTTTCATAAAACACTGTTGAAAGTGATTAAAATAATTGTATATGTTGTCTGTTTTATAATAAACCCCTCCAAAAAAGAGGCTCTATCATGAATCTATCTCTATCTATTACTCTATTCCAACTGATGAGGGAACTGAACCACGTATTGGGCCAGTACGGACCCTTAAAATTTGAAGAATGCAGAAGTAAATCCAAATCAATTCACCTTTATTTGTATAGCACTTTTACAATGTAGATTGTGTCAAAGCAGCTTCACATATAAGATCATAGTAAATTAAAACAGTGTCAGTTCAATTTTCAGTGTTTAAGTTCAGTTCAGCTCAGTTCAGTGTGGTTTAATAATCACTACTGAGTGTCCAAACACTGAAGAGCAAATGGCGTCACGGACCCCGTACTGCGTATGCAGATTTTAGAAGGTTAATCAATTTGTGGTGGGACAAGTCAAATGAATTATGTGGAACCCTTTATTTTAACAGTGTGGATGTCAATGGCTGGTTTTCCCCAATATCCGTTTTCATGTTCAACAGAATAGAACCACTTGAGTGTCAGCACTGTAAATTGTAAAAGGACCTTTTCATTTTTTTTGGGGTGAACTATCCGTTTAAGTTTTGCAGCTATGTTGCATTTTCATACTTGGATCAAAAATGATTTCTTTTACTGAAGTGACTATGTGAAGTACAGCAAATAAAGGGTCTAATATTTCAGATAACATTTGTGAAAATAAAAGTATGCACAATATTAATTGAGAGTTTCAGTTTTATTACAAATTTTATAATCTCACTTTACCAAACTGAATGTTTTGTTTTGTGCGATAAAAAAAAATTTAAAGTAAGTTATACCACAAAAGTATTAATAATAATAATAATTGTAGAGACAAAAAAAATACAATGGAAGTCAATGGATGTTTTCTCCCAACATTCTTTAGAATATCTTGTTTTAAGATCAACAGCAAAAAAAAAAAAAAAAAAAAAGGCGTGAGTAAATGGGTGAGTAAATAATGGCAAAATTGTAATTTTTGGGGTGAACTATCCCTTTAACATTAACTACCGCATAACATGTGACATTCATGCAGTTTGATACCTGAAAACAAGCTTGTTAATAAGATGTCAAATAACCTTTTAACACTTTTTTTCCATTTTTAGCACACCTGGTATAGCTTACACTCCCATATCCATCAAACTCCACCATCTCCACCAGTGGATTTGCTTTCATTGGGAGCTCTGTGATGTGGAACCAACTCAACAAACCGATCTAAACGTAATGACAACTATAAAGTCTTCAATTCAGAGTATAACGCTCATCAGATTCAGTGACGGCGGTGAGGATTTCTCCGGCTCTCACACAGCGTCTCGGGACGGCCGTATCTAATTCACTACAGTGACAGACAGATGAGTGTGCCATCAGTGTCTCATACGCCACACGAGGGGCCAAAAACACTTCAGTTTTCCCTCCCTATGCTGATCATTAATCAAAACCAGCCTGGTTCAGAAAAAAAACCTCAAGATCAGCAACCAACCGGTCGAGCGACCAGCCCACCGAGTCCGTCCAGAGTCAAATTATTCCCCATCCTGCCGGACACATGGTTCCTTTTAAAGCCTTCCCTTCCCCAGTGCAAAACCAAAGAGAAGGAGGAGTCGTTTCTTTAACATTTTCCTGAAAACAACTCAGAGTTGTGTGTTTGGAAAGAGAGCAAAGCCAGAAGAGCAAGAATAAAAAAAGTGAAATCTCAGCTTGAGGGTGGTTTTTATCAGAATTTGATGTTCATATATAACAGAAAGAGGAAGAGAGATATAGGAAATATGTTTGAGAGAAGAGGAATATCAGTTAAAGGGATAGTTCACCTCATTATTTGCTAAGCCCTCACTATTTAAAACCAATTTGAGTTTCTTTCTTTTTTTGAACATAAAAGTAGATACTTTGAAAAATGCTGATAGGTGGCACCCATTGACTTATTATGAAAGTCGATAGCAACCAGGATTCTTCAAAATAGTTTCTATTATGTTTAACAGAAACTCATGAAGGTTTAAAATCAAGTAATTTTCATTTTTGGGGGAACAGTCCCTTTAAGGAGAAAGTATTGCATTTTAAATATATGGGTGGGTTTGCTTTGAGATGCTTTAGGGACAAATCAGCCCTCAGACATGAGCTAAATCAGACAAAAGCTCCCTTCGGAGAGATCTGGAAATGTGCTCAATTGGAAAAACAGTTCATAAATAATATTTTTTATTTGCTTACTGCATTTTTTAAGTGGAAAAAAATCTGCGGTGGTGATGCACCTGCAATGGGAATTTGGGCTACCGGTTAAAATACTCAAAGTTCATGGGTCAAAAATAAAAAAAATGTATGTAACTAAAAATGCAACACACCTTTAGGTTTTTTTTTTTGCACATTAGAATGCATCATTGTTTTACTTTTATGAACAAACTAATTGGTTATTGATTGCAATATTATATAAAGATCATTTAAGGATCACAGGCAGCTCAAAATACTAGTTAATTCTTCATTTTAATGTTTATACTTAGCTTCTGTCTTTCAAACTACAAGATTTCATTCATATATCAGCAAGAAACATCAGTTTTTAATCATTTCATTCATTTAAACTATAATAAAATGAAATATGATAAGTCATAGTAATGTTGAAATGTTTGTTATTTGACCCTATTGACATTTTACTTTGAAATATTTATTTCAAATATTAAAGTAGATACTTGACTTGCATTTAATGTGCTTTATATGTATTAAAGATCACTTTTGTCTGTTTAATTTGATGCAGACATCGGTTGATTAACTTTGACCCATAGCGACTCTTTAGTCCCTAAATATAGCTTTAAAAAATAATAATAAAATTATGCCAAGTTTAATTTCAGTGAATTCATTCATTCATTCATTTTTCTTCGGCTTAGTCCCTTTACTCATCAGGGGTCACCACAACGGAATGAGCCACCTATTTATCTAGCATTTTTTTTTACACAGCAGATGCCCTTCTAGCTGCAACCCAGTACTAGGAAACATCCATACACACTCATTCACACACAAACACTATGGCCAATTTAGTTCATCCAATTATCCTATACCTCATGTCTTTGGACTGTGGGGAAATCCAGAGCACCCAGAGGAAACCCACGTAAACAAGGGGGAAACATGCAAACTCCACACAGAAATGCCAACTGACCCAGCCGGGACTCAAACCAGCAACCTTCTTGCTGTGAGGCGACAGTGCTAACCACTGAGCCATTTAAACTATAATTAAATTAAATAAACTTTTTATTTGATGTATTTTTAATGCAATTATAAGTCATAATAATGTCAGAATGTTTGTTATTTGACAATATTTTATTTTCATTTTGAAATATTTATTTAAAATATTAAAGTAGACACTTTACTTGCATTTAATGTGTATTAAAGTTTACGTTTGTCCATTGAAGCTGATGCGGACATCAACATGGGATGATTATATTTGACCCATAGTGACTTTTAGTCCCTAAGTAGCTTTAAAAATAATAATAAAATTATACCAAGGTTAACTTGAGTTAATATGTTACAAATAATAATATGTTAATAGATAAAAAACATTAGTTTAAGAGTTCTGCTTTTAAGTCTTAAAAAGAGTCACTATTTACTCCCCCTCAGGTGGTTTTAAACCTCTATAAGTTTCTTTCTTCTGTTGAACACAAAAGAAGATATTTTGAAGAAAGCTGAAAACCGGTAACCATTGTTTTTGTGTTCAACAGAGGTGTCACAGTGGCGCCGTGGTTAGCACTGTCGCCTCACAGCAAGAAAGTCTCTGGTTCGAGTCCCGGCTGGGCCAGTTGGCATTTCTGTGTGGAGTTTGCATGTTCTCCCCATGTTCGCGTGGGTTTCCTCTAGGTGTGCTCCAGTTAACCCCACAGTCCAAAGACATGCGCTACAGGTGAATTGAATAAGCTAAATTTTCCGTAGTGTATGTGTGTGAATGAGTGTGTATGGATGTTTCCCAGTACTGGGTTGGAGCTGGAAGGGCATCCACTGTGCAAATAATATAAGCTGGATAAGTTGGCGGTTCATTCCGCTGTGGCGACCCCTGATGAACAAAGGGACTAAGCTGAAGGAAAATGAATGAATGAATTAAAGTAGACACTTTACTAAAATTTAATGTGCTTTATATGTATTAAAGATCACTTTTGTCAATTTAATTTGATGCGGACATCAACATGGGATGATTATCTTTGACCCATAGCGACTTTTAGTTCCTAAATAGTTTTAAAAATAAGAATAAAATTATACTAAAGTTAATTTGAGTTAATATGCTTTTCTAAAAAATAAATAAATAAATAAATAAATAAATAAATAAATAAATAAATAATTAGTTTAAGATTTCTGCATTTAAGTCTTAAAAAGATTCACTATTTACTCTCCCTCAAGTGGCTTTAAACCCACAACTGAACATTCTGTTGAACACAAAATAAGACATTTTGAAGAAAGCCGAAAACCGGTAACCATTGACCTCCATGGTATTTGTTTTTTCTACTGTAGAAGTCAATTACAGGTTACAGGTTTCCAACATTCTTCAAAATATCTTCTTTTGTGTTCAACAGAATGTTCAGTTGTGGGTGAACTATCCTTTTAGTAATATTAATCTCTTTTTACAACAACTTTTTCAACTTTAAACAACATTTTTCCACAAATCAACCCTCCATTATTTTCCATACCCTAAACCAGGGGTGCCCAAACTTTTTCGCATGAAGTGCCAAAAACCAAATATCACTGATAGCTGTGGGCCAAAGATAAATATACCAAACTATTTTACATAAAAATCGGGTGATTTCCTAATTCACGTCATAATAATAAAAAACAAATAGAAAACATTACTTTAAATCGTAATGCAGTATAACTTTTTAATTAGAATTTATTGCAATAAAAACTATTACATTTATAACACAGTAGAGTTCACTGCTGAATACACAAGTCAAGCAGAATCTTCCTTTGCCTTGATTCACTCACCGAAGTCTCTGCATTGTCCTCTATCCATCGTATGTACATTTTAAACTAAATCTGTTTAATTTACACCATTTGCACTGAAACATTTAATTTCAAATAGCTTTTTTGTAGCTTAAAAATAAAATAAACAAATATAAGGTTACATTAATTTTGAAATGACAATCTCTAAACCATTTTCAGATGGCATGGGGGGCCAAATCAAAGGTTACCGCGAGCCAAAGTTGGGCCCTAGTTTGGACATCTCTGCCCTAAACAATAAGTCATCTTCGATATTTCCTCATTTTGCCAAAAACAAAACAAAAAAACTGTGTGTGTTTATGCGGTTAACGCTTTTACAAGCAGTGTGAAGGGTCATGAAATTCCTCAGTGGGTTCATCTTTAACAGCTGCTGAGAAGAGGAAAGCACTGAGAGCTGTAAGCGCTGGCAGATTTTCAGGTGCAGATATAACTCACGGATCACACAAGCTGACAGCGTATATCATGTACAGCAGCGCATGTGTGAGTCGCACGCTGATGTGTGATGCTTAACAAATGAAAAGCACATGGAAGGTTAAACTCTGTCGTTCACCTCCCCATGGGGGGCCCGGCTGCATGTGAGGTGAACGCTTAAAAAAATCTTCCTTCCATTTCCAGACCAGACAGGAGTTTGTTGACAAAAAGCTTCCTCATAAAACTTTTTTTTTTTTTCCCAGGCAGGGTTAATGCGAGATACGCATCTGTATAAGAACCTGAGAGATCATGCAGACCACAGTCATAAAAATGATGTTCACAAATTCATATCCAAAGCTATTTTGATGGAATATTCAAGTGTAAATCTATTACAGATATTTCCAAAGTGCTGTTCAATGGGCAGAAGGTTTTGTTCAACATTTTTTTTAAACATGATAGTTTTAATGACTAATTTCATTAACCTTCAACATCTTTTTTTGTCCATACCATGAGGACAGACATACAGTATAATATGTTACTCGTTATTTTGCAAAATACTAATATTCAGTTTAAAGTGCAATTGACAAGGTTAATTAGGTTAAGTTATTAGGTAAGTCATCGGCCAACAGTGGTTTGTTCTATAGCCAATTGAAATAAAATTCTAATAAATAAATATAAAATAAAACAAAAAGAGGGCTGATAATATTGATCGTGAAAATCATTTAAAAAAAACTTTAAAATGCTTTTATTTCAGTCAAACCAAACTAAATATGACTTTCACCACTGTAAAACCCAACAGTCAACTTTATCAAATGAAATGAGTGTAGTTAACTCAAAATTTACTGAAAGTTAATTCTACACCCCCCACTCTCCTCATAACTTATACTCCTCGTAATCATTGCACTATTTAAAAATTGCACATATTCATTGCACTACATTGCACTGATTCATTTATTTGAACTGTACATACCCACTGCACATTTGTAATTATGTACACACCCACTGTACATATACATTTGTAATTGTTTATCTATCTGCACACTTCTGATTATTAATAGCAACATGTACATATATCCATCTATTGTAAATCTCTGTTCATAGCTAACACAACCTGTATATAATGTTCATAGTACATCCATTTGTAAATATCACCATAGTTTTTCTATAACTGCACTTTATAACTTATACCTGTATCCTGCACTTGCTGCTATTGCACTCCTGGTTAGACCTAAACTGCATTTCGTTTCCTTGTACTTGTACATGTGTAATGACGATAAAGTTGAATCTAATCTAATCTAATCTACTCATTTGAAAAGATTTTTGAACTCAGTGTTGAAGGTATTGAGTTAATTAAATACCTCATTACTTCAACTTAAATGGATTAAGTTCACAGTACTCGTATAGATTAGTTTTTTTAACTCAAATGTTTGTAACAATTGGTTGCCATAAATGGTTTGAGTTACCTTAACTTATTGGGGTTTACAGTACAAAAGAAAAAAATATTATAGGAACTACTGTGAAAAGGACCTTGCTCTGTTAAACATCAAATGGGAAATATTTAAAAAAAATAAAATATTTGACACTGTATAAGATGGCTAATCATTTTGTCTTCAACTGTACAAATAAAGCAAGTTGTGTGAGTGTGTGTATTTTATTTAATCATGATTATATAGAGCAAATTGGATTAGAATGCCGTGTCATACTACAGACTAGAATTGATATATTTCATTTATCATTCATGTAAGGATTTTGAACAAAAACACAAAATTAAAATGTAATGCACATAGTTTTTATAACAACTGTGTTTATAACACCTGTCATGGGAATAATTCAGAAATATTGGATTTATCAAATGATCTCCATTTAATATAACTGCCTTACTGTGAGATTCTGTAAATGATAGACCAACTATAAATGATTATATATTTATACATTCATTCATTTTCTTTCCAGCTTAGTCCCTTTATTAATCCGGGGTCACCACAGAGGAATGAACCACCAACTTATCCAGCATATGTTTTACGCAGCGGATGCCCTTCCAGCTGCAACCCATCAGTGGGAAACAGCCATACACACCCATTCACACACATACACCACGGACAATCAAGTCTACCCAATTCACCTGTACCACAAGTTTTTGGACTTGTGGGGGAAACCGGAGCACCCGGAGAAAACCAATGAGAACACGAGGAGAACATGCAAACTCCACACAGAAATACCAACTGACCCAATCGGGGCTCGAACCAATGACCTTTTTGCTGTGAGGCGATTGTGCTACCCACTGCGCCACCTTCTGCTATGATTATACATTATACAAAGTAATATATAATCACAGATTCAAAAATGATCAATGCTTTATTCTACTTTTTTCAATGTGTGAATATACTGTAGAAATTTTATGATCAGCAAGCCATGACAACATGTTTTATGTTAATCATAACTTTTGAATTTTTGGTTTTTTATTTTGATGTAGCAAGATTTACAACAGGATTATTTTTTTTATGTAATTAAAATTTTCTTTGCCATTCATCCTTTTAAATATAATACAAACACAATAGCAAACATTCATTCATTTTCTTTTCGGCTTGGTCCCTTTATTAATCTGGGGTCGCCACAGCAGAATGAACCGCCAACTTATCCAGCATATGTTTTACGCAGCAGATGCCCTTCCAGCTGCAACCCATCACTGGGAAACACCCATACACTCCCATTCACACATACACAGAAACTCCACACAGAAATGCCAACTGACCCAGGTGAGGCTCGAACCAGCGACCTTCTTGCTGTGAGGCGATCGTGCTACCCACTGCGCCACCATGACACCCTCAATAGCAAACAATAAAATAAAATAAAAAATAAATAAATAAATAAATAAATACTATAAAAAAAAAAAATTAATTAAATAAAAAGACAAAACAAAAATAAAATAAAATAATTTTGAACTGTTTGGGAGGTTAATCATCATAAATTATCAAACTAAATTAAATTAATTTTTTTAATTTATACAAGCTGTTTTAAGTACAATTGACTAGTTGACTTATCTCATTAGAATTGACAATTTATGCCAAACACATAATTTCTTAAAGTGTATATACAAATCTTTAAATAAATATATGTACACATCATGAAATAGATATACAAATATACAGTTACTTGACAAGCAGTTCGCCTTTTTTTCTAAATATAAGTGCTAAATTCAATAGATATTATGGCTAAAACAAGAACAAATGCTAATGTTATCAGAAAATAGTTTCCTTTTGAATTAGAACTCATTTACAGTATTGTTCTTGAAGTAGCGAAATTTATCATTGCTTAAATTGTCAAGACTTTTCAAGTAAATCAATTTTGATTTAAAATTCTAGAAATGTTTATCTCTAGAAACCCTAAGTAGACAATCCTTTTTATTGTAACAGTAGTAATCTGCAAATAAACTGCAGGAACGACCCTCCTCAATGTATTCCGAATCCCAAGCTTGTTTCAATATAAATGAAACCACAGATAAAATACCATAATTCAAACAATTAGCCAACAAAGTGGCTCATTTGCATAAATTACACAGTGCGTTTAAGGAGGGTAAATTCTCCCATTCCAATCAATTAGGAGTCTGGAGCATTCCATAATTAGAATCCCAGACGCTCTGAGTTCTAACATCGTCATGACGACGAGAATCCCTGCCCTTCAACAACAACAAAACAGCACACACACATCCACACGGAAACACATGCGCGCACACACATATACACACACACTCTAATGGTAACAGCAGACGGAGCGAGTGTGAGATCTACCTGACCTCTAAGTCGTTCCTGACGAAGGAATGCCGCCTTAATGACTAGGAATTGGTTCTGCTTACAAACCCTGATGCTTGGGGCGCTGCAATTAGACACACTTCAATTAATACGTCATGTTAAATAACTTTGTGCAGTTCAATTACTGTACACGAGCCGATGGTCCAAATCCATAGATAGAGCTCTTATGAAATAAGGCTTAGTATTTTTTATTTATTTATTTTTTATCATAAAGCGTCCTTTGGATATTTAGAATATATAAAGTGCATCCGGAAAGTATTTTTATGTTATAGGTATTTTTATCCATTTCTTAGTGAATATAGGCAATGTATTTTGGTGCATTTAAACAAAACAGATTTATTAAACAGATATATTTATTAAAATAATTTTTTTGTCACCAAACATATTTAGAAATTGAAAGACAATACAATTCAGGCTAAATATTGAAAAAAAGAATACAACCTATAAAATTTCAAATAAAAGTTTTTTAATTTTTTTGCTTCTCTTGATTTTCTATCTTTTAAATTTGTATTTAATATTTTTCTATAACATAATTTGGCTGTACTACTTTTTGGACCGTTATCGTAAGTTACTTTGTTAGATAAGCTCCAGATTTGGCTTCAGTACTGACTAATCTAATGTGCACAAATATAATATTGTATAGCTTTCTATTAAAAATCTGAATTTAAAAGAGAGATTTATGAGGGGTGTACTTACATACAGTTGAAGTCAGAATTATTAGCCCCCCTTTGATTTTTTTCTTTTTTTTTTTTTAAAATATTTCCCAAATGATGTTTAACAGAGCAAGGAAATTTTCACAGTATGTCTGATAATATTTATTCTTCTAGAGAAAGTCTTATTTGTTTTACTTTGGCTAGAACAAAAGCAGTTTTTAATTTTTTTAAAAACATTTTAAGGTCAAAATTATTAGCCCCTTTAAGCTATATTAGCTATATTCGATAGTCTACAGAACAAACCATCGTTATACAATAACTTGCCTAATTACCCTAACCTGCCTAGTTAACCTAATTAACTTAGTTAAGCCTTTAAATGTCACTTTAAGATCTATAGAAGTGTCTTGAAAAATATTATCAAATATTATTTACTGTCATCATGACAAAGATAAAATAAATCAGCTATTAGAAATGAGTTATTAAAACTATTATGATTAGAAATGTGTTGAAAAAAATCTTCTCTCCGTTAAACAGAAATCGGGGAAAAAAATAAACAGGGGGGGCTAATAATTCTGACTTCAACTGTATATGTATATATATATATATAAACAGTGCTCAGCATATATAAGTACACCCCTCACTAATCTCTCTTTTAAATTCAGATTTTTAATAGGAAGCTATACAATATTATATTTGTGCATATTAGATTAGTCAGTACTGAAGCCAAATCTGGAGCTTATCTAACAAAATAACTTATGATAACGGTCCAAAAATTTGCAACAAAATTTGTTGAAATTTTGTAGGTTGTAATTTTTTCTTTTTATTTTTTGCAATAGTTTGCTTGAATTTAATTGTATTATCTTTCAATTTCTAAATATTTTTGGTGACAACAATATTATTTTAATAAATATATCTGTTTAATAAATCAGTTTTGTTTAAATGCAGCAAAATACATTGCCTATATTCACTAAGAAATGGAGAAAAATATTCATTTTCAAAATGGGGTGTACTCAATTATTCTGAGCACTGTATTTCCATTTCAGACTTAAAGCTTTACCCTACACACATACAATGGAGGATTTTTTTTAAATGGTGTAATTGTGTAGAAAACCCTTCGAACTACAAATTTTGATGGTACCTTTTCATAAATTACATTATATGTATTAAAAATATTACAAACACAAAAAAAGATTAGCAGTTTTAAATAAAAAAAAAAATAGTATTTGTAAGTCTAATTTAGGTTTTATTTGCTCTTGATGTCTGCAACCTTTTTATTAGATTCCACTAGGTCTCAAATCTTTATTTTAAATAACAGCTTCTAAGCATGAGTTATTGAATTATTATAATATAGTAAACTTCTAAATAGTAAACACTGCGTTGTGTCCATTACACGTGTCTTTTTGAGTTTCATTGTGAAAAAAAAGTTTTATATTATATACTGTGTTCATAAATCTATTATGTTTTCAAGTATTTTTCTTGATTATTGGTTAACTTCACAAAATGTAATAAATCAATATTTATTCAGTCGCCTCACAGCAAGAAGGTTGCTGGTTCGAGTCCCGGCTGGATCAGTAGGCATTTCTGTGGGGAGTTTGCATGTTCTCCACCACTAAATTGGCAGTACTGTATGTGTGTGTATGGATGTTTCCCAGGTTACTGGGTTGCAGCTAGAAGGGCATTTGAAGTGTAAAACATATTCTGGATAAGTTGGCGGTTCATTCCACTGTGGCGACCCCTGATAAATAAAGGGACTAAGCCAAAGGAAAATGAATGAATAAATATTTCTTCACATAACCCTGATTTAAAATTGTTATTTTGAGCAATTGTCATTTAAAAAAACACAAAATTTGGGGAAAAAACTGAAGTTTGTAGATCAAAACAAAAACACAAGCAAATTGTCCATGAAAAAAACAATGTTCTTATAGGATAATTCTGTTTTTTAGAGGCTATAAGTGAAAACTTGTTTTTAAATAGAGCTGTAGTAATTCCCCAAATATTCAGCAGAGGAATGCATGTCATACAAGTTTGGCAGAAAAACAACACATGGCATAATGTTCATTTTTTGGGGCGGAC